>OZ008369.1:49230125-49830125 GCA_963931995.1 Phaonia tiefii | reverse complement strand
GATTCGTTCGAAAAATTTAAATCGGTTTCATTTTTAATTCTTTGAAGATTTAAATTTTTTCAACTCCCGAGTTTTATTATTAACTCGGGAACCGAATTTTTATTTGCAAAGATTTGAAAATATTGCTTAAATTAATTCAAAAAGAGTAAAAATTTCCGATAATTTTTTATAACAATGTGTGTTATTTTTTAAGTCATGGAAATATAACCATACACGGACACCACTACGTGATAAAAGACCAAAAAACACAACCCGTGTCTCCCAGTTTTGCCAAAAGTCATGTACTTTGTTTATGGGCCCCTAAAGATTTGAGGCCTCGGTGTTATTTTTGGAAAAAAGTGATATTTTTGTCAGGCTCATATCTTGTAAATCGTTCGGAATTGTGATTTACCCTCTGAGGGAGAGTTATAGCTCTTGTCATAAAGCACAAAAATTTTCAATGTATAAAATCAAAAAAACTTCATCTTCAAGGTTAAAATCGCAAAAAACTTAAAAAATTCGATTTTTTACCTTTTTTCCCCTGTTCAGGTCCATAGGTAGCAAACCGTTCAAAATTCAAGGAAACAATCAACTACAAAAATGTACCTAAGTTCTCAATAAACAACTTTTCTAGAAACTTCCTAGGAATGATTCTTAACACCGTTTACTGCAACATTGAGATACTATGCTATCTCACCGACCGCAGCAACACAGGCAAAGTTCAGCACACGCAACAAGGGACGCAGCATACATTATAAAAGCGACACGACGCTCACATCGAGGCATTACACAGCACGACGTCAATGAAAGCTCAGCGTTGAAAGTTATAGAGAAAGTGCTACAGCACATCGATGACATTAAAGCTGAATTTTCTTCATTTTGACGATTTTATCTAACAACTCCCTACCGAATCCGACGAGCAAGGAGAACAGTTTCACCAAACCACAATGCCCATGGAAAAACGGTACAAAGGCAAAAAACTCGACGCATTGCTTGCAGAGGTAATATATAAGGGTCCGCCATCTAACGTTTTTTTTCAACTAGTGCTTATTTCGTGAATGGTAACACTTAGCTCATGTCTGATTTGACAGATAATTAGTTGTATCCTTCCGCTGAACTAATATGGTTGTGTATACGCTTGAACTACGCTGGGAAATATTGCGACATTACTTTGAAAATCATGGTAATGTTGCAGAATGTGTGCGAAAATTGCGTACGGATTTTGGAAGAAGAAAAGCACCGTCAGCTCCGTATTCATTTTGAACTTGGCGGGTATGTAAACAAGCAAAATTGTCGCAAAACGAGTCACTGTTTGGTGCGGGTTTTGGTCCAGAGGCATAATTTGGCCATTTTTCTTCGAGTGGCCGTTACAGTCAACGGCGATCGTTATCGGGCCATGTTGAACGAATTTTTGTTCACAAAAATTGAAGAGGAGTATATTGGCAACATTTGGTTTCAACAGGACGGCGCTACGTGCCACACAGCCGAAGCTACACTCGATGTTTTGCGCCCTGTTTTTGAAGATCGCATTATCAGCCGCAGAGCTGATGTCGTTTGGCCACCTCGGAGCTGCGATTTGACGCAAGAACTGAAGTTGCTTGACCACCATAAGCCTCGTATGTTCGTGAATTGGGCTGAGCAACAACTTGAAAATGATTCGGATTTTCATTCGAAAATCATCTTCAGCGATGACGCTCATTTCTGGCTGAATGGCTTCGTCAATAAGCAAAATATGCGTTATTGGTCAGACAGCAATCCACACGTAATCCACGAGTCATCATTGCATCCCGAAAAAATTACGGTTTGGTGCGGTTTATGGGCCGACGGCGTCATTGGGCCGTACTTCTTCTGTGATGATCAAGACCGGCACATTACTGTGAATACGAATCGCTACCGTTCAATGGTAACCGAATATTTTTGGCCCCAATTGGATAATATGGACTTGGAGGACATGTGGTTCCAACAGGACGGCGTCACAAGCCACACAGCGAATGCCACAATCAATTTATTGGAAACCAAGTTTGGTGAACGTGTTATCTCACGAAATGGCCCAGTCGATTGGCCGCCTCGGTCGTGTGATTTGACGCCGTTAGATTATTTCCTGTGGGGCTACGTCAAGTCAATGGTCTATGTCAACAAGCCAGCGACGATTGATGAACATCGTACGAATATCGAACGTGAAATTGCAGCAGTATCGGCCGATTTATGCTTGCAAACCGTCGAAAATTGGGTTCAGCGTCTGGAATTCTGCAAGCGTGCCCGTGGTGGCCATGCAAAAGAAATCGAATTCCATACATAATGGTATCGAACGTACTTTCACAGGAATAAAGAATTTCATTGGTATCTAAAACCGGTTTTGTTTTATTTAAAACAAAACTTTTGAAGCGCTCTTATTGAAAAACCCTTATATCCAAATTCTAAAAGCTTCCACTCGCGTGTCGAAAAATTCGGCTCCTCGTCACTACAAAGCTCTCACTCCCAGTAAAATAAAAATTAAACTCCGAAACGAATATCTATTTTTAAATTCTTTATATTAACTTCACCTGTCTGTATGCATACATGCATGCTGAAAAACGTTTGGATTGATTTTTAACCCATTTCCCGTAATCCAATCTAAAACTAACGGCGACGACAAAAATCAACCATCAAAATATGGACGGAATTGGACAAAGGGGCATGGTACCACCTATACAAATCCATTATTTCTGCTCCTGTGAACGGTATTTGAACAAATTTCGGTATGTTGGTTAGGTGTACATATTCTAAGATCTCCTGCAAATATGGGCGGGATTGGACAAAGGGGCGCGTGGTCATATATAAAGTATTTGTAGTCAAAAACTATTTTTTTTACGGGTTGGTTTTTATATTTAACTCGCTCGGAAGCGTTCAAATAAACAACAATTTGAAAAATTAAGTGAATGGCTGATGGCTGTCAACCATTTGTTGATGCCATATCCCATTATGAATTTTATAGAAAAAAAAATAATTTTTTATTACCAGTTTCTATTTTATATAGTTAAATACACAATCACTTATTATTATATGTAACCGGGGTTTGTATTTCGTGTGTAATGGATTACCCTCGGATCGAAAATATGAAAAAATTATAAAAAAATTTCTATACCTCGAAAACGGATGGTCGAATCGAAAAAATAACAAATTTTTGGGGTTTTTAAGGGTTTTCCATAAAGTGGTTCAATTCGTATGGATTTGTTTTTAAATCGCCAAAATAAGAAAATAGCTAAAATAATAAATTTGTTACCTCCGTAGGATAGGAGACTTTAACCAATGGATGGCTTTCATAAAGCATCACTTTAAAAAAAAACATTTAAAAACATATTATCAAACATTTTGTATTATTTTTACGGCTTGTTTTGAGGCGGTCTGCGAAAAAATTAATTAATTACTAAGTTGTCCAAAGTTGTCCTCAGGCCACTTTTTCAAACCCTGAAGGCCCTATGTGTCCGACCTAAATGTTTGTTTGGCTGAATTGCCGAATATCAAGCGGGTCTCAAAAACAAAAAATAAGGGAGGTTAAAAAACTTCTTTTTTGTAAGTGGGTCCCTAATGGATTAATAAAATAAAAAAAGGTTTACACGGATTTATAGAGTTCCCTAATGGGTCCCTAATGGATTAATAAAATAAAAAAAAGGTTTACACGGATTTATAGAGTTTAAAAAATCCTATTTTTATTATAGGTATTATACCTTTGATTGTTTTTAGTTGTTTATTAATTTGGAGGTAAAGGAAGCGCCGCAGGCGAGAATTATTTCAAGTAATTTTTTTTTTATGTTGAAGAATGTATTCCAAAATTTAAATCGTAAATATCTCCGGTTTTTGAGGGGTTAATGCGAAGTATTATACCTCTAAAAAATGCTTGAAGTATTGTCTATTATCGGAATCTAGGAATCAAATAAATACAAAAGGGATTTGTTTGAACATAGTACATTCGAACAAAAAAAGTGAGGTTAAAAAAACTTTTTTTTTTAATTAGGGTTATTAAAACAAAATATGTTTATACACGGATTTATAGAGTTTAAAAAGTCTTTGAAATGATTCTCATTTGAACGAGATCGGATAATAAATACCCGAGGTATGACCGATTATATACCCAAGCTTTAAAGGCCTTATCTCAAGAAGTTGGACCGAGCGGGAGAAAAAATAACTTGTTCAACTCATCGCAGGAAACTTTGACGATGGTGAAATTTTGGTGTAGATCAGAGATGTTTGACTTAAATAAATTTATTAAAAATTTGTTTTTATATTTTTTTTTGTCAATTTAGGACGATATTTGGTTTTTTTTGGGCCGTGCACGGGGATCAGGAATTTTGCATTTTCTTATAGCTATTTCTGTCATTTATATTTATATGTATTCATATATTTATATTTTCATGCTTGTAAATTGGCGCACCTTCTCCTCTTCACTTGTGTGATAATAACGTGACCTTATTCACACTGCATTACCGGTATTACCACAAAACAGCTGTCACCACTACGAATTTGCGTGTCACAACAAAGTCATAAATCATCCATCGTGAATGAACGCAAATAAAATGAATGAATCGATATTTTCTGTAAAAAAGTTGAGAAAAGCCAAATAACTTCACTTCTCCCGTTGTATTTCCTCTTTTACTTTCCTTACCAGAAACTGTGATAATTCATATAAACCGGGAACGGCGAAGAAAAACCAACACAAAAGCAATAATACGTTACGGGTAGTGAGTGCAGGCAGCAAAAAAAGATTACGAATTCCTTATCGAAACCGTAAAAGTTGCACAGGCCTATAAGGAAGGCAGAGAACGAGAAGATGTCGACACGGGTGCCACAATTACGTATGGGTCAGCAAGACCTCAAGTGCAGACAGGGCTGTGGTTATTATGGCAATTATCAATTTGAAGGGCTATGCTCTAAATGTTTTCGCGAAAGAAACGAGCAAATCAAGAGAAGTGTGTAATTTAGTAAAGATTTTTTGATAAAAACGTGGACATTAATGTACATATGTGATTGGTGTTATTTCAGAGGCTCAAGACACGCCCAAATCTGGGAGCCATCATCATGCAGAAGGTGCTTCCGCATCACCACGTCATCAGCAACAACAGCAGCAGCCTCATCATTCCGCTGGCGGTCACAAAAAGCCTGAGACACCGACGGACTCGAAGACGCTAAGTAAAAAGGTGTCCTCGGTGTTCCAGAAAACGCTTCAAAGTCAAACATTGAAGAAGCAATCACGACGAGAACAGCAACAGCAGCAAAGTATGTATGATGATACAACATTGAAGGAAAAGTGTTAAGTATTTCCGAAGCAATTGGAAAAGATTAGACAGTTAGTTTCATTGTAGGAAGTCAACAATTTGTATATGAATGGAGGCCACTCTGATTTGGGAAAACAACGCCAACGATTTCATTGGGTAAAATGTAATATGTACCTTGTCAAATCCGTATGAGAGTTTGATATTAAAAATTAATGTATCTTTGGAACAATTTCTATTCCCACATAAGTCAAGTCGTATATCTGTGGTTGCAAGGAAACACCCCTTATATAAACAAAAAAAAAGATAAATAAACAATTTTGCGTAGTTTTTGAGATATCCGGAATTTGAAATGTTGGAACATGTAAATTGCCTTATACGCCATTTACACGGAATTAGATACTTTTATGGAATTTGATATTTATAATCATCCCCCTAATGCTCTAATCTCCGCCTGTGTAAACATCGCAATATTTAGACAGAAATCATTTTAGAGAAATATAAACTTGTTTTATCAACTGGAAACTAGTTTTACCCAGCATTTCCATTCGTGGACTGTCTCATGTTTTGAATGTATTCCAACCTTGTGGAATTATTGTATATCAATAGTGGAATTTCGTAAAAGATCAGAGTTATGTGTGCAAAATACCTTAGTACTCATTTTTATATAAAGTGCG
Organism: Phaonia tiefii; assembly: GCA_963931995.1. Classification (NCBI taxonomy): domain Eukaryota; kingdom Metazoa; phylum Arthropoda; class Insecta; order Diptera; family Muscidae; genus Phaonia; species Phaonia tiefii. The sequence continues at coordinate 49,824,220 of OZ008369.1, read as the reverse complement.
AATGTTCCTATCGATGGGAATAAAATTTGTTGCCTTAAAATAAACCTATTCCTTTTAAAAAAAATTGTTAAAGACAGTGCCGGATTAAACCCTTTTACTTTATTAGACTTAGAAGAATATTTTTATATTTCTTATTAGCTAAATAGGTCAGGTGTTTTTTTTTCTAATTAAAAAATGTAAAATCTCGGCACCAGGATTTGAACTCACGACTTTCATTTTCCTTTTTCACTTTCATTGTTAGATCATCATCACAAAGAATATGTTCCTGATCCTACAGAAACTCAATTTATTCTGAAGTTACGACAACTTCGTATACCCGACGATGGTCGGAGAAAATTGAAAAGTGACATGCAACGTTTGGACAACGCTATACGTTCCTATTTGCAGAGTCCTAATCCCAAAAATGTTGACGAATTATCCGAAATAGTTCAAAATGCATATACAAAATTTTCAGATATTGTGCATAATGATACACGGTTTCAAATAGCCACCAATGAGGACAGAGAGGCAACCATAGACTTCTTCGAAAAGGTGGTGATGACACAAAACCACAAGTAAGTTAGAGAAGAGAAATCGTTGATACTAAAGACTCTGCGCCAACAACATTCCTTACTTTTCCAACTTGGCTTTTTGTATTTTCCAGATTGCTATTTTGTCCATATTTTACAACAGACGAAGAAAACGATGAAAAAATTAAAAATCGCATCCGACAATTGAGTTGGATAACAGCCAAACATTTGGCCTGCAGCATAGATGAGGTCAATGCTGAGTCCAGAGAATTAGTTTACAATGCCATAACAGGTAACTGATACAAAACATTACATCTTAGTTGAGTCGAGTTCAAAACATGTCTTGATTTTATTACAGAACTTGTGGCCATTGATTCCATTTACTCGCCCCAAGAGAAACTAGAATGCACTGTGCGTTGTTGCCGTCACATTTTCGAGTTGTTGAAACATTCGGTGGGAGGACCAGCCAGTGCTGATGAATTTTTACCCGCTTTAATTTTTGTAGTCCTTAAGGCCAATCCTGCACGTTTGCATAGTAATATTAATTTTGTGACAAGATTTACGAATGCCTCGCGGTTGATGAGTGGCGAGGGGGGTTATTATTTTACCAATCTGGTAAGTTGGAGAGGTAAAATTTAGAAAAGGTGTTCGTTTTTACAGCGTATTCTCGTTTCAGTGTTGTGCTATATCTTTTATTGAAAACTTGACTGCTCCTAGTTTAAGCATGGATGAACAGGAGTTCGATATGTTAATGTCAGGGTCGAAGCCCTTTAGCAGCCCCTGGGAGAGTGCTTTAATGGCTTGTGAAAGTTTGCACTTGATGTCGGAGAATATGAAACGCATGGATATGTTAAAGACTCGTAACCAGAATATCTCAAAGGGTATTGAGCAGTTTCAATTGGATTTAAATGAGTTTCAGGTAATTTTCCAATTCAATGAAGGGATTTAATTTACACTAAAAGTGTAACACATTATTACTGATAAATATCAGATACAAGAAATATAATTTTCTGTAGGAAAGCACCCTCACGGGCATGAATATAGTTTCGGACTAGGTGACCGGACTCGTGATTAATAATTAGAATACACACAAAACCCATATGATATCTAGTACTTTTTCAATACTTACAACCAAGATTTCAATTGACATTCAGACATTTTATAAATTTCTCTAAGGGCCACTTTTTCAATGTCCGGTTATCTTTTATCGTAACGATAAAGAACTGGGTAGCAGAAAAACAAATCGACACCTATCATCTATTTATCGATTATATGGCGGCCTTCGATAGTCTGATACGGGAGAAACTCTGTGAAGCAGTGTCTGAGCTAGGTATTCCTGCAAAACTCATACGCTTTTGCAGGATGACCTTGACGAACACCAAATCCACAGTGAAAGTTGGTATCAATCTTACCGAACCTTTCGAAACTAAGCGAGGCCTCAGACAAGGCGACACCCTATCGTGCGATCTCTTTAACATCTTAATGGAGATCATTATGAGAAAAGCTGCTGTCAACATAAATAAAACCATCAGCAGCAAAAGTCACATGCTGCTCGCGTATGCTGATGATATAGATATCGTTGGGCGCACAATTAGAGAAGTTACTGCGGTGTTTTCGAGAATTGAGAAGGAGTCAGCAAAAGTGGGTCTGACGGTAAATGAAGACAAGACAAAATTAATGGTTTCAACGAACAGGGCCTCCACGTGATTAGACCAAAGCGTGAACGTTGAGAACCGTTATAACTTCGAGTTAGTGGACAAATTTATATACCTCGGATCTCCAGTGAACAAAAACAACAACGTCAGCCTTGAGATCAAGCGGAGAATTGTGCTTGCGAATAGATGTTATTTTGGGCTAAGCAAGCACTTTACAGATAAAGCCCTCTCTCGAGTAACAAAAGTCCAACTATACCAGACTCTCATTCAACCAGTCTTGCTTTATGGCGCAGAAACCTGGGTCCTATCACAAGCAGACGAAACAACTGTACGAGTCTTCGAGAGAAAAATACTCCGAAAAATGTATGGCCCTGTAGTGCACAACGGCGAGTATCGGCGACGCATGAACCGTGAGCTATATGATCTATAAACCGACATTGACATAGTTAAGCGGATCATAATAACGCGATTGCGCTGGCTAGGCCATGTCAGTGGAATGGATGAAGACGAACCAGCACAAAGGGTTTTCGAAACCGAACTCGAAGGAAGACGAAAAATAGGAAGACCAAGACTCCGCTGGAGGGATCAGGTTGACGAATCCCTGCGTACACTTGGTATAGCCAACTGGAGAAATAAAGCAAAAGATCGAACTGGTTGGCAAAATATGTTATCTTCGTTTTGTAAGGTCCCTGAGCCCCCGGGGTTGTCCGAGACCGGATAAGTAAGTAAGCAGAACTTCAGTTTCTCAATGTATAGTTAAAATTTAGGCTCCACGAAATATCCCCCAAGGAAATAACGTCCAGGAAATAGCACCCAATGAAATAAACCATAGAGTAATACTTAGAGTTTCCATTACTCTCTTCGCTGCCCCTTCATGACGACGAGTTAGTAGGCCATTTCATAGAGTTTTATTTGCTGCGGTATTTTACCAATTTTACACTTTTGTTGGACCTAAAACGAACAGAAATCAAAGGGAATGCGTATTTTCGTTCAATGCAAACAACATAAAACATAATTTAGCTGTCATCAGTATCAATAAACACTTCAAAATTAGTTCCTGTCTTCTTTGGTCTCTCATACTCCATCATCGGCCTGGTACCTTTTCGATCAGCTGTGCCATAGAATTCCCCTGAATAAACCCCCAAAAAAAAGAAATAACATCCAAAAACAAAGAATGAAGTAAAAGCCAAACAAAAATTTAATTAATTCCAGGGTAAAATGGAAACAAAGGCGAAAAAATTTCCTTGTAAAAGGCCTATTTGGAAACCCCGATTGGAAAACAAACTTCCAAAAAAATTAAATACTTCCCAAAAAATGTTATTGTTTTTTCATATGAAATAACGCCCAAAAATGTGTGAAAAGACATTGGGGCTGAAGCTAAGGACCAGGGGAAGGCAAAAAATTTAAAAAAAAAAACAAAATTAAAGAAAAATTATAGAATGTCAGAAAATGGAAAACTAGCCGTCGGAGGGACCCATGGAGCCCATAGAGTCCAAAAAACCGGTACACCCAGGACCATTTGTTTATGGATTAGTGTGGGTACTTCAACGAAAGGCATTCATGTCACGAATTCGGGGATGTCATTTTTTTTTGTGGGATGTCTGTAAGCCCATATAAGTCCAATTTTGTACGTACAGTGACCATGCGCGATGGGTTATGATAACCTTCCAGAAAAATATTTTTTATATTTTTAAATTAATTAATTAAAAAAATACTTAATTTTTCCTGTTATTTTGTCCCTTGCTAGGATATTTTCGACTTAAATACACAGCTTGTACGAAATTTTTTATTTATTTTTTTCTCATTTTATCGTTCGATAACTCGATAACTAAGGTAGTTATCGAAAAAATGTACTTAAGTATTTCGGCATATATTCACATTTACTATCTAACGCGTTAAAAAACAATTTTAAAAAATGTATCGTTCGATAACTCGATAACTGGGGTAGTTATCGAAAAAGCTTGTTTAATTTTTTCGTGTTATTTTGACATTTACTATACAACGCATTCAAAACGCATTTTTTTATTCACCTATTTTGAGGCCCTTTTTTGGACTCTGTGGGCCCCATAGGCCCGTCCGACAATTTTTTTACGTTTCCTCTGATTTTACTCTATTTTTGTTTTTTTGCCTGCCCCTGGTCCTGAATTTTTGCCGACATTGCAGATTATTTCATTTCTTGTTTGGAGGTTATTTCCCCGGGGGGTATTTCGTGGAGCCAAAATTTATCCGGCCGATAACGTTAACAGGAGGTCTATAACGCCGGTTAGTAGTGGAACGATAAATGCAACCTGCTGACAACAGCTGTTTCGTTTCATGTTGTTATGATTTAAGTAAAGGGTTTTTCAACAGAGACGCTACAAAAGTAAATCGATAGGGACAGCAAACGACGCCATATTTTTTCCCGCTCTTTTGACATTTCTCTTCAGTAAGGTTTGCCATTTCATCATGGAGATATACGAGCCAACAACGAGTCGAAATTATTAAAATTTACTACCGAAATTTGGAGTCAGTGGCCTCAACTTTAAGAGCGCTACGATTCGGATTTTCATCGGAAAATCATCTTCAGCGATGAGGCTCATTTCTGGCTGAATGGCTTCGACAATAAGTAAAATATGCGTTATTGGTCAGACAGCGTAATCCATGAGTCGTCATTGCATCCCGAAAAAATTACGTTTTGGTGCGGTTTATGGGCCTGTGGCGTCATTGGGCCGTACTTCTTCCGTGATGATCAACACCGCCACATTAATGTGAATGAGAATCGCTACCGTTCAATGATAACCGAATATTTTTGGCCCCAATTGGATAATATGGACTTGGAGGACGTGTGGTTCCAACAGGACGGCGCCACAAGCCACACAGCGAATGCCACAATCAATTTATTGGAAACCAAGAAGTTTTTTCCTTTACTTTTCGGGTAAAGTTCGGGTAAATGAGAGTAAAAGCAAAATTCACTGTCAAATACTCAAATTTACCCAAAAGTAAAGGAACGCAAAAAACCACTTTTCTTACCCGAAAACAAATGTCAAAACAGAAAACATATGTTTGACAACAAATCTTGCATATCATGTTAATTTTCACTGTTCATTTGCACACTTCCCATCTTCTTTAAATAAGCACTCTCAAAGCAATCACTTTTCAAGTTGATAAAATTGTAAATTCAATAATTTTTTTTCACTTGCGTTATTTTTTTCTCAAATAATACATATGTTTTTATGTTGACGTTTCGAACAGCTGATTGTTTGACACTTTGCCCAAACTTACCCGAAGAAAAAGTCTGGGTAAGTTCGATAAAAAGAGAAACGCATTTTGACGTTAAGAGAAACAAAAAGTCGCTCTCATTTACCCAATTTTTGCGTACGGGAACGCTTTTGGGTAAGTTTGGGTAAATTTGGGTTCCCGCGGGATCCCGCGGTAAAGAAAGGAACAGACATAAGTTTGGTGGAACGTGTTATCTCACGAATTGGCCGAATCGATTGGCCGCCTCGGTCGTGCGATTTGACGCCGTTAGATTATTTCCTGTGGGGCTACGTCAAGTCTATGGTCTATGCCAACAAGCCAGCGACGATTGATGAACTTCGTACGAATATCGAACGTGAAATTGCAGGAGTATCGGCCGATTTATGTTTGTAAACCGTCGAAAATTGGGTTCAGCGTCTGGACTTCTGTAAGCGTGCCCGTGGTGGCCATGCAAAATAAATCGAGTTCCATACATAATGGCATTTTTATTTTATTATTTAAAAAAACTTTTCTACCGCTCTTATCGAAAAACCCGTTTTGTGGTTTTCTAAAATTGATTGTGTTCTTCCACCAGGTCAACAAGTAAATATTCCTCGGCAACTGAGAAGTTCTTTCCATGGTACCTTCTTTATTGCTTTCCCCCCTAATTTAAATAAATTACCCAGCACAAAAACAATAAAGCTAACAGCTGATATCTTACAGTGCTGACAACTACAGTCATACATGTCATCGGAGTTGCCAGCGTAAAACATAAAACATCCTGTTAAATTAACCGGACACTGATGAAATGGCCCTTAGTAGTTAGCCTTAACTGTATGATATGAGATGGTCATAACGTGTAAAAATGTTTTCGGCGCTTAATATTTGTTGATGCATTATTCCCCTTTTTTCTATTTAAATTTACCTTCATTTTTATCTCCATTCCAGCTTGAAATAACCAACAAAGTTGATGCCGTTATAACACGAGCTCCCTTAACCATCTTACCCACTAAGACGCCAGAATTCCTTATACCCCAAGCACGGGCTCATCTCGAGAGGGACAGTTTAACCCCCGATCAGGAACAATTACAGCAAATAGCTAAAGTTCTGGGTGGACACTATCAACATAATTTACTCACGGCCATGGATACAACCAACAATGCAGTTACAAATCCATCAACAAAAACTGCAACCCCTAAAGTATTGCCGCTACCCTTGGCACCCCAGAAAATAGAGACTTCACCCAAGCGGATAACTTCTGCAGACGATAGTGTGATCCAGACTTCAACACAAACTCAACGTCTTAATGCAAATGATGGCAATACTTCTACGCATCAAATGGGACGTTTGTCGCCGTTGCCAGCATCGACACAAACAAATCAGGATATGTTGTTTGCTTCGCCCATCTTCAACTATATTCCTTTCGATACTAGCAATAATGTGTTGATGGATGAAACTCGTGATTCTAGCGATGAATTGCTGTTGACTGCCGAATTTCGTGGTGGTCTTACAAATATCAATTATGATTTTGATTTGTCCGATCACAGTAATGATAACAGTATTGGCGAGGATATCAAACTGAATTTGTCGGAATTTGATCCTTTAGCCCAAAGATCGCCAGAACGTTCCATGGCCATACCAGCCGAAGCAACAGCCGACCACCAAGCACATCAGCCTCATCATAACATTTCGGTTAATTTAGCCGACACGCCAAGTTTGTTGGATGACTCGCCCTTAGATGAATCTAGGCTACCGTCGCCATTAAAACCCATGGTTACGGATTATCGTGGCTTCTCTTCATTCGAAATACCCTCTATATCCTGTAATACAGGCGATTTTGGTTCTCTCAACCATAACGTCAATAAGCATCCAACGACCTCGGCGGTTCTTCTGGGAGTTGTGGACAATCAATTGACCGACCACAAGCAATAGTTTGTAAAGTCGTAAAATTTACGTTGAGTTCGTGTGTATTTGATTTGTATATTTTAATTTTGCGTATGATACATGAACGATGAATGGAAAATTCGGGTATTTTCTCACAGTTTTGTTTGTTTTATTGTTTATTTCTTTTTTACGAAATTGTATGTCCTCTGCTTAAGTTTACTTTAGTTATCTTCATTTTGTAAAAATACAACGAGTGCAAAAACATAAAAAATAACATGAGATTACGAAAGTTGACATCGAAATGGTGTTTATTTTTAAAATTATCTGTAGTTTTCAGTCGTATATGATTCAGTTCAGTAGTCCAGTTGACTTGACGCAACCCATAAGAGATGAACAATAATTCAAAAAATGGCTTATGTACATACATATATGGAATGGACATTGTATAGAAATATCAAATGACAAAGAATTCATATTGACACAAATATCCTGTCACCTAAGAGGTCAGAACGGACCTTATCTTATATGCGAATTTGATTTGAGTGCCACACAGTTCTGGCTTTACAACCGCTCTATTGTCCGTAACCCAACAATCCAATTCATCGGCTTTGATTCCGAATTTGTCACTCCGCCTTTTTACTTACATTATCTCTTCAGCCAACTATTTCGACCAATTAGATTCATTATCGTTAAAATATTTATTAGAATCAAAAGTTAAAGTTAATCTTGTCAAAAAAATAAAAGATCAGTCTAAATTTGTCGTTACAAAACATAAATTTAGAAATTCAGCTAATATTCTCAGCTGCCCTTTGCAATCGCAGTTCCTCACGGTGTCTATGCGTGATTTCCAAAAATTGTAAATATTCTGTATCTATATCCTCTTGCTGCTCCTCATGAGTGGGTATTGTGTGTTGCTCCCATTTGACATGTTTAATCGGATTTAGATAATGTTCTTCTTCATCCTCCTCATCCGATGAAGTCTCGTATTCTTCGGCATACCTTTCCAATAATTCTGTATGACTTTCTGAATGAGTGTCCTCACTTGAGCACGTTGCCTTCCATTGCTTCCCTTGCTCGTTGTGATATTGTATGGCAGTGCAATAAGTTTGCCACCACTGGCGCATTCCATTTGTATATGCATTAAAAGGATTTGTATACTGAGAATGTGGGATATGTTGATTGTTGTAAAAGCGTTGGCTGTAGCTCTTGGCGGCGGTGTTAGCCATGTTCATTGTGTTATATGGCTGTTGTTGGTCTTTATTATTGTTATATTTAATATTGACTGTCATCCCAGGCACTGTGGCGCCTTTTATCGATGTTTGTTGTTTCTGATTTCTGCGCTTCTCCTCTTTCTCTCTTTTACGACGTTTCTGATACATTTTACGTTTTGTTAGTGGTTTTTTCATTCAATAGTTTAAAATTGCATGCAAGAAAGGTGCATGGGAAAATGTTATTGTTTTATTGACAACCAGAGAACAAAGCCGAGTGTTATTTGTTGTCGGCGGTGCTGTAACCGGAAATTTAATCGTTGGAGACAGTGTTACCATGTTCACATAATTTGTGCCGTTTAGTTTAGTTTTTGCCCAAATTTTGACTGGTTATTTAAATTGGTAAGCAGTTGATTTTGATTTATATTTGATCTGACTTTAAATACGAAAAGAGTTTTTCAGTGCTTTGTCAAATAATCTTTCTACCATGTGGCAACAGTGACAAATGCTACGAAAAATTACCGGTATTAATACATTACAATGCATCAAACTGACGCCATTTGCAAAACAAAAGTGAAGTGATAAAATTTGAGAATATTTGAGCAGAAATAAATTTAATCAATCGATCTTTTGCTTTATTTCTCCAGTTGGCAATACCAAGTGTACGAAGGGATTCGTCAACCTGATCCTTCCAGCGGAGTCTTGGTCTTCCTATGTTTCGCCTTCCTTCGAGTTCGGTTTCGAAAACCCTTCGTACTGGTTCGTCTTCATCCATTCTACTGACATGGCCGGGATATAGCTCATACAGCTCATGGTTCATGCGTCGTCGATACTCGCCGTTGTGCACCATAGGGCCATACATTTTTCGGAGTATTTTTCTCTCGAAGACTCCTACAGATGTTTCGTCTGCTTGCGATAATACCCAGGATTCTGTACCATAAAGCAAGACAGGTTGTATGAGAGTCTGGTATAGTTGGACTTTTGTTACTCGAGAGAGGGCTTTATCTCTAAAGTGCTTGCTTAGCCCAAAATAACATCTATTCGCAAGCACAAATCTCCGCTTACTCTCAAGGCCGACGTTGTTGTTTTTGTTTACGGCAGATCCGAGGTATATAAATTCGTTCACCACCTAGAAATTATAACGGTTGTCAACGTTAACGCTTTGGTCTAATCACGTGGAGGCTCTGCTCGTTGCAATCATTAATTTTGTCTTATTTACTGCCAGACCCACTATTGCTTACTCCTTCTCAATTCTTCTAACTGTGCTCCAAATGATATCTATATCATCAGCATACGCGAGCAGCACGGATTTGGCGTAGCGTGAAAATCTGGTGGGTTGTCGATTTCCCAGGCCTAAAGCCACACTGGTATGGTCCAATCTAGCTAGTTAGCTAGCTAGAGTGAGAAGGCGAAAATAAATGAGCAGCCTGATTTGGTTATGCGATCACTGATGTGTCTCAGGCTTAGTAGGTGACTGATGTCACCGAAGCTCATCAAGCTATCGGGCATATTATTTTGTCCTTTAGAAGGCGGATGAGCCAAACATATGGGCCAACGGCGGATGAGAGGACCAGGGGAAGAAAATCCAGGTTCGACATATTGTATCCTGGTCAGCGTCTGATCCATAATGGGCGGCTGCAATCGAATATCCTGGCAGTAGGTAAAATGCGAAAACCCGGTGGACTGGGTTTGCCTCCCGCCACCGTTCATAATGGCAGTGAAAATACAAAAACGAAACGGAAAACATAAACAACCCCCTGTCTACTTTAGTGCATCGTTTTTCCATTGCCTCTATCTGGTGTTATTAAATCAATTCTTTCCAACATTCAACGCCCATATGCAACCACACCAGATAAATCGCTACTCTATATGTCAGTACTCTATGATTTTGCAGAGTACATCAGCTTCATGGTAATTTGAAGAAATAGCAAGAACCCAGAAATTGGGCCAATTTATTTTTATTAGTTTTATTGAAATATTGTTTGACAATACATTCCTACAAACTTATATAAATGTAATAATAATATAAAAACGCACCGAAAGCTGGATCTGTCCCGATTCAGTATCAACCTATTTTCAAAAACCGCTTAACTAGCATTATTTCTGGCGATAATATGTAAATACAACTCTGTTAATTTAATTTCCATTCACAATAATCTGCAGTCAAAACAAAGCAAGTGTCAAAAGCGAAGTATTTTTGTGATTCTTCTTTGTCGGTAGTTGTTGTGCTTCTAGTATAAATTTCGCGGTGAGTTATAATTTTTCTTTTTGTGTGTAGACAATTGATTCTTTGGTCTCGCTGATTGGAATTTAATTTCGGATTAAACAACGACTGAACGTTGCGGGAAAAGGCAATTCAAATTATTTAAAAGTGATAAATGTTAAAATTCTAAAGAGATTCCACGTTAAACAACTTCACCACAATAATGCTAGCCGCCGTTACACCAGAAGGGTAAGTTCTTCAGTTCAAGGCAGCCGAAAAGTACAAGAATTGCGTGCACAAAAAACATATAATGGCAAAGAAGAAAAGAAACAGATTTTTGAATATCTCAAGTACAAACATGGTTGATGGTCCTCTGGCGATGTCGCCTACGTTTTCGGTGGCATTGTCTCTTGGGGGCCACAATTAGTATGGATGGATGCATCCCCCTTTGGTATTGGTACGTTATGCAATGCTATAATTTTGGAGTTTTTTAAGCGTTGCAGTAAGTCTTAATGATTTATGTTAACGTAAACAAGGGAAATGCAATTGCGAGATACTGCGAAATAGATGTCTAACAGCATCTATAAATTTTTAGAAGTGGCCAAGCTTTTTTTTTTGTGGCGTATTGGTTATTTTTATTATTCTTCGACAAGCGGCTACTGTTTTCTTTACCCTCTGCTTTGTTCGCTATTGCTAGAGAGCTACACTATATCCCCTAAATAATTGTGCTCTCAAATCAGTGATGGTATGTTGGATTTTGAAAAGTTTTACTACAAAAAGCAAAATTTTTAAAGTTTTTGTTTGGGAAATTTTGATTTTTTTTGTCTGGAAAGTGGGCACTGTTTTAGATTTGTAATTTAGTCATATATCGGAACCGGACTACTAAAATATCTGACAAATGCAATTGTCATTATTTTATAGCAGTTGAGTGACCAGGAGTAATATCGGATGTTTGCCATGAATCTTATTAAATGCGGCAGTAGCTGCGAGGATAAGGAAGGAGTAGAGAATAAAATATAAGACTGCACACAATGACGAATCATCTTTTATTTCCCTTCAAGAAGACAACTCCTGTTCTGTTTTTCTCCAAAGAATAATTTTGCAAAAAATTATTTATCGAATACAAAATGTATCCAAAAAATATATCCTACGAAAGATTATGGTTCATATTTTGTAGCAGACAACGATACCTATATAACGGGGTTTTCAATAAGAGCGCTACAAATTTTTTTTTTTAAATAAAACAAAACCGGTTTTAGATACCAATGAAATTCTTTATTCCTGTGAAAGTAAGTTCGATGCCATTATGTATGGAACTCGATTTCTTTTGCATGGCCACCACGGGCACGCTTGCAGAATTCCAGACGCTGAACCCAATTTTCGACGGTTTTCAAGCATAAATCGGCCGATACTGCTGCAATTTCACGTTCGATATTCGTACGAAGTTCATCAATCGTCGCTGGCTTGTTGGCATAGACCATACACTTGACGTAGCCCCACAGGAAATAATCTAACGGCGTCAAATCGCACGACCGAGGCGGCCAATCGGCTGGGCCATTTCGTGAGATAACACGTTCACCAAACTTGGTTTCCAATATATTGATTGTGGCATTCGCTGTGTGGCTTGTGGCGCCGTCCTGTTGGAACCACATGTCCTCCAAGTCCATATTATCCAATTGGGGCCAAAAATATTCGGTTATCATTGAACGGTAGCGATTCGCATTCACAGTAATGTGTCGGTCTTGATCATCACGGAAGAAGTGCGGCCCAATGACGCCGCCGGCCCATAAACCGCCCCAAACCGTAATTTTTTCAGGATGCAATAATGACTTATGGATTGCTGTCTGACCAATAATGCATATTTTGCTTACCGACGAAGCCATTCAGCCAGAAATGAGCCTCGTCGCTGAAGATGATTTTCCGATGAAAATCCGAATCACTTTCAAGTTGTTGCTCAGCCCAATTCACGAACATACGACGCTTATGGTGGTCAAGCGGCTTCAATTGTTGCGTCAATTTGATCTTGTAAGGATGTAGGCCAAGATCTTTTCGCAAAATTCGCCACAACGACGTCACAGAGATGCCCTACGCTTGAGAACGACGTGTGAGAGACAAATTTGGGCTTTCTTGAACTGAAGCCTCAGCGGCAATATTCTCGACACTACGGGCACTTCTTTGTCTCACTGGCACGGGAGCATTTTGTACTGTGCCTGTGGATTCTAATTTTTCCACTAGACGCTCAATTGTTGATCTTGTAGGACGATTATGACGACCATAAATTGGACGTAGCGCTCTTAAAGTTGAGGCCACTGACTGTAAGTCTTAATGATTTATGTTAACGTAAACAAGGGAAATGCAATTGCGAGATACTGCGAAATAGATGTCTAACAGCATCTATAAATTTTTAGAAGTGGCCAAGCTTTTTTTTTTGTGGCGTATTGGTTATTTTTATTATTCTTCGACAAGCGGCTACTGTTTTCTTTACCCTCTGCTTTGTTCGCTATTGCTAGAGAGCTACACTATATCCCCTAAATAATTGTGCTCTCAAATCAGTGATGGTATGTTGGATTTTGAAAAGTTTTACTACAAAAAGCAAAATTTTTAAAGTTTTTGTTTGGGAAATTTTGATTTTTTTTGTCTGGAAAGTGGGCACTGTTTTAGATTTGTAATTTAGTCATATATCGGAACCGGACTACTAAAATATCTGACAAATGCAATTGTCATTATTTTATAGCAGTTGAGTGACCAGGAGTAATATCGGATGTTTGCCATGAATCTTATTAAATGCGGCAGTAGCTGCGAGGATAAGGAAGGAGTAGAGAATAAAATATAAGACTGCACACAATGACGAATCATCTTTTATTTCCCTTCAAGAAGACAACTCCTGTTCTGTTTTTCTCCAAAGAATAATTTTGCAAAAAATTATTTATCGAATACAAAATGTATCCAAAAAATATATCCTACGAAAGATTATGGTTCATATTTTGTAGCAGACAACGATACCTATATAACGGGGTTTTCAATAAGAGCGCTACAAATTTTTTTTTTTAAATAAAACAAAACCGGTTTTAGATACCAATGAAATTCTTTATTCCTGTGAAAGTAAGTTCGATGCCATTATGTATGGAACTCGATTTCTTTTGCATGGCCACCACGGGCACGCTTGCAGAATTCCAGACGCTGAACCCAATTTTCGACGGTTTTCAAGCATAAATCGGCCGATACTGCTGCAATTTCACGTTCGATATTCGTACGAAGTTCATCAATCGTCGCTGGCTTGTTGGCATAGACCATACACTTGACGTAGCCCCACAGGAAATAATCTAACGGCGTCAAATCGCACGACCGAGGCGGCCAATCGGCTGGGCCATTTCGTGAGATAACACGTTCACCAAACTTGGTTTCCAATATATTGATTGTGGCATTCGCTGTGTGGCTTGTGGCGCCGTCCTGTTGGAACCACATGTCCTCCAAGTCCATATTATCCAATTGGGGCCAAAAATATTCGGTTATCATTGAACGGTAGCGATTCGCATTCACAGTAATGTGTCGGTCTTGATCATCACGGAAGAAGTGCGGCCCAATGACGCCGCCGGCCCATAAACCGCCCCAAACCGTAATTTTTTCAGGATGCAATAATGACTTATGGATTGCTGTCTGACCAATAATGCATATTTTGCTTACCGACGAAGCCATTCAGCCAGAAATGAGCCTCGTCGCTGAAGATGATTTTCCGATGAAAATCCGAATCACTTTCAAGTTGTTGCTCAGCCCAATTCACGAACATACGACGCTTATGGTGGTCAAGCGGCTTCAATTGTTGCGTCAATTTGATCTTGTAAGGATGTAGGCCAAGATCTTTTCGCAAAATTCGCCACAACGACGTCACAGAGATGCCCTACGCTTGAGAACGACGTGTGAGAGACAAATTTGGGCTTTCTTGAACTGAAGCCTCAGCGGCAATATTCTCGACACTACGGGCACTTCTTTGTCTCACTGGCACGGGAGCATTTTGTACTGTGCCTGTGGATTCTAATTTTTCCACTAGACGCTCAATTGTTGATCTTGTAGGACGATTATGACGACCATAAATTGGACGTAGCGCTCTTAAAGTTGAGGCCACTGACTCCAAATTTCGGTAGTAAATTTTAATAATTTCGACTCGTTGTTGGCTCGTATATCTTTCCATGATGAAATGGCAAACCTTACTGAAGAGAAATGTCAAAAGAGCGGGAAAAATATGGCGTCGTTTCCTGTCCCTATCGATTTACTTTTGTAGCGTCTCTGTTGTAATACCCTTTATTATCCTTAAAGTGAAATATTTGTTTTCGCACTTTATAAGAACATTTTGTTAATTTTGGCATAAAACTATTTTAGCAGCAAAATCAGATCTGCACCAAAATTTCACAAACGGTAAAGGCTTTTGCGCTGAGTTGGAAACTAAGTTTTTTTTTCGCGCTAGGTCCAACTTGAGATATAGGCCTTTAAAGCTTGAGTATATAATCGGTCATATCTCAGATATTTATCATCGGATCTGGTTGAAATATGTATCATTAGGAAGCTCTTGTGAAACTCTATAACACTGTATATAAATATATTTCCTTTTATTAACCCATTGAGGGCACATTTAAAAAATGTTTTTTAACCTCACTTTTGTGGTTTAATCAACTTGTTGTTCTTGTCTTTTGGTGTAGTTGTCTTTTGTTGTTGTTGTATTTTATTTCTGTTGTCATTTCTTGTAGTTTTTAAACACCAAAATAAAAAAATTATTTCTAAAAACTCGCGCTGTTTTTCTAATTTTGTCACACATCGCATTAAAGTACAAAGGGGAGTTGAGTGCCTGAGCCCGGCCGGGCGACTAGGTGTAATATAAATTTAACGATTTATGAAATTTATTTCATCAGGATCGGATAATAAATGGCAGAGTTATGCGCGATTACACATTCAAGCGTTGGAGACATGTATATCGGGAAGTATCGACTTCCGCAAACTTTTTTGATTTTAAATCCGCCTTGAGTGTTGTACCAGCAAAAAAAAACGAAAAAAAATCCAATTTTGCAGCTAAAAGAAATTTGCTCCTATTCTAGCTTATATGTACATATATTGTGTTTAGAAGCAAGAGGCATCATTCTACGAAAAGAAAAGTGATTGAAACTTAATCTATCTAGTGCTCAGATAAAGATTGTATTATTGTAAGGAAAGTTACCTTATTTTTTAAGAAATACCATAAACCACTAACCGTCGCCTTTTATTTCCTTTATTGGTACAAGTTTTTGGGTTGGAAATGCGTCATTATTTTCCTAGAAAAATTATCATTCCTTTGTGTTGATATTCTTATCATTTCCCCTGAGTACAATATATTTGGCGTTTACGCGAGCCAGTTTTGCGGAGACAATAGCAATACATACAACCTTTTTCACACTTCTCTCATTGTCTTCACCACCGTCTCTGATTTGGTGAAGTTTCGTTGTAATTTGTGAAAAGCAAAACATTATAGAAAAAGACAGCACAATTTGTTAAAAAATGTATTTAGATAGAGATTTTAGTACATGACATTGAATTCACACGAAATCACACTGACGGCGGTTGCTTAAAGGTGCATTGTCTTTATAATTGTCTGGACCCCTACGTTGCACAAACATTTTTGATTCTTCATTGACAACTAATATACATATGTACATATGGTCTCAAAGTCTTGGCTCATGTAAACCAAGGGTAACAAGAAGACTTCACCCCACGATGTTTGTGTCCATTTTAGGAGTTTCCGTGGCCGTCGGTGGTGCAATGGTAATGTCCGCGGCTCTTGTAGATGAGAACGTGGCTTCGATCCCTGCTTTGACCACCTTAAATTTCTTTCGACGGCGGTCACCTTCGCTTAGTGAAGGCGGCACTATCGCGTATTTATCCATTAAAAACTTCTCAAAATGCCGTTCGGAACTACTAGGGAACTAAAACTAGGACAAAAGGTTTGTGAGAAGCTCTCCGTCATCCCTTCATGGGATGTAACAGGAAACAATTTTTTTCTATGGGGTTTCAAATCCACAGCTGATCGAAATGGCAGTTGGAATTTGATAGCGAACAGGGTAGATAGAAGCAAAAAAAATACCCTTAACAGGAGCAGAAATAATGGTTTTTTAATTTGTGATTTGTATGGGAGATACCACGCCCCTTTGCCCAATCCTGCCCATATTTTGATAGTTCATTTTTGTTGTCGCCATTGGTTTGCCTGCGAAGTTTCAGTTGATTGGATGACGGGAAAAGGGTTACAAATCAATCCCAAAGTTTTTTCGGTGCGGTCCATACAGACACAGATGAAGTTAATACAAAAAATTTAAAAATACAGCAAACAGTGCAGCAAATAGTGTTCGATATTAATAACAGCTAAATTATGTTTTATGTTGGTTGCATCGACCGAAAATACGCATACCGTTTTATTGCCGTCAATTTTGTGTCCAACGAAAGAGTGACATATATACAATAGCAATTCAAACTCATGAAATTTCCAAGTACCTTGATGATCGTAAGACTATCCATACGAGAGCTTATTTTGTGGTATCACAACATGAGATGGCTATAAAGTACGTGCATGTACCAACTACTTGTTTCACATATCGCGATATGATATCCAGTATAAGCTCTCGTATAAACATAGTATATTACTCTACGCTCCGAATACAGCCATGCGTGATTCTTTTTGACGTTTTATTGGCCAATATTCTTTTGTTGTTTATTTATAATAGCCTAAAATAGATCATCTTAACAACCCCGTACAGAAATTTCATTCGGGTGAACCGAGTTAAACATACCCTCGCCCTATGCCATCTTATGGGCCCGAGTTCCATTAAAAAATTGATTTTATGCGCTCTTCAGTAGCACGAATGGGTGTGGAAAATCCGTCCATATTCAATATTTATTTATTTATTTCAGTCTATCGACATTCAATAATATGGACTGACATTGAACAAAGTATCTAATACACAACTTAATTAGGATCTTACATGGCTTTGGGGATTTATCATGAGTACCAGCCAATTGTCCGCCCATCGTTTGTATGGAAGGTACAAAAATTGCCACCGCGAAGTTGTTTCATTTGTAATTCCACAGTAGATTTTTACAAAAGTATGACCCAGTATCAAGTTTCATTAAGATCGATTGTAGTTTACGGGAGATATCGTGTCGGTCAACAGGAAAGCCGCCCAAATTTTGTATGGGAGGTACAGAATGGATGTGGAAAACCACTCATTTTCCTTAGGATAGTGGCGTCTGACTAAATGTTGTCTAGAACAAAATTTCGTAAATATTGGTTCGATTTTGCAGGAGTTATCATCCCTGCAGTATTGGTAATCGACTCTACGCTGATGAGTTCATCGACTACCACAAACCTTTCGTCGACTACTCGCTAAACTACCAGCAATGCTTTTGAGCGGCGAATTTAACAAGGCGATGTCCGCTTTGGTAATGCCTTACTGTTCGTCGATTACTTCATCGGTAACATTTCGTCGACGCATTTATCGGTAACATTTCGTCGACGCATTTATCGGTAACATTTCGTCGACTACTCGCTAAACTACCAGCAATGCTTTTGAGCGGCGAATTTAACAAGGCGATGTCCGCTTTGGTAATGCCTTACTGTTCGTCGATTACTTCATCGGTACAACAAATTATTCGTTTTATTTTGAACTCAAATTTTTTATTTGAATTCAACTATAAGGTTAACAACTTAAGGCATAAGATGAAACTAACAATATTAAATTCTTAAGGTTAAGAAAAACAATAGAAAATCTCTGGAGACACTACCTTACAGATTACCACTGAGTACCAATGTAATCGGCGATGTAGTCAATGAAAAATCAATGGCGATGTAGTCGATGAAATGTTTGCCAGCCACTACTTGTGAAACTGCAGGGATGCGGAACAACCAGTCGTCAAAACAACTTTTTATTGGAGGTACAAAAATGAGTGTGGAAAACTCACCCCCGTTTTTGTGGGTGACCAGCGTTTGATGAAATGAAACATAGATCCTTTTTTTTAAGTTCGGAAGTGTTTAAAAGCTATTTATTCTGTTGACAATGCGGCTAGCTATTGTATGGGAGGTAATACAAGGTGGCGCAAAAGTAAACTTCCGATGTTTTTTGGCTGTAATTTAAAAAAAAATGAAAAACTTTGATTATTCTTGTGGATTATTTTTATTTGGTCTTTTAATTTTTTTTACATCAAGTCGAGAATATGATGTCATGTAAATGGCCGCCGCCACAGTTGATTGTCATTTGAGCCCTTATGATGGCATTTTCCATCACTTTGGCCAAAACTTCCGGCGATACGTCCTCACATTCTTGACGGATATTGTCTTTAAGAGCTGCAAGAGTCTGAGGCTTGTTGACATAAACCCGCGACTTCAAAGAGCCCCACAAAAAGAAGTCTGGAGCGGTCAAATCAGGCGATCTTGCTGGCCAGTGCAAATCGCCAAAACGGGAGATTAGGCGCCCGGGAAATGCATCCTTCAGCATATCGGTTGTGGCACGTGCAGTGTGTGCCGTTGCACCGTCCTGTTGGAACCACATGTTTTCCAATCCCAATTCATCAAGTTGCGGCAAAAAGAACTCGTTGATCATTCCTCTGTAGCGCTCACGGCGCTTCCATGACATCGACGGCGCTTCCATGACATCCTCGGCTACAGCAGCAATATTCTCTGCAGAACGGCTACTCCGGGGTCTGCCACGCCTGGCAGCATCTCTCTCTTCGAGGCGAGCGGCTAAACGTCGCAGTGTTTCACCAGTAGGCGTTGGACGGCCAGGAAATCTGCGACGAAATTCACGTTGTGCCAAAGTCGCCGACCGATTATTGGTCAAATAAATAGTCAGCAATATTCCCCTTTCTGGAGCAGTGTAGCGTAACATTGTTTACTAACGAGTATTTCGCATGTGTTTACGACACAAATGTCAAAACAGAACTGACATTAGGGGCCAATCGCAAAATTTATAGCATTTTCTGATAGGAGGATTACTTTTGCGCCACCTAAGTATGCGATCGCTGTTGTTCACATCACTAACTTGCTTGCAAACAATTTTGGTAACCTTTGTTCAATTTTATGAGACAGGGAAAGAGTTATCGACAAAGCGCATGTTTATGACTGAAGCGAGCATGAGTTCCATTCATTCATGAGCATGAGCTTGGTCGATAACTTGTTCTCTGGCTGACGAATTGGACAAAATATTACCAACAAATTTTGTAAACATGATAGTGATGCTAACAACTTCGGTTACATTCTTATTTGGTATCAAGAAGGGAGGTAGACCGACAATAAACATCAACGACAGCTGACGTGTATACTCATGAATGACAAGTCTGTGGCTGGCTTGATATGTCTGTGGTGCGCTTAAAGAAGATATTATTGAAGAAATCTTGGATTTGATTGAATTGGTAGTCGTAACATTTGATTTCGATAACAGAAAAAATTGATGGTAAGTTTTGAGTTGCTAGAATGCTTTCAAACAATTGTTTGCCACTTTTTGTATACTGTTGCTTTACAGCCATGTCAAAACACGAAAACGGTGAAGGATAAATATCAAAATGCCCCCTGCGCTGCCATTTCCTGGCTCTTTTGCCACTCTTGCTTCTCTTCCCCCTTCATCCGGAGGCTTCAAGCTAAATATTAGCAGAAATTCGTACAAATAGATGATTTACTATACAATTTGTAGGAAGTAAAATTTCAACAGAAAAATAATAGCTAACGGGTACCAAAAAAAGTACCCTTATCATCTCTGCTACAAAAGTAATCACAGAAGTCTTACTCTCTTTATTCGAGTGCTTAGGAGATAAACGCTGGTGGGAGGTTGTGGTTTGTTGCTGGTAGCGCATCAGTGTACCAACCTTTGTTTTCATTTCGATATGTTCTATGCTCTCTTCCCCTCTGCGTACTACGCATCAATGGCCAAGTGAATCTTCTCAGCATATCGTCAATTCTGACCTTGAACTCTAAATACGAATTTCCTCCCCTACTTTTAACGACAGACATTAATATTGCTATTTTTTCGTTGATTATTTTCTATTCAAAACAAAATATGAATGAATTTTTTTTTATACAAAATATTTAAATTTTTTGTCTCTTTGCAGTTCCAAAAAAATTCCCACATTTCATATTATCCGCGAGGTATACGACAGTTCCAATGCACATCAACGATTCGAAGCGGAGCTGGATAAAGCTCTGGAAGCTAAGGTGGACTATATTATCATAGAACCACCACGGTTAGGCGATGAAACTGGCCGTTGGATAACAGTCGGTAATTGTTTGCACAAGACGGCAGTGGTGTCGGGTGTTGCATCGCTGCTCTCCAGTTTATTGTGGCACAATCGTCCCGTTATAGCTGGACCTATGTGTGCTGTGTCATTGTTTTGCACCGGCCTGTATACGGTGTCGTGGAATTATGATCCTTGCTGCCAGTACCAGGTATTAGTACATAAACAGAGTTTAAAGATTCATTTCTACATTTAGATTGAAATTGTTACCTTGAGATGGTAGTAGGGAAACATGAATTTTTTTTTGTACCATCAAGAAATTTGTTATTATATACAAGTTTTTCTTGGTGACATCATTTCACTGAATTTTGGAATAGTCTACACATACATACATACGATATTTTTAAGCGTAAACATATATACGCACTTATCGTGTTGACCAATTCAAATTTGTAAGTAGCCGTAATTGCTGCGCATGATATCTATCATCTGCATGGGAAGAAGTATCTATTTGGCATATACTTTGTTTTAAACGCTGTACAACTACGTATTTCTCTCTGTGAAATGTAATTACATTTTACATATTACGTGTAGAATATAAAACAATACGGAGTAATGTCATATTTTTAAAATTGTACAGAATTATTGTTGGACTTTGTATACTACTTCTTTAGAAATATGTAGTATGCACGTTTCAATTATGCTGTTCCGAAATCAAGTTTAACAATATTCTACCTTTTTTACTGATAGTTGCGTGATTATTTTGTATTTGTATTTCGTTAAGACCTAAAATTTCCAGAAATATTGCAAAATGAATAAAACAACACGCCAACAGATCACAGAATTATACTACGAGTGAATTGAATTTGTTGAAAACACTAATTGAAATAGGTACAGCCTATAATCTATCACAGCCAGCGAGCTGTGTGCATTTTTCCTTTCGACACACTAGTCGGAATGTTCCCTTCGCAAAACAAATACGAGAGGCTACCACTTTTGAAGAAAGTTTATCGCAAATTTCAGTCAGTGTAATCACGTGCCTTATGTTTTGTACTTGTGGCGTAAAAATGACGTAAAATTAACAACAATCTTATCTTTTCAACAATATAAATAAATGCACTTTTGTTACTTCTTTGCGTATTGACTTTTAGGCTGTAATATTGAGAACCTGTTTTGTATTTAAAAATCAAGAAATCAACGAACTCTGAATATTCTTTATGCATATAACTTTGAAATTATAAATTTATTTGTTGAAATTCTGGAAAATAAATTTGATTTAAAATTGATAACTTATTCGAAACGGTTGTTTACAATAGTTAAAGGCCCTTAATAAGAAAAAAATCACATAAAGTGTCAGAGGCACTCGGTTGGAACGAAGTTCCTTCCGCTATATATTATGTACTAGTTAGTTCCAACACGCCTAAGGCGCCGTTTGAAAAATACGATAATTTAAATGGCTCTTTAAGAAAATATACTTTTTGTAAAATTATAAACTTTTTTAAGAAAAATTTTTTTTATAGAATGTATTTTTTTGTATTTTTAGGTCCTTTTTGTAAGAGTATGTATTATATTTTTCCGAAAAGGTTCTTTCTTTAATGAGAGGTACTTCTTTTATTAAAAGCTAAAAAAAGTACTTTTTAAAGAATGGTACTCAATTTAGGAAAAGGTAATTTTTTTTTAGAAAATGTACTTATTTTCAGAACGGCTACTTATCTCAAGAAAGGGTATTATTTTATTTTTAAGACAAGGTACTTTTAAGAAAAGAAATTTTTGCAAGAAAATGTATTTTTTTAACAGAATGCATTTTTTTGAAGAAAAGTTTTTTTTAAGAAATGATAATTTTTTAGAATTGTTCCGTTTTTAAAAATGATGTACATTTTTAAGAGTAGGTACTTATCTCAAGAAAAGTTATTTTGTTTCACAAAAAAGGTACTCTTTAAAGAAAATGTAGTTTTTTAAGAAAAGGCAATATGTGGTAAGAAAATATACTTTTCTAAAAACAGGTACTTATTGAAAAAAAATAAATTTTTTTTTAAGAAAAGGTACTTTTTGTAAGAAAATGTACTTTTTGTAAGAAAATGTACTTTTTGTAAGAAAATGTACTTTTTGTAAGAAAAGTTACTTTCTTTAAAGCAAAGGTTCTTCTGTAAGATAAGGTTTTTTTTTAAGAGGAGGTATTTTTTAAACAAAATTTAATTTTTTAAGAAATGGGAATTTTTTGGTCCTTTTTTCAAGAATAGCTAAACTGGTTGGCGAAATATGTTATCTTCGTTAAATATGTTATCTATGTTATCTTCGTTTTGTAAGGTCCCTGACCCCCCGGGGTTGTCCGAGACCGGATAAGTAAGTAAGTAAGTAAGCTAAATTTTTAAGAGTAGGTATTTATCTCAAGAAAAGTTATTTTGTTTCAAAAAAGGGTACTCTGTAAAAAAAGGCACTTATTTTAGAAAATTATCTTTTTTTTAAACTTCTTTCACTTTGAATTCTCTAAATTTACTTTTTATTGAGTCGAAAAACTACAATATATTCCAAATATTGGTTACATGCTCCACATAGAAAACTTCCCATTAAACAAGAAATTTCCCAACATACATATGTACATATGTGAGGCATCTAGATAGTCTAGACACAAACCAAAGCAGAAGTAAACAATATTGTTGATAATAGTGGGTATTACCATAATAGTGTTAAAACAAAAGTTGTTTTTTTTTCATGATAAGGTACTTCGTTCCAACAACAAAAATAGTGTTTGCGATATATCGACGAAATTGATTAATGTGTATATTCTCATTTTACTTTACTACTTTATTTTTCAAGCTCAAAACCATTCTGTATCTCTACTTATATTAATATAGATGTACCGCCTTATTCATAAAAAGTTTGTGAGGGGTTTGAGAGACGTTTTTTGTATCATAAATCGTTTTTCAAACCTCTCCTAACTTTTTATGAAGAAGGCCGATAGTTTAAAAAAAAGTTTTGTAAAGTCAGAGTTCGTATTAACCCCCCCCCCACCCCATGAGTAACCCATACACATCGTCGTGGGGAATGTGTAATGAACGTTTACCCATTACCCGCAGGGTATGGGGGAAAAAATGGGTAGCTACCCACGAAAATGAGGAATTACCCATTACCCTCAGGACAATGGGGAAAATAATGGGTAGCTACCCACGAAATGGGGAATTACCCATCACGACTACCCATTTCCCCCCAGGGGGAAAATAATGGGTAGCTACCCACGAAATGGGGAATTACTCATCACGATTTCCCATTATTCTCAGGGAAATTGGGAAAATAATGGGTAGCTACCCAAGGCGACGGGCAATGGGTTGCCCAGGGTAACTCATCCCCATTTTTTATCGGTAATATGAAAAAATTAGAAAAAAATGTCTATATCTCGGAAACGGACCGTCCAATTGAAAAAATAACCAATTTTTGTGTGTTTCTAAGGGGTTTTCATAAAGTGGTCCTATTCGTATGGAAGAATTTTTTTTCGAAAAATCGCCAAAATAAAAAAATTGCTAAAATAAAAAGGTGGCTATAAATCGAAAATGAAGTGATGCCATATTGGAGACACCCATTGGTTAAAGCCTCATATGGAGGTAAAATTTTTATTATTTTTTCGATTGGACGCACCGTTTTCGAGTTATAGCCACTTTTTTATTTTAGCGATTCTTTTATTTTGGCGATTTTTCGAAAAAAAATTCTTCCATACGTTGGACCACTTTATGAAAACCCCTTAGAAACCCGAAAAATTTGATATTTTTTCGATTGGACGCTCCGTTTCCGAGATATAAATATGAGGGCATTTTAGCGATTGTTTGTATGAAAACTTTTATTTTTAGCGATTTTTTTTAAAGTGATGCCATATTGGAGACACCTATTGGTTAAGGCCTCCTTTGGAAGTAATTTTTTTAATATTTTTTCGATTGGGCGCACCGTTTTCGAGTTATAGCTACTTTTTTATAATAGCGATTTTTTTTATTTTGACGATTTTTCGAAAAAAATTCTTCTATACGAATTGGACCACTTTATGAAAATCCCTTAGAAAACCACAAAAATTGGATATTTTTTCAACTGGACGCTCCGTTTGCGAGATATAGACATTTTTTCTAATTTTTTCATATTATCGATCGAAAATGGGGATGAGTTACCCTAGGTAACCCATTGTCCATCGTCGTGGGTAGCTACCCATTACTTCCCTGAGGGAATGGAATGTCGTGATTGCCCTGAGGGTAATGGGTAATCGTGATAGGTAATTCCCCATTCCGTGGGTAGCTACCCATTATTTTCCCCATTGCCCTGAGGGTAATGGATAATCGTGATGGGTAATTCCCCATTCCGTGGGTAGCTACCCATTATTTTCCCCATTTCCCTGAGGGTAATGGAAAATCGTGATGAGTAATTCCTCATTGTCGTGGGTAGCTACCCATTATTTTCCCCATTGCCCTGAGGGTAATGGGTAATCGTGATAGGTAATTCCCCATTCCGTGGGTAGCTACCCATTATTTTACCCATTTCCCTGAGGGTAATGGGTAAACGTGATGGGTAATTCCCCATTTCGTGGGTAGCTACCCATTATTTTCCCCATTGTCCTGAGGGTAATGGGTAATAGTGATGGGTAATTCCCCATTTTCGTGGGTAGCTACCCATTATTTTCCCCATACCCTGCGGGTAATGTGTAAACGATTGCTACTCATTCCCCATGGCAATAATAATGGGCTACCCTGGGTATCCCGGGGTAACTCATTAGCCACGAAATACGAACCCTGTGTAAAATGCATCCTCATGATCCATGGCAAACCGTATACCTATTTCAGATCTAGTCACATATCTTCATTAGCGGTTATTTGGAATGATGCTATTGAAAAATTCATCAAACTAAATGCAAACAAAACACTCATTTCAATTGGAGAATTTCCCACTATGCAAGTGTTCGAAAAGACATGATTCCCATAAGACATGATTTTTTTTGGTTGCATAAAAGACAATACAATTCTTACATGCAATAACAATTGCCTGCAGTTTCGTCGTGCTACTTGTAGAAAAAAAATTTTTATTAAAAAAAAATTTAAGGATACAGAAATATGGACGCTTCGAAAATATTTGCGACGTAAAAACTTATTTCTAGCGAACGTCCTTAGTACCATGTTTAAGGTGGGCAATAACGAAAAGTTAGTTAATTCTCAACTCAACTAAACTGTGTACATGCTAACTTTTGACGAACAGCTGCCGTTTTACTAACTATCATGTCTAGGGATGTGTGATTAATTGAATTATCAGACCAGTGAAATCACGTTTTTAGCAGAGAGAGCAGAGAATGTTGGCATTTGAGTGAAGAGCAATTTTGACTATCTACTTTAGTACATCGATTTTGTAAGAAATTCAGTGAGTAAATAATATAATTTTTAATTATTTAAAAAAAAATTGAGCTCAGTTGAGCAGCCAAAATTGGTAACTACTTATAAGCAATGAAATGGAAAATACTTCCATCAGCCCATCCTCGATCGACATTTTTCTCTAAATTTGTAATTTCTTCAACTAACGCGAAGACCTGTGGCGTGTTCAATTTGACAGCTAAAGTGATCAAAAACGTTGCGATGCGTTTTATACTCTGCCTAAAAATAAGTATGATGGTATTGATGTAGCGGCAGCGAACAAACAAGCAGGTCGTCGTCGACAAAGAGTATTGAATAGTATAGAGAACTCATGGAACGAATTGTATGACTCAAAAGCACCGGCAACATCTGGCGAATGATACAAAACGTATTACTCTCTTTATGTCATAACTTGGTCTATTCATCATTTTTATATGAAACATTGATGCCTTTGGAAACATTTATGCCTTTTGTATTGTTTTATGTAATAACATTGACAAAATGCTGCATTTATATTTAAATATTATATAAAGAGAATAAGACTCGTTTATGCTCTTTTACTCAGACTCTCTACATGAGAGCGGGAAAAGAGTGCAATAAGTTATCTATACTAACGGGTTTTTCAATAAGAGCACTACAAAAGTTTTTTTTAAATAAAACAAAACCGGTTTTAGATACCAATGAAATTCTTTATTCCTGTGAAAGTACGTTCGATGCCATTATGTATGAAGCTCGATTTCTTTTGCATGGCCACCACGAACACGCTTGCAGAAGTCCAGACGCTGAACCCAATTTTCGACGGTTTTCAAGCATAAATCGGCCGATACTGCTGCAATTACACGTTCGATATCACTGTGTGTAATTTTTTAAGTCATGGCAAAATAACCATATACGGACACCACTACGTGATAAAAGACTAAAAAAAAAAGACCCGTGTTGCCCAATATTTCCCAAAGTCATGCACTTTTTTTTTTATGGGCCGCCAAAGATTTGGGGCCTCGGTATCATTTTCGTAAAAATGTGATCATTTTCTCAGGCTCATATCTTGCAAACCGTTCAGAATTTCGATTGTAGCTCTTGTCATAAAGAACAAAAATTGCGAACATATAAAATCAAAAAAACTTCACCTTCCAGATCAAAATCGCAAAAAACTTAAAAAAATTCGATGTTTTTTTACCTTTTTTCCCGTGTTCAGGTCCATAGGTAGCAAACCGTTCAAAATTCAAGGAAACAATCAACTACAAAAATTTACCTAAGATCTCAATAAACAGACTTTCTCACAACCAGCGACCTTTGCACTTTATAGTTTTTACACTTACTGATTGGGACATACAGTCTTACGCGGGTTCCGAAGGGTACTCGATAGTGTCGCCTTCACTAAGCGAGGTGACCGTCGTCGAATGAAATGTAAGGTTGTCAGAGCAGAGGTTGAACCCACGTTATCTTGCCCAAGAGCACCACCGACGGCCACAAAAAGGATACACAAAAGGATACATAAACATAAAACTTTTTGGTTGAATTCAACTTGAATTCCAACCATGTTTTCCAATTTCAATTATTGAATACAACTTGAATTACACTTTAATACAATAGCACTCTCCAATAAAATTAACCTTTGAATTCAAGCCAAACAACAAAGTTGAATTACATTTGAATTCAAGACTTGAATATTAGTTTAATTTAAGTCTAAATAAATAATACGGTGCGTTGAAATTCAAGCAGGAAATTGCGTTGCACTAAAATTCAAGATTAAAAAAAAAAATAAATAAATGGTTTCCCATTACATCCCATGAAGGGACTGGGGAGAACTTCTCACAATCACTGAGCTGTGCCCTTTCCAGTTTTCACTCACTGATTGGGACCTACAGTTTTACACCGATTCCGAACGGTAATTTGAGAAGCTTTTTCATGGCTAGATACTCGATAGTGTCGCCGTCACTATGCGAGGTGACCGCCGCCGAAAGAAAATTTTTTTTTTTTTTTGAAGGTGATCAGAGCCGGGTTCGAACCCAGGATCTCATGTACAAGAGCCGCGCACACTACCATTGCACCACCGACGGCCAATTCAAGATTATTTCCAGTCATTTCCAGATCGAACGAGTGCCTTTTTTATTTACGTTATGTTGGGAGGTCAAAATATACAAATGAATTTTAACGGAGCATCATTAATTCATAGGATACATAAAGTAATTAATTTAAAGCATCAAATTACTATGTTATACACTCCAGTTCATTTAAATAACAACAGCAAAAAAGTTGTAGCTAACTGGGAATTTTTGATCACACAACTAAAAACAAAAGCTGAAATATTTTTTTTTAGATATTTTATTTTATTCTTTAATATTATCGACAATAATATTGTTGTTTTAAATTTATTTTTTTAATATATTTATTAGTTTTATAAAAAATGCTTGAAAAATGGGAAACAGAAACAGTTCATTTGAATAACAACGACGAAGAAAAGTTTGGAAAAAACAAAAATTATTCACTAAATTAAATTTTATTGTTTTTAACTATTTGTTTAGAAGTGTTCACTAACTTTTAATAATGAGTGTTGCCTCCTTGGTGCTTAATAACCTCAAATATTCGATTTGAAATGGAATCGTAGAGGGTTTTAAGAAAATTTAAGGAAATCTCACCCCAGGCGGTTTCGATTGCATTGATTAACGATGGAATGTCTTCATATTGTCTACCTCCTTCGTAAACTTTACGTGAAAGCCATCCCCAGACGTTTTCCACTATATTTAAGTCTGGCGAGTACGGTGGCCAGTCCATCACAGTAACATTTTGGTCACTTATCCAAGCTTTCACCACTCTGGCATTGTGTATCGGAGCGTTATCCTGCTGGAAAATCCAACTCAAAGGTCCAAAGATGTTACTGCATTCCGGAAAAGCTCGATCTAGTATGCCTTTGTATTGTTCTGCATTCAGTTTTATTGATTTGAATTGTAGCTTAATCTGACCATAGTACGATATGGCTCCCCATACCATAATTCCACTAATCCGACTGTGCCGACGGCTTAAAATGACTTCCTCGTTTCTTAAATCATGGTAATAGGAATTATACCCGTCAGGACCATCCAGGTTAAATTTTTTTTCATCAGAAAAGACAACCGTGTGCCATTCGGTATTCCACGTCATATGAACTTTTGCAAAATCCAATCGTTTTTATTTGTGAATGGGTTTTAATATAGGTTTCTTTTTAAGTTTCATTCTTTGAATATGCGGAGCATCCAGAACCAAGTCGAAATACTGCGGAAACTCCGGCTTTCGCCTTTATTTTTGGTATCGAATCAGAGGAGTTTGATGCAATTCTTAAAATTTATCGCTTATCTGTTGGCGATAAGACACTTGCTGGTCTCCCTTTCATGTTTTTACCATTAGAATTCTCATTTTTTATGTAATTGAAGACAACACGAGCACTTCTTCCGATTTTCTCTCCAATTTTTCTGTAGGAAAACTTTTGTTCAAAATATGCCTCAATTTTTCCTTTTTCTTCTCAATTTAATGGCTTTCCTCGTCCCATTTTAAAACGATTATTATTTTATGATGCGCAATTTTTCAAACTATTTAACTCTAGATACTCTATGTAACAAAATAGCTCAAGAACAGCAAAAACTAGCAACTGTTGTTATTCATATGAACTATTTTAAAAACACATTTTTTGCTATTGTAGTAGGAATGCGTCCACTGCTTTTGTAACGGGTCTTTTTTATTCTCCTTTTGCACATTTTCGTAAAATAGTGGTGCCATCTAATATAACATATAAGCACATTCAAATCATTTGTTGTTAGTTTTCCCGAAATTTAAATTTTTTACAATGATTATAACTGTTGTTATTTAAATGAACTGGAGTGTACATTAAAAATAACTAATCATTATAAGTTATATTTAAAATGAAAATATTCGAGCGTTATGTCAACATTTTAAATAGTCGCTTACACGTTACATTTATTTTGTTCCGTTCTGCGAGAAAGAAATATCAAAGTTCTATGAAATTCTGATTTTGCGTTTGAAAACAAACTTTCATTCTTGTTTCTTTTTGTATTCAAGATGGTGGACTAAACTTTTCCAATTGGAAACACAACTACCGTTAAAACTAAAATCTAGTTTCTATCGGTCTTTTTCATAAAAAGTTAGGTGAAGTTTGAGAGACGATTTATCATACAAAAAACGTCTCTCAAACCTCTCAAAACTTTTTATGATTAAGACGGAAGCAATTTAAAAGATGTACAGCTGCGCTAAAAATAATTATTATTATAATAGTAGTGCGGCACATAAAAAGTCTTCTTCTTCTAATTACTTCATATGTCTTTTGTTTTTCTATTTTTCTCTTTGTCTCTTTACTAAGCTGAGGGAGCTTTGTTAAAAAATGCCGTTATATTGAATTCCATTGTCAATATTGAGTCTGTAATGTGATAGTGTATGCATCCGTCGGTTATTATTGCAATATTACATTAATCTGAACAAATTTTAAATAAATTTTATGTAATAGTTTCCGCTACAATGGGACGTGGAGCGCATTGCAGTTCGGAACAGCGTGCTCTGATAAAAAAAAAGTTGATTTCGGCAGGAAAAACATATAAAGAAGTGCAAAATATAGTTAGTTGCTCACCAACGATGGTATGTAATGCCATTAAATTTACGCCTCGCGTTGAAATCCGCGGTCGCCCACCTGTTATGACAAAAAAATTAGTTGGTCGTGTGGTAAGGTACGCAAAGCTGAATCCATTTTCAAGCTCCAGTAAAATTAGAGATGAGTTAAGTGTAGATGCAAGTGTGCAGACAATACGAAGACGCTTAATAGAAAATAATTTGGCAGCTCGAAGTCCCAGAAAAGTACCCTTTTTATCTAAAAAAACATTACAAAGAGGATACAGTTTGCTAAAGAGCATATGGATTGGCCTGTTCAGAAATGGAGGAATATTTTGTGGACAGACGAATCAAAAATAGTACTTTATGGTGGAAAGGTTCCCGCCAATATGTCAGGCGACCACCAAATACCGAATACAACCCAAGGTTCACGTTAAAAACTATAAAACACGGAGGAGCTTCAATAATAATTTGGGCATGCTTTTCATATTACGGTGTAGGGCCCATATTCTGGATAAAGGATATTATGGATAGGCACCTCTATGTCCAAATAATGCAAGAAAATATGCTTCCATATGCCAGTGAAGAGATGCCGTTAATTTGGGTCTTTCAGCAAGATAATGATCCGAAACATACCAGCAAAGTTGCTAAAGAGTGGTTTCGGACAAATAACATAAATGTTCTAGAATGGCCAGCACAATCTCCAGACCTCAATCCAATTGAGAATCTGTGGTGTGATGTGAACAAGCCAGTTTCCCAGTCTCAACCAAATAGCGTCTCTCAATTGTGGGAAGTGGTACAGCAAGCTTGGAGCTCAATAACCGCCGAAAGATGCAGAAATCTTGTGGATTCGATGCCAAAGCGATGTGCGGCAGTAATTGCTAACAAAGGTCACGCAACTAAATACTAAAATATTCTAATTATGTCCAAATATTAATCATAAAACGGAAAATCTAAGATTTTATTGAAGTTTCCAATAAAGGTTGTCAGCACTACTATTATTTTGAGCAGCTAAATTTGAGAAACTCTAAAAAAATAATTAATTTTAAATTAAAATGAAATGAAATCTATCTATTGTGTTCTACGCCTTTATAATGTTTAAGAAAAAAATATGTATTATGAATTTAATGCCATTTTTAATAAATATTTTTCATGGTTCTAAATTATTTACGGAGCTCTACTATTATTTTGAGCGCAGCTGTATGTGTACCTAGAGGTAAAGATTATTGAGTAAACATTACAGTGATAATCAGTTATTATAAACAAATCGTATAAGTAACTAATAGAACTATGAAAAACAAACTCACCTGTGTTTAATTGTTTTTTACCTGTTCGTCAATCATTTTTCTTTTATTTTTCTTACACTATTATTCGTTTAATTTTCACACATTTTTTTTAAAGACGACCGACCCGAAACCGATTTCTTATTTTAAATTATTTATTTTAATTTTATTTAATTTAATTTTTCATTTATTTCAACTTTTTTTGTAATTAATAATTGTTTTTTTTTTGAATTTGAATAATATTATATGTAATTCCAATCCAGTAAGCCAATTAAAATCAAATTACAATCTGCATAAATTATTAATTAATTTATGTAATTAAAAATATTGCATTAATAAAAAACCTTTTCAAACCCCGTTAGTTGTCGTTGCTAAAGTTTAGGTCCCACTCAGTTAGTTTAAAAAAAGAAAGCGCGAAAATCTCTTGCCTATCGTCATCTCGTCATAGGATGTAATGGAAAAATTACGTTCTAATTGTTACGCTTTCGTGCTACTTCGAATAGGCGACTGTGTTACAAGCAAGATTTTGCTTGCTAATGACGAAGACGCCAAAATAACGATAATTTGAAACTATATAGTTATATATAGTTGGCTTGCTCTAACGTATGGTATTTAGTTATTCTTGAAAATGTTTATTTTCTTTTTCTGATCTGTTAATTCACAATAACGTCATCTAACGCCTTTTATGGTGAATGTTGTATACGGGCAACTTTCAATACCACATAAATACAAATAAGTGTTTTTTCGCGTTCGAAAATCCAACCTATACCTATCCGTTTCCTCCATTTACTAGTTAACCCTTTGGTAAATTCTCTCTCTCTGGTAAATTTCTTCCCATACATTTTGTTTCCTATTGGGAAACTTTTCCAAGGCTGGAAATATTTCACAACTACATCGTGAAACCCCAAACTGACAAATTAAGAAATTATTGCATCAGATGAGTTAATTTTTTTATTATTCCTACTTGTTTAGAATTTGACGGTTCTTATTAATTAACAATATACCTATTTTCGTTAATAAATAGGTATAAGTTATTATTTGTTAACTCTCATCCTACATTCCTTTAAAACTATTGCGTTCTCTTTGATAACCGTTAAATAACTGACCTAAGCCATACATTGAAATATCATTCAAAGCAACAAGTGAATTTATGAGAGAGATAGAGATACATAGTATACGTAATATTATAAACATTTCAATTAGCTAGAACGAGCGAGACAGAAAGAAAAGCTTGACTTACCAAAAAAAAACTTGTCGGAGAAATTGAATATTTGTTGTTGTGCTGTTGCTAGTAAAACATTTTATGAGAATCTGTATTTCCTTTCGTTTTGCTGAGCATTTAAAAACAATTGTAACATATTTGTTGTGCAGTTAAACAAATTTCATGTTTCTGCAACAACTATTTACAAATTTAATATTTTTGAATTAAATTTCGTAAATATCAAAAGGAATTTTCATTTTATATTGAATTCAAACATTTCTTTCGTTTCCTACCTATCATGCTTTTGCAGCAACTGTTGATAAAAATTATTCTCTACGTATTTGTCTCTTTTAGATTTGTTTACTAAATGCAACTAAATGTGCAACAGATTGAGGAAATACTTCGTCTGTGTGGAGAGAGAGAGAGAGAGATAAAGTATAACTTAACAGAGCAAACCGTAGGAAACGGAAGGGAGATTAGTGGCGAATATTTAAATTATGTTGAACGGGGAAATTTCGATTTTATATGGTTGGGTTAGTACACGATCCATTCTTGCAGCTGGTACAAATGTGAAAGAATTCAATACATAGCTACTAATACTTTAACGAAATTATGAATGTTTTCGATAGAAGGCAACAAGAAACACGGCTTGACAAATATTGAGATTTGTGTGCAAGTGAAGAAATTAAATTGCAATTGGTATTTTTGCTTCGTAATAAAGCACAAATTATTATTTCTAAAATCATTTTGGGTACACATTTAATATTTTTCAAAAAAAAAATTATATTTACCAAATTTTCTTTGACTATGAAGTATCGTACTATTATTACGAACGTTTTGTTATTTATTTTTTTTATATTTTACCGAAGAATGTTTATTGTTTCTAATTTTCCGAATACAATTAGCAATTTGCTACACAATAGTCAAGTTTTTATTTGGTTATTTTTTTAACACTTTTGCTCTACATACTTTCTTCTGAAATACTTGCGTTCGTTTAGATAACCGTTTAATAACTGACCTAACGCAACAGAGAAGACTACAATGAATGGAAGCAAATGTTTGTTTGAATGTATCAAGAGAAATACATAAGATTAGAGCGAGAGTAAAAGAGGTAAAGGGAGATGTTACTAGCTTTTACTTCTATCATTAGGAACATGGCAATTAGAGCGAGACATACTGTATACAGTTAGAATTTAGCCAAATAAACAATACTTAGGGAACGAAATTATTCGTGCAATATGTTAAGTAAACTTATGTTCCAAATGAATGTTTGGTATACAATCTATGTGTACATGTTTCCTTGTTCTTTACATTTGCATCTTTGTGCGACAAATTTGTTGCGAAGTTATAGCAAGTTTAGCTACTTGTAATGTCGTATAATGTTGTTAACGAAAATGTGCTAAATTATAAAAGGGAGATGCAAAGAGATAAAGGAGAGATACATATGTATACTTTCTCTCCCTGATAAAAGGGATAAAATTGATAAAGTTGCGGGAAACGGAAGGAATATTATGTTGAACCATAGAGTAAATCTTAGTAGAGAAAATATTTGGCTCATCTGACGTCTTTGGCTCATCCTTTCACACTCTTCGTGATGCGGTTGGTGTGATAGAGAGATGTTTGACGAAAAGTGACATACACCAGGTGGAATTACAATAACTTCTCGGTTTAATTTTTCATGTCATTTTGGTGAAAAACTGTGAAATTTAAATGTGTTTTAAACTTTTTTATTGACTGATATTGTTAGCGTATTTAACACAATAATTTTAACACACAAAACGAAATGCCGTTGTTGTTATTCTGTTCGTTGTTTTGAACCATTGCCTCTATCTGGTATTAGTAAAGCAATTCTTTTCAACATCAAACGTAAATATCACACCAGACCAAATGTCATAAATTTGGTGGGAGAACTATAGGGTCTACTATAAGTATTAGTCTATGTGTTGAACATACTGGGTTTCCCTTATAAAACACACACATACATATGTATGTATATGGTGAACGTTATCTTTTTAGCGAAATAGAATAAAATTTCAGCAAATACCCCAACGAAACTAGGTATTTGTGGGTAGAAGAATAAGGCAACATTACCTGACAACATAAATTTCAACCGATCCTCTCTGTTTACTAATTAAATAGTTTTCAATGGTAGACACGTTTGTTCCTTTAAGAATGCAGTTTGTGTGTAATTTTTAACATTTAACAATTTGCTACACTATTGTTGATAAACAGTCTCTGGAAGTTATTATTAAGTTATTTGTTATC
Organism: Phaonia tiefii; assembly: GCA_963931995.1. Taxonomy (NCBI): domain Eukaryota; kingdom Metazoa; phylum Arthropoda; class Insecta; order Diptera; family Muscidae; genus Phaonia; species Phaonia tiefii. The sequence continues at coordinate 49,788,592 of OZ008369.1, read as the reverse complement.
AATTTTACACTGTTTTCTTTTTAAATTGCTTGGGTTCGCTTTGAATTCCGTTTCATTACTGACCTTACTCAAAACAAAATACTGCAAAGCATGCATCAACAAGTGAATTAGATTATTGAGAGAGCGATATAAGAAGAGACAGTGAATTCTACCATGGCATAGCTCATGATACAAATATAGCTTTTACTACACATAGTGCCTGATCATGTAAGTCATGTTTTATATTATGCGTTTTCAGCCTGCCTTAATCGTTAAATTCTCTTCTGTACATCCTTCTTACATCACGAGCCAGTGTTGCCAGAAGCTTCAAACAAAACAGTCCAAAAAAGTGCAATTTGCAACAAAAAAAAGTGCTAAAATTGAAACGATCAAAAATTTAAGTATTCCGAAGGAAATTTAGCGATATGCGGGTGTGAAAAATTTTTGGAATTTCCAATAATTTTAGGGCAGTAAATACCGGTAGCCATATGATAACTCGAATATAATATTTAATTTTCCTATAAAATAGAACACTTGCCTCTTTTTTATTCCTAAGTTTAACCTCATTATCTCAATGTAGTAAAGGGTCCGCCATCTAACGTTCTTTTTCAACTAGTGCTTATTTCGTGAATGGTAACACTTAGCTCATGTCTGATTTGACAGATACATAATTAGTTTTATCCTTCCGCTGAACGAATATGGTTGTGTATACGCTTGAACAACGCTGGGAAATATTGCGACATTACTTTGAAAATCATGGTAATGTTGCAGAATGTGTACAACGCTCGACGTTTTGCACCCTGTTTTTGAAGATCGCATTTTCAGCCGCAGAGCTGATGTCGTTTGGCCACCTCGGAGCTGCGATTTGACACCGTTGGACTATTATTTGTGGGGTGCCCTCAAAGATAAGTGTTACACCGACAAGCCAGAGACAATTGACGCTTTAAAGGACAATATTCGTGAAGCCATTGGTGAATAATGTGATTAAAAATTGGATCGATCGTGTAGGCTACTGCATGGCCAGCCAGGCAGCCATTTGAATGAAATTATTTCCCATTATTAATCGGAAGGATTGTACTTTCAAATAAAAAAAGAAATTTGAAAAAATATTCAGTAGTTTTTTTTTATAGCATTTTCAAAAAAAAAAGTTATTTGGCGGACCCGTTATATTTAACTTACCATCGATACACGCAATTCGGCACTCGTCCGCCGGTTAGTTGCTTATAGTAACACAAACCGCAAACAGCAGACGACAGCTGATAATGGTTTTCTGATGTGATAATTAAAATTATTTTCTTTTTGGCATTGAATAGATATGAAATCTTTTTATTTTCCAATATTTTTTGTGCTCCTCTGCCAGTTCAACAACTAAATGACATTCGTGAAGTGGAACGTTTTTAAGTTTGTTTTATTAAGTTTGTTTTCATTAAGTTTGTTTTATAAGTACACTTATACGGCATTTACCCCGACCAAGATTAGCGCATTTCGAAGGTTAACTTCGTTTAATCTGTAAAATCTGAAGTTTAATTAAAGTCAAACTGGTGTACAATTTGAAGCAACTCTGCTAATTACCAAAAAAATGCAACCGAAATAAAATCATTCACAAAAAATCAACTGCTTGACAGACGGAAGCCGATCGAAAATTTTACGACACGTCGCCGCAACTAAAAAATTTTTGTAGCTCACGCCGCCGCCGATATCCGATTTTAAAGGTTCAGTAATTGCAAAAACATCTCAATTGTGTACAGAACTGGCAAAACCAAGAACCGCCAATTTAATTTTTCTGTTCCGCCGTCTTCGATAATTTGGTATCGGCACGGAGTTTTTCTAAATTGGTCAAAGGACAAACTTGCCACCTGATATGACAATTTAATCTCAAATTGGTTGGTGTAAACGGCAAAGGTTAGAGAACAAGGTTATCGCTAATCCGGTTGCGATAAACTGCGGTGTACATGCGGCGCACTCTAATAAGCTTGACAGCCAAGTATGCTACAGTGTTGCCACTTATTTTTCAATTATAATCGTACTTCTCTGTTGGGTTGCCTCTTACGCATTTGCCAGCCCCTTAATTTAACCGGTACATGAGAAAATTTTTAAATTTTTTTTTAATCTCTTGTATAATCGGACATTGAGATAATGGGCCTTAGTCTGTAACACCGAGGTCGGATGAGCCCATCCGTTTCGCATCATTATCTGCGTTTTGGAAGCGCGGTTAAATGGAAACTTGAGTTCAAACTTAAAAAATAATCATCAATACTAGTTGTTATAGATGGCACCATTAAATCGTCCATATAAAAGCACGTCCGTAATCCAGACTACGATTCGAAATGGATGCGATCAATGCGACACATGTTGTATATAATTTTCCACTGAATTTAAAGTTATATCAACCCGTTCATACTGATGTTTGACATTACTATTCGTGTGTCAAACTGCCAAAGAACAAATTTGTCTTCAAGAATTAAATCATTGGGATGTTTGCATCCTTGTATTGCTGCTAACTTAAAACCCCGTTTTTAAAGCTTAACTAATTTTGTTAAATTTTCTTTCAACTTGCAGGTGGAAAACGATGAAGAAGTTTTAAATCAACTGCCTTTAGCCGATGTCTCGTCCCCTGTGATCTTGGGCTATCAGCCCAATACAAAAACCAAATATATACATCGTGGTGTTACACTACTGTCAGCTGCGTTCTGTGCTTGGCAAATCTGGCGATCGTACAAGTAGTTACGTTCGATAAATTTGCCATAACAGAAACAACAAAAAACAATAATCACAAAAAAAATCCAACAGCAGCAGTCGAGTAAAATTTATTTGTTTTTAAAATAAGAAGTCCCTTTCCCCAAAACAAATCCCCAACTCTTCTCCGCACAGTTTTCATTTGCATGCAGCTTTTTCAGGCAAAGAAGATACAATTCTAACAACTAAATGTATTTTTACAAAATAGTTAACACCAACAAAATATCTCAGTTTTATTTTATATAACATATTTTCATTTCAAATTTGAAGCTTCTTTTTGTATTAAATGATGTTTTTCAAACTTAAAAGAAACAAACGGCGTGTTTGGTTACAAGCTAGCGTTTATAGTCGTGACTACTAAAGACAAAAATATAATTTAAAATGTCGCTCAAAAACGCTACAAAAAGATAAAATCTAAGCAAGCGATTAAACACACCTCTAAAGCCAGTAGGAAACGAACGAAATCTTTTTAAACAAAAAGAAAAGAAATTAATGTTATTTGCATTTTTAAATATAATTAAAATTATTAGGACATATATATATATATTAATTTTATTAATTATTTCTTTTTAATTTCACTTTTTTTTGCTTTGAAATGATTTTATTTCCTATGACTTCCCAACCCAACCCACTCTTTGATATGTGTATGTTTATTCTTTCAGCCTGTGTTAGAGTTTCGATATTTTTTAAAAGTGTCTAAAACAAAACATAAATAGTTCAACAAATAAATATCCTTTAACAACTGTTTCATACAATAAGTTTAGGTTAATAATTTTAGCAATGAAATAAATGTTTGTAAATTATTTATGCAAAAATTTTAGTAGATAAAGTTTTGTTACGTCTGTCTGATTGCTCTTCGCCCATTAAGTAAATAATATGATATTGAGAGTTATATAACCAATTTTCTTTAATTTCAATTCTAAACAGAAATTTTTATTTGAAAATTGTTGAGTTAAAGCTTTCTAGCTATTAATTACTCTTTGTATCTCTTTGTATCTCTTTTTATTTTCTTTACTTTCAATTTTATTTTCTTTTCAACAAATTCCTGTGTAAAATTGTATTTAAAAAAAAAAAACAAAATTGTGTTTTTCACAAAAAAAAAAACAAAAATCAGCAAATTGCTTAATTTGTAGACGTTTATCGTATTAGTTGTAAATTTATTATTAATACCCCTTAAAGCAAACACACAAAATTGTTAAAAAGAATGTATAAAAAATAAAAGCAAAATCTAAAACTAAAACTAACAATAAAACGAAGTAATTTTGAAAGAACGTAAATACATACATAGATGTAAATTGAGATTTTAAAGAAACTCTTTGAATTGTAATTGCAACTTGTTTTAAAATACATCTACCACATAGTAGTGGTATTCATGTAAAAGCGTAAACTTGTACAGCAAACGTCATACAAAACGACCTACCCAAATGTCCGACGTTTCGTTTTCGATGTTTGCTCACCAAAATTGACTAATACATATTACACATAATGTGCCAAATCGCTCTGGTTTGATTCAGTTTTTTCCTTCTCCTGTAGAGTAACAACAAATTGAGATACGTCTTTTCTATATTAAGGTATCGATATGTGTCCATTCATAAGTACCAATCAGTTAAATATTGAAAAATACGTAGTATTTGTAGGTGTTCATTAATCGATTTTTCCCATTCAACAAGTGCCGAGAACGAGAAAAGTACAAGTGATGTTTCTCCGGGTATTTAAAAGTGATAACAACAGAATATAGTGACGCAATAACGAAAGTATAAAATCGAAATGAGTGCAAATTGTCCAGAAAATCTAAATTTATTTTGTTACGTTTGTGGCAAAAGAGATCTTGCAACAAATACTGCATCATTCACTGAGCAAGGGGAGCGTACTTTTAAACTTTATTTTGATTCCGAAATAATTCGCGTCGTTTCGTGGGCCCCAGACAAAATTTGTAAAACGCGCTACACTGCTCTTACTATGTGGATCCAAGGGAAACGCAGTTCACTTTCTTTTGGTGTACCAATGATTTGTACTGATCCAGGAGTAACTGAATATGTGGAGTAAATCGTAAAGGCTTCAAACAATGAGTTTATTTACTTATCCGGTCTCGAACAATCCCGGGGTGCCAGGGACCTTACAAAACGTAGAGAACATATTTCGCCAACCAGTTCGATCTTTTGCTTTATTTCTCCAGTTGGCTATACCAAGTGTACGCAGGGATTCGTCAACCGGATCCCTCCAGCGGAGTCTTGGTCTTCCTATTTTTCGTATTCCTTCCAGTTCGGTTTCGAAAACCCTTCGTGTTGGTTCGTCTTCATCTATTCTACTGACATGGTCTATGTCAATGTCGGGATACAGCTCATGGTTCATGCGTGGCCGATACTCGCCGTTGTGCACTATATGGCCATCAATTTTTCGGAGTATCTTCAAGACTCCTACAGATGTTTTGTCCGCTTACGATAAGACCCAGGGTTCTGCGCCATAAAGCAAGACATGTTGTTTGAGAGTCTGGTACAGCTGAACATTTGTTATTCGAGAGAGGGCTTTATCTCTAAAACGCTTGCTTATCTCAAAATAACATCTATTCGCAAGCACAATTCTCCGCTTTATCTCAAGGCTGAAGTTGTTATTTTTGTTTACGGCAGATCCGAGGTATATAAATTCGTCCACCACCTCGAAATTATAACGGTTATCAACGTTCACGTTTTGGTCTAATCGCGTGGAGGCCCTATTCGTTGAAACCATTATTTGTTTCTTGTCCTTTTCAATTCTCGAAAAAAGCGCAGTAACTTCTCTAATCGTGCGCCCAATGATATCTATATAATCAGCATACGCGAGAAGCATGTGACTTTAGCTGCTGATGGTTTTATTCATGTTGACGGCAGTTTTTCCCATAATTATCTCCATTAAGATGTTAAAAAGAACGCACGATAGATCTTGTCTAAGGCCTCGCTTAGTTTCGAAAGATTCGGTAAGATCCTTACGAACTTTCACTGCGGATTTGGTGTTTGTCATGGTCATCCTACAAAGGCGTATGAGTTGCAGGAATACCAAACTCAGACATTGCTTCGTAGAGTTTCTCCCGTATCGGGCTATCGAAGGCCGCCTTATAATCGGCAAATAGATGATAGGTGTCGATTTGTTTTTCGTGAGTCTTCTCCTGGATTTGGTGTTGCGTGAAAATCTGGTCAGTTGTCGATTTCCCAGGCCTAAATCCACACTGGTATGGTCCAATCGGGAAAGCGATAATTGGTTTCAGTCTTTCGGAAATTATACTTGATAGAACCTTATATGCAAAACATAAAAGGCTTATTCCACGGTAGTTCGCACAGAGACTCGAATCACCTTTTTTTTTAAATATGGGACATAGTACGCTGAGACTCCAATCGCCGTGCATGCATTCATCTAACCAAATTTTGCTAATGAGCTGATGCATGCATCTTATCAGGTCATCGCCGCCAGTCTTAAACAGGCCGGTAAGACATCCACTCCTGCGGCTTTGTTGTTCTTAAGCCGGGCAATAGCTGTTCTGACCTCGTCTTGGTTAGGAGGGGGCAATCGACGTCGTCGTCCATATTGTGATCGATTGTGCCACCGACATTCGATATCTCAGGTACCCATAGCGCGGAGAAATTAGCTCTCCATATTCCCCACATGCTCTGCACATTTGCGATGGGATTTCCGTCCTTGTCTTTACAGAAGGGGGGCCTGAATCATATACATTAGCTCCGTTCTTGACTTTTTGGTAGAATTTTCGGGCTTCGTTCTTGCCTCTGTATGTCTCAATTTTCTCACTCGTGCTTTCTCCACTGCCGTTTCTTACGCCTAAAGAGATGGTATACCTCCTTTCTTTTATCCCCATACCGCTCAGTCGCAGCTCGCGTTGCAATTGACTGAAGCATTGCAATACGTCCAGCTTTCTTTTCATCATTTGCAATGCGACACTTCATCGTACCATGGTTTATTGCGAAGCGGTTTTTCGAAACCAAGTACGGTTGTTGCGGCAGTTTTTATAGAGTCTGAAATGGGTTTCCACTGCGCATCAGGATCGTCATCGGGAGGGTGTGAGTTCTGCGCCAAAAGTTGCGAGAGCTTCCTTGAGTAGGCTGTGACTACCTCTGGTAATTGCAACTTGCCGATGTCCAGCTTTCTCTGTGTTTGGTTTCGTACGATTTTCGCTCTACTTAATCTTGTGCGAACTTTTGCCGCTACCAGGTAGTGATAAGAATCGATGTTAGCTCCTCTGATCACTCGTACGTCCATTACACTGGATGAGCGCCATCCATCAATTACCACGTGATAAATTTGGTTCTTCGTTCTTTGATCATTGTGAGTGTATTAGTAAAACTTAGTTTGACGTCGAATACAGACATATCAAACATGAAGTTTCATTACGCCGATTTTTTTATTGTAAAGACGTGCGGTTTTATGAGTGACGCGGATGATTGTATCTTTGCTGTAGCATTGGCGGTAGCTGTAATGCCTTGTTTCCACTACAGAATTATTCGTAATTCGCTCTCTCATTCGTAATTCAATCTCCAATTACAAACCGAATTACGTAATTCAACATAAAAAATTTTGAGAGCGAGAGTAAATTACTAAAAAGAATTAAATATGGAAAGGTTGTTAGGTATCCAAAGTTTTTTTTTTTATATTTATTCACTTTTTGTTGTTGCCATTCTAAGAATTATTGCAACAAAACACATCAAAAACAGTAAACAACTGTCCGATCGAATTATGTATGTGTAGTGGAAACAGGGTAATTGGGAATAGTAATTCAAAGAGCGATTAAGTAATTGGCGCTGTAGTGGGAACATGGCATAAAAAAGAAAAACAAAAACAAATCGGAAGAAACGGGTGTGGGTGAAGGAATGACTGAAAACAAGAAGCGAATTTACTCACGAAAATCTTCTAAATGAGCTGAAGAAAACCACAGCGATACACACACGTCAAAAAGCTTCAAACATGGCCTCTTGTTTGATCAAAAATCAAAATGGTTTAATTTTGCTTCAAACATGACACCGATGTATACGTGTGTCGTTTTACACTCATCCACTCTCAATGTTTGACGAGGATTTGATGTGTCTGTACACAGCTTAAGAGACCATGATTGTGGAGGTAGACAAGGGAAATGCCACAGTGGCAATGGAAAATCGGAATACGGGGAAAGGATGCAAAAGATAGTCAACGATATGATGATGTATAAACGACTTAGCAAAGGTGCTACAAAGTAATTAACGACCTGTTCACACAAAACATTATTGACCATCACACGAGGGAAGATTGGAAACGTAGATTGCTGTTGCACCTCGAATATATGAGTTGCCGAAAATCCATGGGGAACATATGCTCCTCACTTAATGCACCATCTAGTGGACTCTGTAAGTTTCTGACAACAATCCCTGGCAAGAATGACGGAAAACTCCGAATATGATATCGAACACTCAGGGGGATTCAAGGTCGAAAGTCGAAATTGAGAATGTTGGAATGAAAGATGACGAGATGATGGTGTCTTTTGATGTTATTTCTCTTATTCCCTAGTGTCCCGTTAGATCTGGTCATGACAATTGTAGGGCGAAAATGGACTATAATGGAAAGATTTACCAAAATGACAAAGAGCATGTTCATGAGTCTTCATATTTTGTACCCAGGATAATAGTTACTTTCAATATAGGGACAAGTTCTACCAACAAAAGTGGGTCCTCCCTATGGACTCATCGATAATAGCCGACATAGTAATGGTGGAACTATTGGGAAAGAGTGTGAAATTCTGTGATACTAGGCCTAAGCTATAGACGAAATAGGTAGACGACCTATTTGGGATTGTGAAACGGAGTGCAATAAACGGTATATTGGCGAGTTTTAATAGCTTTGATCAACACGTACTATTTACACTGGAGGAAGAGGGGAATGGGACAGTACCGTACTGGATACCTTTCTTCTGGATACCTAATCATAAACTGACACCAAATACCAACGGTATCTGGCAGATTGGTAAAGTTTTTCTCGATGCACCCAAGGGGGATAGTATTCAATACGGCTACTATCTTCATTAACAGGGTATTGAACATCACCGACGTAGAGTACCATATCGAGAACAGCGGGAATAGCAAACATACTTATATTGTGCCGAAATGGAATTCACAGGGAAACAGTGATCAACCTTATGGAGAAGTGGGAAAAAGAATATCTACAGGACATGAGACACCTAGGGAAAAACTCAAGAAATATGTAAATCGGTGGTATCGGAGAACTCCTGTTGTATCGATGAGAAGAATTATGAAATAGCTCCCAAACCCGATAACACCCTGCAGAAGTTATTCATAGAACTAAAGACCGAAACGGATAAATGTGATAAAGTATACATCGGCAATAAAGGGGATAAATTAGAACAAATTCCGATACAAAATTGAGGCACAACTGAACGACAAGAGGAACAGCACTTACGACACACTGTGGAAGGAAAAACCACTGTGCAGACTTAGAGAACGTGTAGTTGAAAAGTTATTTTTTAACGAGGTCAGTGCTAAAATTTAAAATGAAAGCAACACGAAAAGAAATTCGTGTAGCCGAGCGAAAGAATATTGCTCATCTGTGGAAGGAAGGAAAAACTTTTCGAAAAATTGGTCAAACATTTGAAACATGTCATTCTTCAATCCAAAGGGTGGCAAACAATTATAAAAAGGGTGGAGTTTTGGTATCAAAGCCCCGTTTTGGACGTCCTCAGAAACTCATTCAGCGCGAAAAACGAGTTGTGGCGCAATCTGTACAGCAAAATCCCAAATTAACGGCATCAAAAATCACTGAAAACTTGAGCCATCAGTTCAATAAGTCAGTTTCCAAGGACACCGTGAGTAGAATTTTGAGTGAGTAGAATCATGTTGCACGTAAGAAAGCTCTAGTGTCATTAGTCAACAGTCAAAAGCGAATTGCATTTGCAAACGACCACTTAAATAAGCCTCCAGAGTTCTGGCGGAAGGGCTTCTTTACTGATGAAAGCAAATATTGCATTATTTGGCATTAAAGGACGTCAGCTAGTTTGGAGAAACCCCTGTACAGCGCTCGATCCAAAAAAAAATTTAAACCTACAGTGAAACATTGTGCAAGGTGGTGTGATGGTTCGGGATTGCATGTCCAGTAACGAGGTGAGTAATTTACAATTTATTCATGAAGTCTATCTAGATATCCTTAAAGTAAATCTACGGAGCAGTGTCAATAAATTGGGAATAGAAAATGTTTATAACTTCCAACAGGACAACGACCCAAAGCACACAGCGTTTAATACAAGACTTTGGCTGTTGTATAATGTCCAAAACAAGTTGAAACTCCACCGCAATCTCAAGACTTGAACCCAATCGAGAATTTGTGGGATTTATTGGAGCGCAGGATTCGAAACTATGTCATCACTTCAAAGGAAATGTTAAAAATGGTACTGATCGAAGAACGGCACCACATTACCGCGGATTATACTCGTAGCTTCGATACCAAAACGCCTGACTGAAGTACTGAAACGTAAGGGATATCCAACATCATACTAATTATTTGTTTAAATTAAAAACCAGTGTTACTCTGCTTCATTGTGCTTTTTTACGCACACTTTCGCATAGTCATGAAGACACAGCATTTATGTTTTTGAATTTCTATTATTTTTTTTATTATATAAGCATTTTTTTTTAATAATTTGATGCCAAATTGTACATACGAACCTTATACGCAGCCTTATGCGGCCTACATACATATGTGAGAAGCTCTCCACAATCCCTTCATGCAATAAAGCAACATTGTCCAAACAAGCAACAACAGCCTCATTTCGTGTTTTTGTGGCAAAATAGTTGTAGTAAATACAATACAAATGTATAAAAAAAACCGTTTCTCATTACAGACCTACAGTTATACACCGGTTCCGAATGGTAGTTTGAGAAGTTTTTCGTGGCTAAGTATCCGATAGTGTTGCCATCACTTAACGAGGTGACCGTCGTCGAATGAAATGCAAGGTGTTCAGAGCAGGGATAGAACCACTTTCTCATATACAAGAGCCGCGCACACTAGCCATTGCACCACCGACGGACACAATACAATACAAACACAATTGTATACCACCGATAAAAGTCAACAAAAAAGTGCAAAATACATTCAAATTGCACAGTTCTAAACGCACACTAAATGAAAAAGTTAAGTCAACAGTTCTTGTACCTCCACCTGCTGTAAGTTAATTTTGGTCGAATTTCTCTCATTTGCACAAACCTACGACGAAGAGTATGAAATGAAAAGTCAGATGAGAGAATAAAACGGTCTATCCTAAATTCCTCTATGATTTTATTTTGCATAAGAGTCTAAACATAATCAAACACGCAACAGACGACGACGTTTTTTCTACATAGGTTTCTTAGGGCAGGGAAAAATCGTCAGGAGAATCCGCTGCGGCTGACGACTCGCCGCTAGAATAGAATCTTTTCTAATTTCTTGACGGCGCACTCACGAAATCTCTCAATTGAGAGAATGAAGTTGCCACATGTTCATGAAAATCATAAGAGAAACCAACGCATACATCCGATGCATAGACTAATACTTATAAAAAAAATGGTGTTCCATAACATACCATGAAGGGATTGAGGAGAGCTTCTCACAATCAGTGAGATGTGCGCTTTCTAGTTTTACACTCACTGATTGGGACCTACAGTTTTACACCGGTTCCGAACGGTATTTTTGAGAAGCTTTTTCATGGCTAAGTACTCGATAGTGTCGCCATCACTATGCGAGGTGACCGTCGTCGAAAGAAATGTAAGGTGGTCTGAGCAGGGATCGAACCCACGTTCTCATGTATAAGAGCCGCGCACACTAGCCATTGCACCACCGACAGCAGACCTAATAGGTCTCTGGCAGACCTAATAGACCTAATAGTTCTCTCACCAAATTTATGACATTTGGCCTGGTGTGATATTTACGTTCGATGTTGAAAAGAATTGCTTTACTAAACCAGATAGAGGCAATGGTTCAAAATAACAACACCGGCATTTCGTTTTGTGTGTTAAATTCAACACAAATGTATGCTAACAATTACAGTCAATAACAAAGTTTAAAACACATTTAAATTTCACAGTTTTTCACCAAAACGACATGAAAAATTAAAGCAAGAAGTTATTGTAATTCCACCTGGTGTATGTCACTTTCGTCAAACGTCAGATGAGCAAAATATTCTCTCTAGTAGGAGATTACTCTATGATCCGATGGTGCATGTGAATGCGAAAGAAAATTAAAGAAAAGGGTCGAAAATAATTTATTGTTAAACACAATACAATAAAAGTGTATAGGCGTCTGCCAGAGTTGATTGGAGATGATTAAGTGGATTGAGAGTAGAGATTGATAAAATCCTCTTATCAACTAGTTCGCCTTTATTGTTTTTGTGGAATCAAAGAAAGAGGACTGTATGGGACTGGTCCGTGAGAGGTTTGGCTTTACTCCACAGTGAAGATTCTGAAATTGATTTCAGATTTGTATGTTAACGTATTAGGTGTATGGTGTAATTTCTCGGTTATGAGAGATTACATCCAAATAGTTAACCGCCAAATATTAAGGAACAAGAAAAAAGTTAACACGGTAGGGAATTAGTGTACAATTTAGAGTTTATTTGAGATAAGATGCTCACCAGTGATATTGTGTCGAGAAAATGACTTATCTTTTATTTTCGTCTTCCGAAGATATGTCGGTTTACAATAACAAGATTTTATCCGTGTAAGTTTTAGTACAATTAATTCACAATAGGGGGTTTAATTCATTTCAGAGAGAGTAACCACTTGGGTTTAGATACTTATAAGCTACATAATTAACAATAGTTGTTAGCCGTTAAAAAATTCAAGATTATTACGAGTAAAGAAATTTAAATTCAGTTCAGTCCTAAATATATGGAAAAACTATTCAAGTTTAGACAAAAAGTGAATACATTTTTAAATGCAATAAATATAATTTAATTCCTATTCAACTATAATACTATTTTTACAAACTTTCAAACAAATTCCAGAAAAGAGCGGCAAATATATAAACCGAAGTCACCAGACGGTTGGTCTTCCAGGTTTTCCATTTCGTTTACACGCTAGAAATTTTTTTTGTCGTCAACCGTGTCTGGTTCTGTTTAGACACTAATGGCCAGTTTTTCAGTCGGTGGTGATCTTCGTTTCTTAGTTAAATTGTGGTTAAACATCGAATTGTGTTTTTTAGTCATTGTTTAACTATGATTTAACCACTCAATGTTGGTTGGTTAACTTATAGTGAGAACCATATTATTTTGACAATCAAATTACTGAGTGTCAAAGGGAGAAATGAAGATTGTATAAAATACATGTTCCAGATTTGCGTATTTGTACACATACGTTGAGTCTAGATCGTTAAATTGTTGCTCCTATATAGTTTTTTACACATTTTTGTTAAAATGACTTCGATTTTATGCATCTATTTCTTATTGTACATAATTCCATTTTGTTTGTTCCCCTTTGTTGTTTTGGTATTTATCCAAAACACACGTTTTTTCCAATAAGAATACAAGGGTTGCCATATTAGTTGACAATATGGCGACTTACATTAACTCACCACTGAAAAACTAAATCAAAAACGATGTATAAGTAGACAGTCAAAATTTCTCTTCACTCAATTGCCAACAAACAAAACGAGTGAAACCCTAGTACTTCTCTACTCTCTCTCTTACTTTCTTCATTGAATATTTCAATATACGAGCAGCTTTTTGATAGTATTATTGTATATAACTATACAAATTCCAACCATGTTGAAGTAAAATTACATAAACTATGCAAAAAGTATGAAATAAGCAAGATATGACGCAAGAGAGAAATGCATTTGAGTGAACTCCTAGCACTTTTTGGTTCTCTTTTACCAGGGTTGCCAAGTTGCGCACATCTTCTGGTCGTCTAATTCTAAATCGTCTTTGACTAAATGCAAAGTTAACCTCTAATTAACTTAGAATTAAGATTAAGTAATCCGATAGTTAACTACCAACTTAAAAACTGGCCATAAGAACCAATTTTTGACTGGTTATTTAAACTTTACTTTAAATACGAAAACAGTTTTTCAGTGCCTTGTCAAATAATCTTACTAGCATGTGGCAACAGTGGCAAATGCTACGAAAAATAACCGGTATTCATACATTTATCGGCTAATAGTTACAATGCATCAAACTGACGCCATTTGCAAAACAAAAGTGAAAAATATTTAATGAAATTGGAAAATATTTGCGCAGAAATAAAGTTCTAACTGCACTACGTGTTAAATGATATGTTTTTATTGTTATTCCAAATTGGATTGTGATTACAATAGTTCACATTAACAATTAAAGAAACTAGTATATGTTTGTTGTTGTTTTCATTTCTGCCAAAATCATATGGCCACTTGATCTCAGTTTAAATGCCCAACTTTGGCTGTTTAAGCAGCAATCAACTATTAACCTAAAAAAAAATTACAGCAGACAGTTGTCCGAGGCCTTCGGCCACGGACAACTGTCTGCTGTAATTTTTATATTTACCAACGGCATTTGATTCAAGTCCGTTTAAAAAAAAAATATTATGTTCAATTTTTTTAAACTTAATTTAATTTATGTATTTTAATTAATATTTTTATTGAAATAAGTTCTGCGAATGTTGAGAGGGCCGCCCTAATATTAAAAAAGGTTTACCTTATCGAGTCCTCGCATTAGCATTCGAGCGTTGTGTGAAAGCTTTACGCTTTACAATTCAAAATTAATGTTACAACAGCTTTATTGAAGCTTTCGCAAAAAAGCTTTATTACGTTAGCTTACTGTTTGTTTCACTTTTTACTAGGTACATGTTGCCAAGCAACATTAGCTTGCTGTTCGTTTCACTTTTTACTATATACATGTTCCTAAGCAATGTTGAGCAACCAAAAACACTCAACCAAACACCACACATATGTTTGAGTGTATGTGTTTAAACAATTTTCATTTGAGAAATTAAAATACTAGAAATATATCAACCAATATGAAATGTATATCAAACGAAAGATAACATCTTCATTTACCTACAAAAAAAATTTTAAAAAAATTCATCTAGCAGTTTCCTCACATTCAATGAAATAAAGATTACAACAATAAAAACCTGACATGACTCCTCATACCGTAAGGTAAGACGTATTCTACGTCAAAATATATTCTGAGTTTAAATGATGTTTGACCGTTGATCAAAGATTATTGACCAGTCAAAAATTGGGCCTAAGGCAGTAATGAAACGAAATTCAGAGCGAGCGCAATCGATTGAAAGAGAAAATAGTGTAAAATTGATAACAAATAACTTAATAATAACTTGCAGAGACTGTTTATCAACAATAGTGCAGCAAATTGTTAAATGTTAAAATTAGAAACAAAAAGCATTCTTGGATTACATTTTAAGGAAAAAAGTTGTCTGCCATTGAAAACTATTTAATTGGTAAACAGAGACGATCGGTTGAAATTTATGTTGTCAGGTAATGTTGCCTTATTCTTCTACCCACAAATAACTAGTTTCGATAGGGTATTTGCAGAAATTTTACTCTATATTGCAAAACAGATAACGGTCACTCACTGGCACACATGTATATACATAGTACATCTATATACATACTGCCGCTCACTTGAATTGGTTCATCATTTATCTTCATTTCTCTTAATCTACAACTTAAGAGAACGATTAAGAGACGATTTATTTAAACCCAAATTAAGATATCTTTTGTATACTCATAGAATAGAAAAGAAATGGTGCCCGGACTTAGCGCCCAAGGACTTAAGGCCCAAAAAAAATTTTGGGCCTTTTGACCTCCCTCGAAACGGACATAAAGCCCAATTTTATTGTAGGCGTTCTGACCTCCCTCGAAACGGTCATAAGGCCCATTGGGCGATATGTCCGATTTTAATTTTTTTTTAAAGAAAATAAAGACGAGTGCAAATAACAAAAAACTGTTTATAATTCAGATGAAAACATAATTGAGTAATAAAACAAAATAAATCCAAAGCTATTATATGTATAATTTTTCTTTTGTCCAGAATTCAAATGTATATTTCCTCCACAGCGAAAAACTCGTCTAAGAGAATTACGAAGTGCTTTTTCAAAATCTGTTATGAACGTTTTAGGCATCAGTTCTAAAAGATTCGAGTTTATAAACCGGAAGACATGTTCGTATGACTTTAGACTTTTTTTCGTCATAAGAATGAAAGCAAATGGAAACACCTGAAAATTACCCACAAATGTGTACTTGTAAAGAAAATAAAGATATTGTAATTATCGAAGTATACAAATAAATTAAAAAAATTGCATTATAATTAATGGATGCTATCAAATTGTGTAAAACGAGAGAATAGAAGAGCAATAGTCAAATTAAAAAAAAATCGCGCGATTTTTTCCTTGGGCGCTAAGTCCGGGCACCAAAAGAAATACTCACGAATAATGAACCGTTAGTTAGATTTTTTGCTTTTATGTACAAATGCAAGAAAAGCATGTGTAAATATTAGCCCATTTGATTAGGTTCATTAAAAATAAATTCAGTTTACGTTGGCCAGCAGATCAAGTCTGCCATGTTTTTTGTGTTTCTACATTTTGCAAGTGTTTTATGTAAAAATCTTTAAAAATGGGTCGCGGCAAGCCCTTAACTGAAGAAGAAAAAGGCAGAATTAAAGCATTTATGGAATGCGGCCTAAGCCATAGGAATTTGCGAAAAAAATTGGACGAAGTCAAAATGTTGTCAGTCACTTTTTAAGAAATCAGCCTGGTTATGGAAAAAACATGAAAGGACGTACACATAAAGCCACAACAGCAGCGGATAGAAGAGCCATTAAAAGAGCTGCCTTTAATTCCACGTGTTCTGCATCAAAAATTAAAGAAAAGACTGGTGTTAAAGCAAGCCTAGCTACTGTGAAACGTGTTATACGAAGTGCTAACCATTTGAAAAGACTAAGAATTAAAAAAAACCATCTCTCAATGCCACTCGTAAAGCGAAACGCCTTCAGTTTGCCCGTGCATGTCTTACAACAAGGAATGGGACATATTGTTTTTTCGGATGAAAAAAAATTCAATTTGGAGGGTCCAGACGGCTACAATTATTATTTCCACGATTTGCGAAAAGAAGAACGTTATTTGAGTCGTCTGCATAGCTGTGAGGGAAGTGTGATGGTGTGGGGGGCCATATCATACTATGGGACTTGTGAGCTTCAATTTCTTTCATCTAGAATGACGGCGAATACTTACAAAGATGTACTTGAAAACGCTTTTCCACGTTTTTCAACGCTTTTTGGACCCATTCCGTAGACATTCCATCAAGATAATGCACCGATACACACTGCAAGGGTTGTGAAACAATGGATTCGAAGCCAAAATGTAAATACATTGGAGTGGCCACCTTACTCTCCTGTCCTAAATATTATAGAAAATGTCTGGGGATTGCTCTCTCGCAAGGTATATCAGTCGGGCAGACAATACGAATCTAAAGAATCTCTAATTGAAGGAATTAAAAAAGCTTGGGACGAAATTTATTTAACATTAATTGAAAAACTACATAACTCCCTCCCAAATCGTATTTTCGAGGTTATATCAAATAAAGGAGGATACACCCATCATTAACACTTTACAAAAACATTTAAAAAAATCTTTACAAAAATATTAGGTGACATATAAATTAATTAGGTATGTGTGTACAGGGGAAACCCAATATGTACATAATGTTCCTTCCGTATCATGTAACTTTTAAAAATTAACAGCATAAATAATTTGCTCTGTTAAATGAAACATTGCTCGTTTTATGAGTGAGAGAAAGTATAAATATGTATCTCTCATTTATCTCTTTTATTAGTTGGTTCATTTCCGTTCACAACATTACCGTTGATCAAGTGTAGCTAAACTTGCTATACTACGCAACAAATTTTGTCGCACAAAACTTGCAAATGTAAAGAAAAATGAAACATGTACACATACATAGATTGTATACCAAACATTCATTTGGAACATAAGTTTACTTAACATATTGCACGAATAATTTCATTCCCTATGTGTTGCTTATTTGGCTAAATTCTAACTGTGTATAGTATCTATGTCTCGCTCTAACTAATTGCCATGTTCCTAATGATAGAAGTAAAAGCTAGTAACATCTCCCTTTACCTCTTTTACTCTCGCTCTAATCTTATGTATTTCTCTTGATACATTCAAACAAACATTTGCTTCCATTCATTGTAGTCTTCTCTGTTGCGTTAGGTCAGTTATTAAACGGTTATGTAAACGAACGCAAGTATTTCAGAAGAAAGTATGTAGTGCAAAAGTGTTAAAAAAATAACCAAATAAAAACTTGACTATTGTGTAGCAAATTGTTAATTGTATTCGGAAAATTAGAAACAATAAACATTCTTCGGTAAAATATAAAAAAATAAATAACAAAACGTTCGTAATAATAGTACGATACTTCATAGTCAAAGAAAATTTGGTAAATATAATTTTTTTTTTGAAAAATATTAAATGTGTAGTCACCCAAAATGATTTTAGAAATAATAATTTGTGCTTTATTACGAAGCAAAAATACCAATTGCAATTTAATTTCTTCACTTGCACACAAATCTCAATATTTGTCAAGTCGTGTTTCTTGTTGCCTTCTATCGAATACATTCATAATTTCGTTAAAGTATTAGTAGCTATGTATTGAATTCTTTCGCATTTATACCAGCTGCAAGAATGGATCGTGTACTAACACAACCATATCAAATCGAAATTTCCCCGTTCAACATAATTTAAATATTCGCCACTAATCTCCCTTCCGTTTCCTACGGTTTGCTCTGTTAAGTTATACTTTGTCTCTCTCTCTCTCTCACCCCACAGACGAAGTATTCCCTCAATCTGTTGCACATTTAGTAAACAAATCTAAAAGAGACAAATTCGCGGAGAATAATTTTATCAACAGTTGCTGAAAAAGCATGATAGGTAGGAAACATAAATAACGTTTGAATTCAATTAGGGAATTCACATGGTCTCCTAAAGTCTTAAGTCGTAAAGTCATATTTAACAAATTAGTACATATGACTTATGCATGTGAGCAGCATGTTGTATGTGCTAAATCATAAGTCATAAAAACGTCAAGCAACAAAAGAAAATTATTAAAAAAAATTAAAAAATGCCAACAAGAAGCGAAAAAGATAAAATTTTTACGGTTTTGTGTGAAAAGTGTGTGCAGAAAAACTTACCGAAGTAGTTTCTTCTCCTTCCATTTGTCCAATTAAATTAAAATTAATTCTTGAGTTGTAAAAAATGCAAAATTTCTGCAAAACAACAATATATCAGATTAAATAGTAAACAAAAAACAGCTGACACTGAACATACAACATAGTACACTGGAAAAACAGACATGCTCAGGTTGTATAGTCGTAAAATATATTTACATGAACAATACCAACAACATATTTACAACTGTTGTATTAATTTAGCATATACGATAAATACAACACAATAGTACACCATGTGAACTCCCTAAATATAAAATGAAAATTCCTTTTGATATTTACGAAATTTAATTCAAAAATATTAAATTTGTAAATAGTGGTTGCAGAAACATGAAATTTGTTTAACTGCACAACAAATATATTACAATTGTTTTTAAATGCTCAGCAAAACGAAAGGAAATACAGATTCTCATAAAATGTTTTACTAGCAGCAGCACAACAAGAAATATTGAATTTCTTTGACAAGTTTTTTTTTTGGTAAGTCAAGCTTTTCTTTCTGCCTCGCTCGTTCTAGCTAAAGCTAGGCATAGACGAACGATAAATCCGACCAATTTGTTGGGTTTGTGGTCGCTTTTTTACGTCTGTGGGGTAATTTGCAAACAAATTTCAAGTTTTTGAAAATTTTCAAAAACTTGCAATTTGTTTGCAAACAAATCATACGTGTGTGGGCTACTGCGCAAATCTTAAGCCATTTCGCCATTTCAGTTGCTCTTCAAGCATTGTAGCGAAAGGTCGTGTAGTGCACACAAAATATGGCAAGCAAAGAGTTTATGATAGAATTTTTTGATGTGTTAAAAAATGAAAATGCCATTTGGCAACCAAAAAGTGAAAAATTTAAAGACAAAGTAGAAAAACAAAAATCATGGGAAAAACTCGTAACAAAGTGGAAAGAGGTGGACAAAAATTGTTACAAAAATTGTTAAAAGAAAAAAATGCTGTACCACAAAATTCTGACAGAAGCACACAAACCGAAGTGCAAACACAAAATGAACATGCGAGCGCGTCATCCGCTTCGCAGCATATGTTTACACATCAACGTCGGCCGAATTATGATTTGTTCGAGCGTGTGTGGAGAAACGATATGCAATAAATCGCAGCAATAAATTTACAAATCGCACCAATAAATCGTTCGTCTATGCCTAGCTTAATTGAAATGTTTATAATATTACGTATACTATGTCTCTCTGTCTCTCTCATAAATTCACTTGTTGCTTTGAATGATATTTCAATGTATGGCTTAGGTCAGTTATTTAACGGTAATCAAAGCGAACGCAATTGTTTTCAAAGAATGTAGGATGAGAGTTAACAAATAATAGCTTCTACCTATTTATTAATGCATTTGTGTAACAACTAGTTAATAGTAACCGTCAAATTCTACACAAGTCGGAATTATAAAAAAATACAGCAGACAGTTGTCCGAGGCCTTCGGCCACGGACTGTCCCTGCAGGCTGTGTCAGAGACACGGCCATTAAGGTTAACGTAGAATACGCCATCCGATAAGACAGAAAACATATATAACAATAAATGATAAATAACATAAGCAAATGAATTTATTTATTTGATAGTTACTCTTGATAATATACATAAGCTTATGGTAGGAAAAATAGGATAAATATGGTTTTAAATTAAAAGAGTAAGGATAAATGATAAATAACAGACGCAAATCAATTTGATCTATATTTTTTATAATTATATATCCATGTTAAATTAAAATTCACATTTAACATTTTGTTTCACTTAAATACATAAGTAAATATACGAAATTTCAATATTTCATCAATCAAAACAACAGCCGAAGGTTTGTGTCCACACTGAAACAGCAGCATAGTTTGTGTTCACGCTACAAACTCAAACACTCAACCAAACACCACACATATGTTTGAGTGTATGTGTTTAAACAATTTTCATTTGAGAAATTTAAATATTAGGAAGATATCAACCAATATGAAATGTATATCAAACGAAAGATAACATCTTCATTTACCTACAAAAAAATTTTTAAAAAAAGTTATCTCGCCGTTCCCTCATAATCAATGAAATAAAGATTACAACAATAACAATCTGACATGACTCCCTATACCGTAAGGTAAGACGTATTCTACGCCAAAAAAAAATTAACTCATCTGTTGCAAATTGTCAGTCAGGGGTTTCACGATGTGTGTACTCGACTTTAACCAAGAGTAGAAACGAATTAACCAAAGGGTGAACTGGTAAATGGCGGAAATGAGAAAACAGATAGGTACAGCTTGGAATTTTATTATGGAGGTGGCAAACATTTACATTTGTTTAGATTTAATTTAATTTGTTTACTTAAAAAATGAGTTGAAAGCGGAAGACGACTGGAAATAAACAGCTGTTCCTTATCCTCTTTCGTAGGGTAAACTGAGAAATAAAAAAAGCTCACGATGTTTATATTGGGAAATAGAAAATATTTCCCATTTTGAAAATGTTTCTCGCTGGAAAATTTAACCCAATAACGCTCGCGAAAACCCTAAGTGTGGTTAAGAAATTTCACAACATATACAAAGTTTTTAGAATAATAAAACTAAAGTTCCTAAGATATTGTGGTTAAGGGTATAGAAAAAATTTAAAAAAAATATTGTTCTTAAAATATTAGATTAAAAGATCACTTGTAATTCTTTTAGTAGCACAAAAACTGCAATATTTGCCAAGTTCATGTTGCTTGTTCTTCCTTTATTCTTCCTTTAAACTTCATAGAAACTATTATCAACACCTGCAAGAGTAACAATATTTAGAAAACTTAAAATAACTGGGATTATTTTAAAAAATTATAATATTATTAACTATTCAATAGTAGACGTATTCATAATGTTTTTGTTTAAGAAAGGGAATAGCCAAATGATGACTACCAAAACACACATGGATATTTCTTATGATTATTTTTCACGAAAGAGATAAAAAGCATTATTTTTTTTTTCATTTCCTTTAAATATACATGTTTTTGTTATGCACTGCTTGTTTAGCTTATAACTTGTTTGGATTAGAGAGCTTATCGATTTTAAGCGGCGGTTGAAGTTAATGTCGTAGTAGGGATGTCAAACGGGACTGTGTTTAAAAAAGTCCGGGCTTTGGGATTTTGAAAAATTAAATCCCGGGAGCCCGGGATTTTTCGGGACGCTTATGTTTAGTGTAAGAATTATAAAAAAACTCAAATAAGTAGTGAATAAAACAAACAAAACAACAAAACATTAACAAAAAGTCTATTTTTAATATACATATCGTCAGGTAAATACGATATACGCCACTTTCACTTTTTTAAGCTATGATTAGAAACAGTGGTTTGAAATGTTGCTCTTTCGAACGCTGTCTTCAGAATTTCGCTATCTAACTCCGTAGCTAAGATACTCAGTGTCAATGATGCTCTATAATCCACTTTCACCCCTAAACTTAAATGCTGTTTTTCTCGAAACTAAATTAATGGCGTATGGTGCTTTATAGTACTCAGCTGACGATATGTGTAATATATGCGTATATTAAATTTAAGACTAAAGGAATTAATTTGTCAGGAAAGCCCGAAACAGAATTAGAGCACCTAAAGTGTCATATGTTTGGCTATAAAAGCTTTATAAAATTCATGTTTAACCAGCTACGCATAATGGTGGTGGTTGGCGTCTGGCGGCGAATAAATGGGCAAATATTCCCAATTCGAGTTTATATTAATATTTTAAGGTTTATATTTCCTTATATTAAGGCAATTTGTTACAATCGTCACACAGGAAAACATCGATGCAAACATCGATATAAACCATCGATGTTGGAATAAACATCGATGTAAAAAGTACTCGATGTTTTTCAAGCCCTAATTCATACTAACCAGATGTACATGTTTGGAATTTTAAAGATTTAAGTAGATTGCTCTTCGTTCATTTATTCTTTACTTCGGTTAACATATTTATGGGACCTTTTCCATAAATGGTCTAATGTGGGATTTTTCTGCAATGCCATTTTTTATTCCTGCTAAACAAATCGTCGTACCGGAGTTATCTGCACGTATATCACAAAATCCAAAAAATTGAGATAAGAATACTTTCTATGGTAATTTTTCAAGATCTATCAATCTGTCTAGTCCCCAGGTCTCTACCTCTTACAGATTATGAAATATTTAGCCGTTTTATAATTGTATATCCATGAAAACAAAAAATAATAACATTGTGTGTAACAATATGGTGGATATACAATGAAAAATATATGAAATTTGCGAATTCAAAAATTGTTACGTTATCTCCACGTATGTATGTGCAAAAAAAAAATTATTTTAACGACTTTATTATAAATTTAAAAAAAAAAACTGAATTCTAATCATAAACTTAATTAATTTTTCAATTTCAATACTCCATAGAACAATAATTATTATAAACTAAAATAATTATAAAAATCAAAATATAAAGACAGATTTATATCACTCGAACACAAGTTTTCATTATGAAAATTCGGCTGAATATAAATAATATAAAAAATAAAAAAGCAATTTTGTCTCTTATTAACCAGATATTAAGTTAGAAAAGTATTTAAAGTGAGTGAAGTTATAAACGTTTATAACTAGCAAAGACAAGAACCATTATGGTTATTGTGAATGGTTGTGGAAATATTAAATGAATAGACATCCACGAAAACTTAATTTTCTTGGAAAATATTGAACGAAATTCAGAAAAATTTACCCCACCAATTAAGGCGCACCCGTTCTACTCAGAAATTGCAAAACCTTGAAAATACGGGTGATTAGGACCTTGTAGTCAAGATGTAAATGTTAGAGAGAGAGAATAGGTCTGTCTGAAAAACCGCAGAGGTGGGGCGAATAAAAGTGGTACCATTTATGGCGCATGCACAAAGGTATCCAACGATAGCCCCACTTTTTTCAGTTTCGATTTTGGACTGGAGATATATTTAGTCCAAATAGTACCTATTTAAAAAAAAAAAACATTGAAAAATTAAGTGGGCATATCCCGAAAACTGCGGTGGATGGGCCAATAAAGGAGACGTATTTTTTAGCTCGGGAGCTTTGGTATCCAACACTGTCCCCACTTTTTTCAGTTTCGATTTTGGACTGGAGATATATTTAGTCCAAATAGTACCTATTGTTACAAAAAAAATTCGAAAAATTAAGTGGGCATATCTGGAAAACTGCGACAGATGGGCGAATGATGGGGACATATTTTTTAGCCTAGGACCTTTGGTATCCAACCCTGTCCCCACTTTTTTCAGTTTCGATTTTGGACTGGAGATATATTTAGTCCAAATAGTACCTATTTTTAAAAAATAATTTAAAAATGATGTGGGTATATCCCGAAAACTGCGGTGGATGGGCCAATAAGGGGGACATATTTTTTAGCCCGGGAGCCTTGGTATCCAACCCTGTCTCCACTTTTTTCAGTTTTGATTTTGGACTGGAGATATATTTAGCCCAATTAGTACCTATTTTAAAAAAAAAATTGAAAAATTAAGTGGGCATATCTGGAAAACTGCGACAGATGGGCGAATTAGGGGGACATATTTTTTAGCCTAGGAGCCTTGGTATCCAACCCTGTCCCCACTTTTTTCAGTTTCGATTTTGGACTGGAGATATATTTAGTCCAAATAGTACCTATTTTTAAAAAACAATAGAAAATTAAGTGGCCATATCTGGAAAACTGCGACAGATGGGCGAATGAGGGGGACATATGTTTTAGCTCGGGAGCCTTGGTATCCAACCCTGTCCCCACTTAGTTCAGGTTCGATTTTGGACTGGAGATATATTTAGCCCAATTAGTACCTATTTTAAAAAAAAATTGAAAAATTAAGTGGCCATATCTGGAAAACTGCGACAGATGGGCGAATGAGGGGGACATATTTTTTAGCTCGGGAGCCTTGGTATCCAACCCTGTCCCCACTTTGTTCAGGTTCGATTTTGGACTGGAGATATATTTAGTCCAATTAGTACCTATTTTAAAAAAAAAATTGAAAACTTAAGTGGGCATATCTGGAAAACTGCGACAGATGGGCGAATGAGGGGGATATATGTGTTAGCTCGGGAGCCTTGGTATCCAACCCTGTCCCCAGTTTTTTCAGTTTCGTTTTTGGACTGGAGATATATTTAGTCCAAATAGTAACTATTTTTTTTCGTTTTTCCGATATGTCCACTCATCCGCTCCAGAATTTTCCATATGAAATCTGAATTTTCTCCCTACGGATACGCCCGCTATGAAATCGAATCTGAAAAAAGTGGGGACAGGGTTGGAGACCGGAGCTCCCAGACTACTTATAATATCCCCATGATTGATGCCACCACCGCCGTTTTTCCGATATGCCCACTCATCCTCTCCAGAATTTTCCATATAAAAACTGATTTTTTTCACTACAGATACTCCCACTCAAAAATCGAATCAAAAAAAGTGGGGACAGGGTTGGATACCGATACCGGGGCTCCCAGACTACTTATGGTATCCCCATGATTGATGCCACCCTCGCCGAATTTCCGATATGCCCACTCATCCTCTCCAGAATTTTCCATATGCAATCTGAATTCTCTCCCTACGGATACGCCCACTCTGAAATCGAATCTGAAAACAGTGGGGACAGGGTTGGATACCGGGGCTCCCAGACTACTTATGGTATCCCCATCACTGATGCCACCCCCGCCGTTTTCCGGATATGCCCACTCAACCACTCCAATATTCACAGCCTTGTGACAATGTCCTAGAATAAAGAATCGTCTGGGCTGTACCATTTCTGGATAGATCAGGGGTTTTTGCATATCATGTGCAAATTTTGTTGTGGTTGATTCAATATTTTCCGGGAAAAGCTAAGTTTTCGCAGCAGGTTACAAATTAATTTCATCCTAACCATTCACAATAAGCAAAATGGTTTGTGTCTTTGCTAGTTATAAACGTTTATAACTTCACTCACTTCGTATAGTGCAGTATTGTGTTCTTTCATGACTTTGAAATCTGTTGTATACAAAGAGTATATGGAATTTATAATTTCTAACTTTCAGTTAGCTTAAACTTTGTTTGATGAAATTGGGCAAAATTCGTATATAATCGTATAGACTTAACATTTCTCGCAGCGAATTTATGACATTTGGCCTGATGTCATATGAACGTTGGATGTTGAAAAAAATTTACTTCAATAATTTAAAACAACCAACAAAATAACAACAACAGTATTTCATTTTGTGTGTTACAATTATTGTGTTAAATACAACACAAATGCATGCTAACAATAGCAGTCAATAAAAAAAGTTTAAATTTCACAATTTTTCCCTAAAACGACATGCAAAATTAATCTCAGAAGTTCTTGTAATTCCTCTTGCTGTAAGTCACTTTTCGTCAAACATCTCTCAGTGTGACCACACCAAGAAAAGTGTGAAAGTAAATGTCAGATGAATCAAATATTCTGTCTTTAAACAATTACTCTATGGCATGGATAGGCTAGAGATTTTCGCAATCAGTGAGGTATGCGCTTTCTTTTTTTAAACTCATTGAGTGGGACCTAAACTTTAGCAACAACATCTAAAGGGGTTTGAAAAGGTTTCTTGATACTGAAATAGTTTTAATTACATAAATTAATTAATAATTTATGCATTTTGTAATTTGATTTTAATTTGAACTACTGGATTTGAATTATATATAAAGTTGAAATAAATGAAAAATTAAATTAAATAAAATTAAAATAAATAATTTAAAATAAGAAACCGGTTTCGGGTCGTCTTTAAAAAAAGTGTGAAAATTAAATAAATAAAATAATAGTGTAAAAAAAAAATTAACTTCAGGTGAGTTTGTTTTTCATAGTTCTAATAATCACTTATACGATTTGTTTATAATAACCGATTATCATTGTAATGTTTACTCAATAATAAGGCTGTTTTTTTATTCCATTAAGCTATTGCCACTTACAACTTTCCAAATAAAACGATCCACACTTAATACTACGAAATGTGGCAACATTTGCTGTAATGGGTGGAAAAAATGCGATACGGCAACACGTTTGTACCAAGTGCCAACAAATACATGGTAGCAGCAAATGTTGTTGTACTTGTAAGCAGCAACAACAGACATTTTATTTTCGTTCATTCGTTTCAGTTGTCAAACTCTATACAAATAAAGGGTCCGCCATCTAACGTTTTTTTTTTCAACTAGTGCTTATTTCGTGAATGGTAACACTTAGCTCATGTCTGATTTGACAGATAATTAGTTTTATCCTTCCGCTGAACGAATATGGTTGTGTATACGCTTGAACAACGCTGGGAAATATTGCGACATTACTTTGAAAACATGGTAATGTTGCAGAATATGTACGAAAATTGCGCCTGTTTTTGAAGATCGCATTATCAGCCGCAGAGCTGATGTCGTTTGGCCACCTCGGAGATGCGATTTGAAACCGTTGTGCTATTATTTGTGGGGTGCCCTCAAAGATAAGTGTTACGCCGACAAGCCAGAGACAATTGACGCTTTGTGTGCAGCTGTATTTCACCAATGAAGCCATTGGTGAAATACAGCTGCACACAATCGATAATGTGCTTAAAAATTGGACCGATCGTGTAGGCTACTGCATGGCCAGCCGAGGCAGCCATTTGAATGAAATTATTTTCCATTATTAACCGGAAGGATTGTACTTTCAAATAAAAAAAAAATTTGATAAAATATTCAGTATTTTTTTTTTATAGCATTTTCAAATAAAAAAAAATGTAATTGGCGGACCCGTTATATACCAACACTATAAGAACTCACAAAATATAACAAAATACATAAGATTTTGACAAGTGAAACGAAAATTGACATGGAAACAAATTCATCACCTGTTTAAACGACTATACCTGACAGGTAATTCATACATACTTATACGGTCTCGGACAACCCCGGGGGGTCAGAGACCTTACAAAACAAAGATAACATATTTCGCCAACCAGTACGATCTTTTGCTTTATTTCTCCAGTTGGCAATACCAAGTGTACGCAGGGATTCGTCAACCTGATCCCTCTAGCGGAGTCTTGGTCTTCCTATTTTTCGTCTTCCTTCGAGTTCGGTTTCGAAAACCCTTCGTGCTGGTTCGTTTTCATCCATTCTACTGACATGGCCTAGCCAGCGCAATCGCGTTATTTTGATCCCCTTAACTATGTATTTTTTTAGTAGGTATTTTTCTCTCGAAGACTCCTACAGATGTTTCCTCTGCTTGCGATAGGACCCAGGATTCTGCGCCATAAAGCAAGACAGGTTGCATGACAGGACTTTATCTCTAAAGTGTTTGCTTAGCCCAAATTAACATCTGTTCGCAAGCACGATTCTCCGCTTGATCTCAAGGCTGACGTTGTTGTTTTTGTTTACGGCAGATCCGAAGTATATAAATTCGTCCACTACTTCGAAGTTATAACGGTTATCAACGTTCACGCTTTGGTCTAATCGCGTGGAGGCCCTGTTCGTTGAAACCATTAATTTTGTCTTGTTCTCATTTGCCGCCAGACCCACTTTTGCTGACTCCTTCTCAATTCTCGAAAACACCGCAGTAACTTCTCTAACTGTGCGTCCAATGATATCTATATCATCAGCATACGAGAGCAGCATGTGACTTTTGCTGCTGATGGTTTTATTCATGTTGACTGCAGCTTTTCTCATAATGGTCTCCAATAAGATGTTAAAGAGATCACACGATAGGGTGTCGCCTTGCCTGAGGCCTCGCTTAGTTTCGAAAGGTTCGGTAAGATCCTTACCAACTTTCACTGCGGATTTTGTGTTCTTCAAGGTCCTCGTGCAAAGGCGTATGAGTTTTGTAGGAATACCAAGCTCAGACATTGCTTCATAGAGTTTCTCCCGTATCGGAAGGCCGCCTTATAATCGGTAAATAGATGATAGGTGTCGATTTGTTTTTCGCGTGTCTTCTCCAGTATTTGGCGTAGCGTGAAAATCTGGTCAGTTGTCGATTTTCCAGGCCTAAAGCCACACTGGTATGGTCCAATCAGGTCAGCGATAATTGGTTTTAGTCTTTCGCACATTATACTTGATAGAACCTTATATGCTATGGATAAAAGGCTTATTCCACGGTAGTTGGCACAGATACTCGGGAGACCATTTTTAAATATGGGACATAGTACACTGAGACTCCAATCGCCGGGCATGCATTCATCTAACCAAATTTTGCTAATAGCTGATGCATGCACCTTATCAGCTCATCGCCGCCAGCCTTAAACAGCTCCGCCGGTAATCCATCGGCTCCTGCGGCTTTGTTGTTCTTAAACCGGGCAATAGCTGTTCTGACCTCGTCTTGGTTATGAGGGGGGCAATCGAAGTCGTCGTCCATATTGTGATCGATTGTCCCATCGTCATTGGATATCTGAGGTACTAGTAGCGCAGAGAAATGCTCTCTCCATATTTCCAACATGCTCTGCACATCTGCGACGAGATTTCCGTCCTTGTCTTTACAGAAAGGGGGCGCTGAACCATGTCCATTAGTTCCGTTTTTAACTTTTTGGTACAATTTTCGGGCTTCGTTCTTCCTTCTGCATGTCTCAATTTTCTCACTCTCGCGCTTTCTCCACTGCCGTTTCTTACGCCTAAAGAGATGGTTTACCTCCTTTCTTTTCTCCCTATACCGCTCAATTGCAGCTCGCGTTGCAATTGAGCATTACCATACGTGCAGCGTTCTTTTCGTCATTTGCAATGCGACACTCTTCATCGTACCGCGGTTTATTGCGAAGCGGTTTTTCGAAACCAAGTACGGTTGTTGCGGCAGTTTTTATAGAGTCGGAAATGGGTTTCCACTGCGCATCAGGATCGCCATCGGGAGGGGGTGGGTTCTGTGCCAAAAGTTGCGAGAGCTTCCTTGAGTAGGCTGTGACTACCTCTGGTAATTGCAGCTTTCCGATATCAAGCTTCCTCTGCGTCTGGTTTCGTATGATTTTCGCTGTACTTAATCTTGTGCGAACCTTTGCTGCTACCAGGTGGTGATCAGATTCGATGTTAGCTCCTCTGATCACTCGTACGTCCATTACACTGGATGAGTGCCTTCCATCAATTACCACGTGATCAATTTGGTTCTTAGATCTTTGATCAGGGGATACCCAAGTAGCCTTGTGGATGTCTTTATGCTGGAATCTTGTACCATTAATGACCATGTTTCTTGCCGCGGCAAAGTCAATCAGTCTCATACCGTTGTCGGAACTGTCAGCATGTAGACTGAAATTGCCAATAGTTGGATTAAACACATTCTCCCTTCCTACTTTGGCATTAAAATCTCCTAGTATAATCTTAATGTCATGGCCAGGGCAGCGGTCATACGTTTCCTCTAGGAGCTCGAAGAATATGTCTTTGGCATCATCATCTTTCTCTCCTGTCGGGGCATGCACACAAATTAGGGAAATATAGAAATATTTCGCTTTTATGCGGATTGCGGCAATTCGCTCACTCACAGGATTGAACCTAGAGACTAGATGTCGCAGTCTTTTGCCAACTACAAATCCGCAACCAAATTCATGTTTTTTTTCATGGCAACTGTAGTATATGTCGCAGTTTCTTTTTCTTGTGCAGCCACGTCCTGTCCATCACATTTCTTGGATTGCGGTAATGTCAGCCTTATAACTTTCGAGGACATCTGCCAGTTGGATACTTGCACCGGATCTATATAGAGTTCTTACATTCCAAGTGTGTATCCCTAAATCGTGGTCCTTATAACATTTGCGGGGGTCGTCAACAAATAGGGGTTGTTTATGTTTTCTTGTTCGTTTACGTATTTCCACTGCCATTATGAACGGTGGCGGGAGGCAAACCCAGCCCACCGTGTTTTTGCATTTTACCTACTGCCAGGATATTTGATTGCAGCCGCCCATTATGGATCAGACGCTGACCAGGATGCGATATGTCGAACCTAGATTTTCTTCTTTTAGTTTCTATCCGCCGTTGGCCCTTATGTTTCCGCCGTCTAAGGACAAAAGAATATGCCCGATTGTTTTATGAGCTTCAGTGACATCAGTCACCTACTAAACCTGATTTGTCGCTCATTTGTTTTGCCTTCTCAAAAAAACACACTTAATAATAGGCGTGTTTTGGTTACAAGCAAGCGATTATCGCTTGCTCAGTTGCAAAGAAATATGTAATTTTACTCAAAAATGTAGCAAAGAAATATGTAATTTTACTCTTCGCTAAGTGCTTCATACAAAACAAGCGATTATATAAGCAAGCGGTGTAACAAAAACACGCTTAATGTTTACGTCTAGATACGGCCATGGACACTAAATTAGCACAAATCTTCTCTTGAGTTTGACGTAGTATTTATGCCGTCGGTGGTGCAATGGTTAGTGTGCGCGGCTCTTGTACATGAGATCCTGGGTTCGAACCCGGCTCTGACCACCTTCAAATTTTCTATCGGCGGCGGCCACCTCGCATAGTGACGGCGACACTATCGAGTATCTAGCCATGAAAAAGCTTCTCAAATTACCGTTCGGAATCGGTGTAAAACTCTAGGCCCCAATCAGTGAGTGAAAACTGGAAAGCGCACAGCTCAGTGATTGGGAGAAGTTTCTCCCCAGTCCCTTCATGGGATGTAATGGGAAACCATTTATTTTATTTATTTATACCCTCACCATAGGATGGGGGTATATATCGTTTAATACGTAAAAAAAGTAACACATAGAAGGAACCAAATTAGACCCTTTGGACGAAATTCGTTTTAGGACCCCGTCTGTCTATCTGTCTGGCTGGCTGGCTGGCTGGTCAACAGTATAACTGCCGTAAATCGTTACAGATGACAATGAAATTTTGTCAGTGACTATTATTTGCCAATATTGAGTTTGGGATTGAAAATGGGCGTTTTGACCACGCCCCTTCTGGTACATCCCATACAAATCGACACATTTAGCACAAAATCATATTTCTCTCCAACCTTTCTTCTAGTAGATGTGATAAGCTCCAACTCTCACACCGGTTAATAATTTGTAAATGCCTACTTAACTGGAGAAAATGGGCGAGATTGTCACGCCCATTCTGGTACCTCCCATACAAAACAGGGTGTTCGACCGGATTGTCAATCCGATAAATCGCGTGAAACACTTCCGACCTTAATGAAATTAGTTATAAGGCTTAATGTTATCAAAACCAATCTTTATGAAAGTTTGTAATAGTCAATATTTAGTCAAGTAATAGTAAATGAGCTCTTTTGCCACACCCATTCTGGTACCTCCCACACAGAAGTTGGGCAGATGACCGGTTTATCGACTCGATAACTCTCGTAAACTACAACCGATCTTAATAAAATTCGGTACTAGGCAATATTTTGCTAAAAGCTACTGTGTACTTAATAACTGGCTATTATGCCACGCCCAGTTTCGTACCTCCCATACAAAAGTTATGAGTATTTCCGGTTTGACGACTCGATATCTCCAGTAAATCATAACCGAACATAATCAAATTTGGTACTGATCAAAATTTTGGCAACAACTTGCCATGCCCATTTTTGAACCTCGTATATAAATAATGGGAGGGAAAACATTCCCCAAAACCACTTAGGATCGTAACAAATTTGGGTATTCAATAATATTTAGAGCAATATGAATATGGTCACTTTTGAATATGGACGTTTTTTAACACAACTCCCATGCAATGGATGTCTTAGGGTGAGGGTATGATTAAGTCGGTTCACCCGACTGAAACTTATGTACTGGTTTTATTAATTTTTTCCGCCTTATTCATAAAAAGTTGTGAGGTTTGAGAGACGTTTTTTTGTATAATAAATTGTCTCTCAAACCTCTCCTAACTTTTTATGAATAAGGCCGTTTGACTATATAGACCAATTATTATGGTCTGCACTGTTGTATCAGAGCATCAAGCTTCTGTCAAACAAAAATTTTTTATTGATATCTCTATTCCTTTTTGTGCAATTAACGTCTTTTATTTTGGACAGTAAATTAGCATAACGGGCATAAAAAGCTTTTTGGTGCGTACTTTTTTTTTAAATTTTTGTGCAATTTCTCTAAACTTTTCCAACGATGTTGAAGTAAAATTACATAAAATATGCAAAAAGTATGAAATAATCAAGATATGATGCGTGAGAGAAATGCCTTTGAGTGAGTTGGTTCTTTTTGGTTCTCTTTTACCATGGTTGCCAAGTTGCGCACATCTTCTGGTCGTCTGATTCTAGATCGTATTTGGCATGGTACTCAGCTCTTTGCGAAAATTTCGTAGGCAAAATCAAGTACAGAGTTGTTACGTTAAACTTATTTCGTACGAAAACAATTGTTTGATAATTGTTTGGGACCGGAATTTTGACATTTCGATTATTTTAGTAAACAAAAATGCGTTAAAAATACAGTGGAGTGCAAGATGAATTATTAATAGAATATTTGCAAGGTAAATCACAAATATGTGATAACTATGTCTAACAAAATTTCCCGTTTAGAGATAAATGACAAAATTTCGTACGAAAATTTAGCAAGAACTGAATGCATGGCTTCATGTCTATCAAATAAAATGGAGCGCGAATAGGAAATATTTTCATGGTACGTAAATCAGAGATTGGTGGCTCCGTATTCGGTTCTTGCGATATTTTCGTATAAAATTGTGGCATTTAATCTGTAAACGGAAAATTTGTTTGTGGAGAGTTACGCCCTATCTTTGATTTACCTTGGAAATATTCCATGAATAAAGACTCTTCGGACTTATTTTTAACTCATGTGGTAATACTTTGGTTTGTTAAAATTGTCGAAATGTCACAATTCCAGTCCCTCACAATTATCAAACAATTGTTTTCGCATGAAATAACTTTGGCGTAACAACCCTGTAATTGATTTTGTTTGCGAGACTTTCGCAAGAGCTAAGTACCAAGCAAATGTAAAGGGAGGAAAATTATCGGCTCACGAAATTTTCGTTATTTTGTAACACGTATGTACTTCTTATGGCAACGAATATACAAATATTTTCATATCTGGAAAATCTCAAAATTGCCAAAATTTTGGGATTGTTAAAAAACTGTTTCAAATTCATTATAATACAAATCTCTGCCTATCTCGGAAAAAATTCGTACAATCCAATTTACAAAATGTCTCGAAGATACTGTACTCACCCAAACTTATCAGCAGACCACTCTCCAGTACTATGTAATCTAGCTTTAGAAAAACTGCTCAATCTATCTGTCTATGGCTTTCTTTTTCTGTGCGTGTGACTGGAATTCTCTTATCGCTATGGGAGTGTAGCGATCATGACGCTACTATTGGTTCATCGAAAGGCTTGTGTGTGTACCTTTGGTTCTGTATATGTTGACTGTGATACATTACTACTTTAGTAGTTTACATGCATAATATGTACCTACTAATGTAAACAGACTGACAAAAGAAATCATGCCGACCAAAAGAAATACAAATTAAAACCGAGGTTTAGAATATGAAATAATATTAAGCTACTGATTACAGTTTGCACGAGGGGCGATGGAGAATTGTAGAAACAAAAAAAATTTTTATTTAATATTTGAACTTTTAATAAAGTGTTTTTTAAACGTTTGGGTAATTATAGTTAGAAACAAGGCACGGAAAAATTCGACTCGCTATCCGAATCTTTAACAGCTCGCTCGTTTTAAAACTCAAAATCCGAGTTATACAGCATTCGCACTGGCATCGATTTTCTTGATTTTGCCACTTTTGTTGATTTCAAGCAAAACTCAAGAAAATTAGCTTGATTTCCCATACGTTTTGACAGACGACAAATCCGGTATTTTTTCTTATTTGTCTACGAATCAGGAAAATAATGCTTGATTTACTTTATGCAACGCTGTCACACTACGAACGAATAGGACATTTGTTTACAACCATTTCAATCACGGTGCATCGATGTGGTGGTACCACTAAAATACCCGACTTATTTAATTATTGAATTTCTTATGTATTTATTGTTCTCAAACATATATTTTTATACTTTTTTTAACTTTTATTCCTGGAATACATTTGTGCTGAATTTGATTGTGGAAAAATACCGGATAAAGCAAAATACCTATTGTTGTCGGCTTGGTGTGTTTGTTGTCGTAGTAACGCTACCTCGTCAATACGCCTTGACTTTCAATAAAATCAAGAAAAACCCCAATGCGAACACTTCAAATTTTGTTAGGACATTTGATACGAAATCCGGCAAATATTTTGTAGTGCGAATGAGCTATTAAAAAGATTCGAACTCGTGAAAGCGATTTTTATCAAAGATTTCTATTTCGCGATCGAGCGAGCCGAACATATTTTGGGAGCGAAATCAGAGCGGATCTTCTGTTGAAAAAAAAAATAAATAAAGAAAAACTGACTGTGGTCAGTTTCATTTAACATGTTGATTGTGACGATTGTTAAATACAAAATCAAGTGGCTAAAATTATGAATATCACAAATATGTTTCTTATGAAGAAAATAGCTAAACTTGCAAACAGAAAATTTACAAGGAATATAGTTTTTCACTATGAGATTCCCAATAATTATCACATTTTGTATCATCATTATCATGCAACATAATGTTGATCTTGTATTCCAAGTTCCTCAATATATAAACATACAAATTCGTTAATACGTTCTTAACAAAGCAATCACCCAGAGCGTTATATGAATCGGTTACGAATTGGAAGCGGATCTGTTTCTTCGTACATTTTGTACGAAATGGACATACGTTACAGACTCATATCGAATCCGTTTGCGTATGAAATTCCTCTCGAAGTCGCGAATCGGTTTTTTCTAATTTTTCGGATCCATCTCGAACTTGCGACGGATTTCATATTCGAATTCGTTTTTTTGTAAATAAAAAGTATTCGAGACTTTTATTCGAGGAACTTTTATGAATTTTGGGGTTCCTTGTGATATTTAAAAAATTAAAATAGGTAATGAACTATATTTTCTACATCTAATTCATAAAAGTTTATCACTTATATTACATATTAATGTTTACAAATTAAAAAAATCGCTCAATTTAAATTTTCTTTTTCAACTCATATGAAACTGTGGCATTAAATATTTCACTGATACCCTTTTCTATGTTTTTACGGACTCGTAACAGGTTCGAAACAGATCCGCCAAATCGCCATTTCACTGATTCGCTTTTTATGTTTTAACGGACTCGTAACGGGTTCGAGACGAATCCGCCAAATCGTAATTTCATTGATTTGCTTTTTTATGTTTTTACGGACTCGTAACGAATTCAGAACGGGTTCGAGAACTGACATTTCGCTTTTTATGATTTTTACGGGCCCGAAACGGATCCGCACCCGTTTTTGTGCACTTTGGGAAGAAATTATGCACACACTGTCAGAGCTTGTAGTGATGAAAACATCGTACGCGAGCAAGTCGTATCGCTTTTTAATTTTTTATCTC
Source organism: Phaonia tiefii (assembly GCA_963931995.1). Taxonomy (NCBI): domain Eukaryota; kingdom Metazoa; phylum Arthropoda; class Insecta; order Diptera; family Muscidae; genus Phaonia; species Phaonia tiefii. Next base: position 49,752,334 of record OZ008369.1, on the reverse strand, counting down.
GCTGGCGATTTCTGCCCTGAGCGAGTTATATTTTCAGATCTTTAAATTGAAAACTCGCTCGCGAATTTGACTTTTTAAAATCGCGATCGGATTGAAGTAAAATCGTGAGCGAGTTGACGAGGGAGTTGAGTTCATTGATTCGCAATAAATATTTAAAAAATCAATCTTATGCAGCCCTCAGACGTACCAACAGTTTATTCAACTTTTGATTTGAATAAAAAAGTTATTCGTTCTCCTCACGTTTCAAATTTTGAATCATCTGTTTATTCAAAATTCAAATTATTTTTGAAGCGTTAACATGAATTCGGATGTTCTTGAGCTACTTGGAACTGATGTTATTTTAGAGAAAGAAGAAGAAATACAATTACAGAAAAACAAAAAACTAAAGAAACAAATTTGGTCAAAGTACTGGTTAATTAATAGAAATAAATAAATACATAATTAATAATAATTAATAAAATTAAAATATTAATTAAATTTCTTGTAACTTCGTTCTCTTCTGTTATTATTTTTAAATTTTTTACAAGTTGCAAGGAAAAATGTCTGAACTTTATTTTTCAATATTTTTCCAAAAAATCAGTGTGACAAAGAAAAAAACAAAAACTGAAAATAAGTGCATATTCCACGATGTCGAACGAAAGGTTTCGTTCGTATTCTAGTCGAAAAAAAAATTGATCTGGATTCCACAATGTCGTCATTTCAAGTCGAACGGAAACGTAAAATATCTCAATCCGAACGAAAACCTTTTACTTAGAGGAACCCAATTCGTATCGGAATCCGTATTTTGGAAGTAAGTTAAAATGGGAATTTAAATCCATACTCTTGGAATAGTTCAAGTAAATAAAGAAATTCAAAATTTGTAATACTTAATTTGGAAAATTTAAAATTCGTCAGTTGAAATTTAAAAATTATTAACCGTTTTAAATATTAAGATTCACATAATGTGTTTTAAATTCACATAATGACTTTTAAATATCTATTGGTATATTTTAAAATTAAATTGACGTCTATTAATTTTCAATTGATGTCCTTGAAATATCAGTTGACGGCGTTTGAAATTCGATTAATTTTATTGACTATTATACAACCTCATGAGGTCAAGTGTCTTACACATATTAATTAAACAAACAAATTAAACTAATTTTAACATATTTCTCCCACTGGTTCTATCCTTCGCCTTTTCACGCCAGTTGGCAACACCAAGGATACGGAGGGATTGTTCGGCCTGGCCTTTCCATCGGATTCTTGGTCGTCCTCTTTTCCTGCTTCCATCGGGTACGTTATCGAAAACCTTTCGCGTTGACTCAACTTCATCCATTCTGATAACATGGCCTAGCCACCGCAACTGGCCTAATCCTGGTATAGCTAGACCTTTGTCCGTCGAGAGAGGGCTTTGTTTTTATTCTTCAAATTCAATTACTATTTTAATTTTCAATTTATGTCCATTAAATGTCAGTTGAAGTATTTTCAATTTCAATTTGTGTCTGTGAAATTTTAAGTGAAATTTTTAAATTTGAAATACTGTAGCTAAAATTTTAAATGGAATTTTAAAATTTTTTGTTTATTTTTACATTTCAATTGCCATGTGCGGTAATGTTGTTGTTGAAGAAAACAAGACAGCGTGACATCTGACAGGTCAGGGTTTTTAAAACTGGAACTAGAAATAAAAGAACAACGCGATTAATTCGTGTGAAATATTTTAAAAATAATGAATAGTTTTCGAACAACTTCATATTCAGCGATGAGGCAGGCTTATTTGCATCTTGATAACATTGTAAAACGTCAAAAAACTAGGGTTCAGAAAATACACGAGTGATACAAGGGCGGTCCCAAAACTAGCTGACCTGACTTGTAGATGGTGCCACTAGTTTGAAAAAAATATTTTGGTGAAAAGTGGCAACCTTATGACACATACATTTTAAGTTTCAAGGCGCCACGTTAGTTAGGATTTTTATTTGAGACATCAAAATTAAACGATCTCAGTGAATTTGTAAATATGGAAAACCCTTATGTATTTCAATATTTCCATTTGGAAGGTCTCAGTTCATGCAATATTAAAGCTGAAGTAGATTCTCCTCGGGGGGAGTCTGCTCCGGTATTGGGTAGCAGAGCTTAAACGAAGCCGTACGAGCTGCCAAGACGAACACCATAATGCTCGACCAATTGCGGTGTCCACGCCAGACACGGTTAAGAAAATGCACAAAATGGTGTTGGATGATCTTCGGCGGAAGATGCGTGAGCTAGCTGAAATGATAGGTATTTCAAAAAGTGCTATATATACATCGCATATTGACCGAAGATTTGATGATAGGAAAACTGTGCGCAAGATGGGTGCCGCGATTGCTTTCAATAGAGCAAAACCAGCGTCGTGAAGATGTTTCAGTAGAGTGTTTGGCGATGTTTCACCGCAATGAAGCCGAATTTTTGCCTCGATTTATAATCACGGATGAGATATGGGTTCCCCATTTCACACTTGTGACCATGGTGCAGTCAAACCAGTAGACTGGAATGGGAGAATCGTGTCCAAAGAAGACAAAGGTGGTTCCATCTGAAGGCAAAGTCATGGCATATTATTTTAGGAATGCGCATTGCATAATTTTTATTGATTATCTTCAGAAAGGAAAAACCATCAACGGCGAATATTATTATTAACCATAAGCGCCGGCAATTCGTTCAGTGGGTACGGGAGAAAAGTGAAGTCAATGCCAATTTTCCAACAAAAAAAGTCATCTTTTCCGTTGAAGCGCATTTCCACTGAATAGCTTCGTGAATACACAAAATCGTCGAATTTGGGGCTCAGAAAATCCTGATGCAATCCATGAGAAATCTGGTGCGGATTTTGGTCAGGCGGCGTGATTGGGCCTTACTTTTTTGAAGATGAGGCCCAAATTGCAGTGACTTTGAACGGTATTCGTTCCTGGAACAATTGGGTGGCATGGATCTGCACGACATGTGATTTCAGCAACACGGCACACAGTGGGATTTCTTCATACAAGCCGCGGCAAAAATTAGAAGGAATCGAGCTAGGGCTTTGAAATTTCGCACACATCTCTCATATTGCTAAATTAGAAAACAAAAGTTTTTGTTCAAATCCGCCCACAACCACGCCTACCTCCCATATAACGTAAAATAAAAAATCGTTGTATTTTCCTCATTTTCATATCTATGTCAATAAAAATTACTGCCAGTGCTTGCATTTGAGTCCTCAATTATATTAAAAATTTAAGTGCCACGCCCAACGCCCATATACAAATTTTAATTTTTCAAAATTTTCGAAAACACAGATATAATTCTTTGTAGTTTGTGATAGATGTAAATCAGCACTTACATCTATATAAATAACTAAAGCCTAATATGTTAGCTGAATATTTGCAAAAAAATTAGGGGGCCATAGTTTACCGTTTTTTTTTTTAAATTAACCAATCATTCCAAATAATAGTCAAATTTGTACTATAAAATTATCGTAATTTATTAATTTTTCAGCATTTCTCAGTGCATACTTTTAGGGATATGATATACAGCTGTAAAAAAAACTTTAACTAACGTTTCTATTATCGACAGCATTAAAACACATATGCCTAAAAGTATACACCATTTTATATCGTGTTTTCATCCATTTTTGTAATGAAATTTCGTGGCACTTTTTTTATAAAATATATAACTTTGTTCATTTTATTTATGAAATCAAAAGAATACACTCCCACCTTTCACATTTTAGCAACCAGACCACAACGATCGATAACGACCACCTTTTTTAGTCCAAGAAAAACTAAAAACACTTAGTTTTTTGAGTGTCATCATAAAAGCATGAATATATTTTAATCTGTTATTGTAATTCAATTATTTTTTCTTAAAACTTAATGTAGAAATACCATATTTTTCAAATATACATATTCCAAATCGATACGACAAAAATAAGTTATGTTTCCAGCCCATTGAAATGCATGAAAATCTGAGGCAGGTTACTGCAGAGTTTCATTTTGTTGACTTTGCCGCGTTTTTTGTACAAAAACAAAATTTGTTGAAAAAACTAATGAGTTATTTCTCTTAATTAAACAACTCTCTACAAAACTGCATCATTACATTTTTGATATTTGACACTCGAAAAAGGGTATTTTTGCCGGCAAAATCCCTCTGTGCGGCACCACCGGCCACACCCCGCATGAAACAATCGATTTATTGCAGCAACGATTTCCAGAACAAATTATCTGAAGAAATTCTGATGTCAACCTGCCACCAAGATCACGCGATTTAACGCCGTGCTATTTTTTTCTTTGGAGTTTTGTGAAATCTCGGGTTTATGCGAATAAGCCAGAAAGAATTCCTGAGCTCAAATCCGAGATCCAACGCGTCATTGGTGAGACACAGCCACATCTCTTTGAAAAAGTCATGTCTGTCATCAGAGCCAATCGGAACATGTCTTGTTTACAATCCAATAAAAAATCACAACTATCTTAAAAAATACGTGTTTTTATTTATATACACTAGAAAAGTGCATTCTTACTGAGACACCCTTTATACAAGGTGTTTAAAAATAAGTCATCCGATGTTGTTTGGCTCTCATATTTTTTCTAAATGAAAACTGCGATTCTGTTATTTGATTATGTTTATTTGAACCTTTAGAATTTTATTGGTTAAGTTGAGAAGGTGATATCGGTTAAATGGGCGCCGTCACAATTGATTACCATACGGGCTCGTTTTATGGAATTTTTTGTTCATAATGATGTGAAAATCATAATGAGCTATGAGGCTCATTTCCACCTCAGCATTAAGAACATTAAACATGCGTTCAATTTAAAACAAAATAATTTAGCAGTTACAAATTATTAAATGACCAAACGAGTTCCCAATACTTTCACACCACCCCTCGTTTACAACTCGTACTGTTGTGTACAAGGAAGTATTATTTACATAAGGCTCACTTGTTTATGTTCATACTGTTCTTAAATGATCGATACGAGAGCAAAAGAGAGAGCGATGAAACCCAAATGAGGGATCGACTGTCATTCAAAGCGATTTCATTGTGTTGTAGAGAAGTTATCTGTTTACAAAAAAAAAACAAAAATACTCGAATTTCGACGCCTCCACCAACGCTGCTGGCTGATAAGTAGTCCGTCCAAAATATAAAATAGACCATAAATTCATGTCAAGTTTTTAGTCTGCCTACAAGTGCTGTACCAAAACCAAGTGATCTATCTTTATATCTAATAGATTGGAATTCAAATTGATCTATATTTGAATTTCGTAGCTACTTACAAATTTAAACGTTGACTCGGTGAAAAAAAAAATATGTTCGCAAATTCCTCTGGGTGGTGTCGACAAAGTGAACGCACCGTTGTGGTTAGCGTGATACCACCAGTGGCTGGACCACACTAAACTTTGAGTTTCGCTGTGTGAATGTAAAATTTGGGGTCTATAACAAAAATAAAGGAAGTTTATATGACCAAGTCCAAGGAAAATTAAAATTGTGTGGAAAATTGTGCAAACGAAAGTGTTAATATCAATAAATCTTTCATAAATTTAAAAGCAAAAAAACAAATATCATGAAGGGTAAGTAAAGATCTTAAATGTGATATTCCACGCGAAATCTAGATGTAGTGTCAGCATAAACAATGTCCCAGGGTGAGATCCCAATGTACTAGTTTACATTTGTACTTGGCATTAGGAAAGCCTGCCTTTGTTGTGATTTAAGCTACATACGCCTCCAGTGACGGCAAACAACGTCACAACGTGATTTTGGTTGGATACAAAATCAAAACCGAATTCAACTGAATCAGCATTTTATCGTTCACAGAGCTTCAGAGAAAAAGGCAAAAAGTGTTGTTCTTGTTTTGCTTAAAATTCTGTTATTCCCAAAAACAGTAAGGAAGTAAAAAATATTAAGTGTCGGGAGTGTTGTCAAACTTTTTGTATTCACAGCAATAAGAAAGAGTTGATATTTGTGTTAAGGAGCTATGTATGTATATCTTTTCCCACGTTTATACGAGAGCTTATATTGTGATATAACATCGCGATATGTCTAACAAGTACAGCTGTTGTCAAAATAATAGCAACACTGTGATTGTTATTTTTAATTATATGCTAAACGAAAAATTGGAAGCAAAATTTATTTCCAAATTAACTTAAATTAGGCACAGATAAGTACGTACACAAGACTAGCGTGACAAAAAAATATACATACTTTGAATTCACATAAACAAAAAAATCCAAAAGTCGAAGAATGGGCAGTCAAAATAATAGCACTGCTTATATGTAGCTAAAAATAAAATTTTTAAATAATTTATTTTGAAGTTTTTTGTTGGAATATGCTTACTAATTAAAATCAATATTTAGTTGCATTTCCCATATTCGAAATAACGGCTGAGCAACGTCTTCCCATTGAGTACGGACCAAGGTACGGCATCTGTCACTTGGTATCGAATACCAGAACTATTCCACAGTACTCCACAAATCGTTATTGTTGGTAGGTTTGACTTCAGACACCCTATTCTTCACGTCCGCCCATAAATTTTCAATTGGGTTCAAGTCTGGCGATTGCACAGGCCATGCCATTAATGGGATTTTGTTGTCCTCAAACCACTTTTTAGCCTTTCGGCTTGTATGTTTAGGGTCATTGTCTTGCTTCATAACCCAAATTAGTGGCATTTCTTCAGATACATTCGGTAGCATCACTTCCTCAAGGATTTGAACATATACGGAAGCGTCCATGATGGTATTTATACGATGAATCGGGCCAACGCCATAATAAGAAAATCATGCCCAGACCATGATGCTGGAACCTCCATATTTGATCTCCTTTGAGTTATATTTTGGGTTAAACTCTCAATTTGGTGGCCTCCGAACATACGATCAAGATCCCTGTGCACCATCTGTCCAAAGAATATTTCGCCACTTTTCAATTGGCCAGTTTAGATAACTTTTTGCAAATTGTAACCTTTTAGCCACGTGCCTCTTTGTCAAAAGCGGCACATTTTTGGGCTGTGTGCTTTTAGGTTATGTTCCCTTAACCTACGGCATATGGTTTCAGTGCTTACTGTCAAATGCAATTGTATTTTTTTACTTCTGCTGCCGACATAAAGGAATATTTTTTGATCTGCCCCACAATTCTATTGACCGTAAGTGGGGACGTGGAAGATTTACGACCACGTGTTTCAGCTTTGTATTTGTAGGTTAACGCGTTCCGAACCGTCTTATTCGAACAACTTAAAATTTCTCTAATGTGAGAATAAGTTTTGCCCTCGGAAATTAATTTTTTATGAGATCACGTTCCTTCTTTGAACAATGTTTAGCACGTCCCATTGCAAACCTAATAAAGCGAAAATTATGTTAGCTTTTTAAAATTTTATTAAATCAAATCACCCTTAAGCACATTAAACTATTATAAACTAATAGTTCTGGTCCGCTTTAATTTTTTTTATACAATCGCTTCAAATGATGCTATTATTTTGACAGCTCTCGCGGCATCTTATTTTAAAAATTTAATACACAATATTAAAATTGAAAATAATCTACCGCATAAGAGAGCAGATATCAGTTAACGGGACTGAGAATTTGTGGAGGACAATATGATTGCAGAATAACACAGTCTCAAAACAAAATCTAAACTTTTGGGTGGTACTATTATTTTGACAAAAACTGTACGTTTTACTTGAACGTACTTTATTGATATCACAATATAAGCTGTCATATAAACGTACGACATTATTCATAAAAAGTTATGAGAGGTTTGAGTGATGATTTACCATACAAAATTCGTCTCTCAAACCTCTCATAAAACTTTATGTATGTATAATGCCGGTAGTATTTATCAGTGCTGGGAAAGCAACCGCTGACTCACCCAAAAACTCGTTGTGCTGTTAATCATACTCAATGGTAGAATTTTGAATTTTTGTTCATTCCAGAATCGCTCTTTTTAGTTCAGTTCAACAGACTGAATTAGTTCGTGCATTTAGTTCACAGGTTCAGTTTAGTTAATTGTATCATATCAGTTCAACAGTTCGTATGAGCTGGGGCTAATGAGTTTATTTCAGTTCAACTTGTAGTTTTAGTTCAATCTGAGCGAAAATAGTCTAATTTTTTGCAAATTTCTAAGGTGTTATCGCATCTTTTTATACTAAAGTGATTGAAAGTGGTCATCAGCGCTGTAGTTAATGTTCAAAAACGATGTACAAGTAGACAGTCAAAATTTTTCTTCACTCAAAAGCCAACATACAAAACGAGTGATGCCCTAGCCATTATCTGCTCTCTCTTACTCTCTTCATTGAATATTTCAATACACGAGCAGCTTTTTGACAGTGTGATTGTATATAAGGCTGTGGGCGGATCGAACTCTTTTAGTCCGTGGTAAAATTGGGTGAAAAATTTTTGTTATGGTAGATAAAATATTGTGATTTTGCTATGCGGATTCATGTGATGAAATTTTGATAGAACATTAACAAATTTTTGACATTCAGTCGCCACATAAAACAGGACAAGTCTGTGAGTGGTGGCGTTGAAAGAAGAAGAATTGGTGAAGTTTCAGTTCAGCCAAAGGTCGTTTTTGTTAATATTCCGCGTAAAAGACAAACGACAAAATCAAAACAAATAAAATATTTGTGTCCCTGTTTAGCAAGATGTATTCAATATGGTGGTGGGAGCAGCAGTTATCGATGTTGTATAACAAATTTTGGTTTTAATATGACCTGATTAGAATGAAAATAAAACTCTAAAAATTACTTAAAATTGCATATATTTATGTTTTTCATTTTAAACAATGCAAACACAATTGTTTAAACAACATTTGACAATTTTCGTTGGCCAAATGAATGAAACAAAAATAATCAGCATTATTGATGCTATCACCTTACCAAATACATCTTGTAGTTAAACTAATGTCATCAAGGGCGTAGCCAGGATATGAAATAGGGTGGTGCCACGAAAATTATGATTTTTTATGATTATGATTTTTTGTGATTATGAGTTTTTATGATTATTACAATTTCGATCTATTTAAGGAGTAATCTGCGTGGATCTTCTGAAAATTTTTCTACAATTTTTTCCAAAAATTCGTCCTTCTTCTCGGTTACCAATTTTCGGTGGACGCTTAGCATACATAGTCCTGCAATATATATATACTTATTTTTTGATAATAAATAAAATTGCATATTATTTTACCGTTTAAACGAGCTTCAGTCATTGTGGAGTGCAACCATGTTTTTACTCGCCTTAAAGTGCTAAATGACCGCTCAACAGTTGCAGTAGTGCACGGCTGTGACAATGAAATTAATAACGCCTTCCTTATATTTGGATAAAATAATCCAGCGTCTTTCAAAATACTCGCCAGCTCTAAGTCGGCTAATTCGTCTTTACCCATTTTTTTGTTGCCAAGAATTATACCAAAGCTCAATTTCTCCTTCCAAATCATCCAACTCATAAAAATGCTCAAACGTTTTTGTGGCATCTTTAAGCTCTTCCAGCTTCAACGAAATCATGTTTGACGGGTGCAAACAATGAATTGCAAACACTGGCCTATTCTCTTCATTAAATCTTCTGTCCAGTGATGAAATTAAAGAATCTATATAAGGAATGTATATAGATCGCTTCCAGTATTCAGCAGGTGATGAAAATGGGGGATTTGAACGGTGCGTTTGACGACCGACTATCCTTGGAACAGAATTAAAATAAAAATTGATTTTAAGTTTCTTTTCAATAAATTTTCTAATAAATAAGACTTATTTGGCGATATTTTAAAAAACATTGAAATTTAATTCTTATTTCATAACTTTTTTTAGGACAAAAAACAAGATTTTAAATTAATTTATTTTGACCTTTGTAATTTTATTCGTTTAAACATTTTTCGGCTTTGAGGTCATAAATAAAAAGACAGTGGACAAAGTCTTACAGCACGTGTCGGTACAGCATAAGTACTATTGTTATCTCAAATCCTTGAAAATGATCAACGAAGTTGATCGAAATATCTATCTAAAAACAATTTTTGTCAAGCCCCGTATTTGACTCTTGCGAAATTTTCGTAGGAAATATTGAGCCTCTTTTTTTATTCCCTGCTAAACTAATTTTTCGACCACTTTGTATGGGGAGCTAAGCGATATTAAGCGATTTTAAGCGGCTCCCCATACAAAGTAGTCGAAAAATTAGTTTAGCAGGAATTAAAAAAACAAGCTTATTGTCATTTAACTTTTTGTTTCAGAGAGTTACCACCTATCTCTGATTTATCTTGCAAATATTTCCTCTTCAAGCCCTGTATTTAGTTCTTGCAAAATGTATGTAAGAAATTTTGTCATTTATCTCTAAACGGAAAATTTTCTTGCGGAGAGTTACCACATATCTTTGATTTACCTTGCAAATATATGTTTCATTTATAATTCCTCTACGCACTACATTTTAATTTTAAAGCATGTAGTGTTACTATTAGTTGTTAAAATTATCAAAATGTCAAAATACCCGTCCCAAACAATTATCAAACAAATGTTTTCGTACGAAATAACTTTGGCGTAGCAACCCTGTAATTGATTTTGCCTATGAAATTTTCGCAAAGAGCTGAGTACCAAGCAAATGAAAAGTGAGCGCAATTTTCGGTTCATGACATTTTCGTTATTTTTTATACACGTACTTATTCTTACTCGTTGATAGATACCTACAATTTTTGCACCGACTTCGAACGGTTTTTCGAGAAGCTTCTTTATGGCTAATTATTCGACCGTGTCGCCATCACTAAGCGAGGTGAACGCGCGCTGAAAAAAAATTACCCCGGCAACATATTGCAGGAACCATGTACATCTTTGAAATCATTGCTTTCATGAATTGCAGATCTGCTGCTTTTTTGTTTCTTTGTTGTCTTTTACGATTTTGTTTTCAGCAGTTTGGGTAAATATTGTACATATATTATAACCTATTAATCATTGTGTCTCCAACATGAAATATTGAATAACAAACACAATGTGATTGGACACAAGTATACTATATTTGCGACACGCTACAGACACGTTATATTTGACTCCACTGGGCCTGGAGATTATGTTGATTTATAAAGTTCCACATAAAATTGTGTTGCTCACCACAGTATTAATTCCCAGAAAAAACATGTATTGATCTTATGTATTACAACTTCAGTTGGTGGATAGTTTAAATTAAAATAGTCAATTACCGTGTTTTTCATTTCCTTTCTATGGCGAGACGCTTAAATTCGTTCAACTCTCCATGTAAAGTAAAATTACTTTAGCAGGGAATAAAAAGACAGTCCTAACATTTTTCGTAAGAAACTTCTTCATTTATCTTTAAACGGAAAGTTTTGGTGGGGAGAGTTACCAACTATCTTTGATTTATCTTGCAAATAAATCAGTTATAATCTCTCTATGCACTCCATTTTACTTTTAAAGCATGCGGTGACACTTTTGGTTGTTAAAATCATAGACCAATTTAGTATAGACACATTAATTCTCTCATCTGACGTTTCATTTCACACTCTTCGTCGTGGGTTTGTGGAAATGAGAGAAATTCGACAAAAATTAAATTACAGCAGGTGGAGCTACAAGAACTGTTTACTTAACTTTTACATTTCTTTTTCGTATAGAACTGTGAAATTTAAATGTAGTTTGCACTTTTTTGTTGACTTTTATCGTTGGCATATATTTGTATTGTATTTAATACAACTATTAACTTGTTGTTCCTTTGTTGGACGTTGTGTACTATTGCCTGTATCTGGTATTATTGAACCATTGCTATCCACCATTCAATGTTTACTTGCAACTATACCTTTGACGTTTAATTTATTGAAAGAATTAATGTGTATATACTAAATTCGTCTATGGTTAAAATTTTAGAAATATCAAAATTCCGGTTCCAAACAATTATCAAACAATTGTTTTCGAGCGAAATAACTCTGACGCAACAACCCTGTAATTGATTTACCTACGAAATTTTCACAAAGCAGAGTACCAAGCAAATGAGAAGAAGCGAGCGAAATTTTCGGATCATGAAATTTTTGTTATTTTTTATGCACATACATATACTTATGGCAACGAAAATTTCATAAAAATTTAATACCGGGCTTGAGACTGTTAGAGAAATCGTTGGATGTGTCAAATTTTCCATTTGGAATAGTGTAACTTGAGGAGAACGATTTGCAGACAACATATTGACGATCTGTCAGACTTCTTTAATTTTTAGATTTTGCTCAAAAAATGATGCGATCAGAGTTGCATTTTCAATGAATCGATCGAAGAAAAAATAAACCGACTGTATTGACCAACACTGCAAATCACAAATGCTGTGCTGGATAATAATAATGTTGACCTGGTTTTTTTAGAGTGGAGAACTCCTGAATTTTATTAGAAAAATTATAATTAGACAAATTAATGGTGGAAAGGAGAAAGCTACTCTGTAGGAAGGTAGCAAATAAAACTCAAGCTCGTTCTCTTATATATAATTAATTCCACTTTTATTTCAATATTGGATGATTATCGTAGGAAGTACAAAATGAAAATGATCTAAAAAAGTATGATAAGACAGCATATTGAAACTGTTCTTAGTTTTCATATAACAATTTTGGAAATTCAGTGTTGTACAAATATATTAACATAAATGACATATGGTGTATAGTTAATAAAAACTATAAACTATTAACCCATTAAGAAACGCATGAAATTCAATTAATATTTTAGTTCACATTTATGACCTTATACGAACAAATTCTATAAAGGCTGTGTTAGCCAAATGTTGTCTTTGTGCTAATTTGAACACCGACAATAAAAGCTTTTATTCCGTAATCGTAAAATCAATCTACAAACTGTTAGAGGGTGATAAATCAATAACTATGAATAGTATCTATAGGGAATACTTTATTCCACTCTAGCCCACCTTTATTTTCTTCTACTGCCCATCTTTATCACATTTTCTACAAATCTTAAGATAACGACGCATCTAGGCCAGACAATGAATAATCTACTATCAGATTTTCTTATCTTTGATCTCTTTCAAGTCCAATGCTTTTACCCACTTACTCATTTGTCAGATACTTTTCTTCTTCTAAGGCAGCAAGAATGCCATTTTTGCTCAGCAATTCTTGGTTTGATTTACTAATTTGGAATCTGCAAATACAAAAGCAAACTAAAGTACCAGTGGATCTCTACAATCTGGGTCATAACCTATTGAAACAATTTCTAAAATTTATATTTGCCTTTAATCTATTAAATCGTTTTCGTCCCTGTAAACTCACCACTCAAGGTATACAACATTGCAAATCGTATGGATCACTGGATGACACCATCATAACGATCGAAGCTGATGAGAGTACACCTCTGTTGGTGGATCGCAAATGGGCGGAGAAAATTGGAGACCAAGGTGATGGCAATAATAATTATAACAACTGCCATGAGTATGGAGCAGAGAATGCCAAGCTGAGAAATGGTTCATTTTCGTGGTCATTTGCTAACAGTGACTGGAGCCAGGGATCTGGTGGCAGTACGAAATCTTTTAAAAGTCATTTTACGGAAATTAACGTTTTAGCTTTTGCCTTCATGATATTGATTGGATTAAGTGTTGCCATCTATTTGCTTGTTATAGAATGTAAGTCAAGAAGATGATGGAATAAAAAAAATAGATTTGTTGATTAAATATTGAAAATGGAAACCTGAGATGTGATTGATTGGGGTTTGAGGTTTGAAATCAACAGGGATTTCAGTTACAATTTGGTTGTTGATAGTTTACAAATAATTTGATTCAAATTTACAATCGAAACCTATAACTTCGAGAATTATATTCAAATCAAATAACTTCGAAACAAGTGACGTTGCATTAACTAAATAAGTGATTTACCATTACATCCCATGAAGGAATTGGGGGGAGCTGTGCTCTTTCTAGTTTTATACTCACTGATTGCGTCTACAGCCTTTACACCGATACCGAACGTTGTTTTTGAGAAGCTTTTTTATGGTTAAATACTCAATAGTGTCGCCGTCACTATGCGGGGTGACCGCCGCCGAAAGAAATCTAATGTGGTCAGAGCAGGGATCGAACCCAGGATCTCTTGTACAAGGTGCGCGCATACTAATCATTCCACCACCGACGGCCTCAGTGGACCTGCATTATGAAGTCCTATTTAGAGATGGTAAGCCCGAGTCTGCCATCCCTGCTAAACTGTTACTCTTCCTTAAAACCACTCGAACCAGTCCCGGATTTTGAGTTCGTGGGGTTCTAGATAATATCGACGGTTGAACCCAAAAAACGTCAATCCTTTTAACCGATACTAATCGGGGTTTGCTGCTGTTTCTTCAATTATACCATATTTTTATTCCAAATACCAGAGGTTTAAAATTTATGAATAACCTTATCCCTTGGGTAGGGGCTTAACAAATTGTCCTATTAGATCAACATTTTGCATGCATATGGTTGGCCAAACTCCATCCGACTTGCCGCTAGAAATGTTTAGATTGGCATCTGCATTTTTCGCTGTTGTGCCGCGTTCCACTATTTTCACTTCCCGTGTGGGTCACCTATGTGTTGTCCAATTGGACATACGATGAATAAAGCTTTTTTTTTAATTTCTGCGCTCTAGGCAACTGCCTATTTTTTATTTCTGTAAGCCCGGCCCTGACTCGGATTTTCAACAAATCCTACGTACAAGTAGGCTAAGACTTTATTGAATACCAAAAGAGACCTCAGGAAAACCAACCAGTCGTGGGATCTCGTTAACATCTTAATGACGATTATTTTACAGTGTTCGTTCACCAATATAATAGAGATGTTATTAGGCAATTTCGGCGAAAGCTTTCTGTAGATTACCAAAAATCCGACCGAATCCGAGAAATACTCGTATTATAGTAAAATTTTCCATCCAAATAGATGATTAAAAGTCTAGCCTCCATAATCACAATGACAAGTTACTCACTAACGATTTTTAATTCATAACACTTCAACTAAACTGTATACAACTAGTTTGTTACGACGCGAACGAATACATGCTGACTTTTGACAAACAGCTGTCGTTTTACTAACAACAAGCATGATCATCAGGGTTGCATTTAGCTAAACAGACGTGTTCATAGTTGAGTTGGACAGTACATAGGAAATTTTTATGAAGTAACTCTTGACTAAAGAGTGACTAAGAAAACAAAATCTAGTTAGACACTCGCTGTATAAACCGTACATACAATGAAGGACTAACTTTTGGTTACGAAAACGGGGCTAGGTAATTAATAAGATGCGTTAGCAATCTGTATCCTGACATTAACTTGCTAAGATTGTGCTGATACGCTTTTCAAAATGTCTTGATCGCTTCGAATCTCTTCTCATACATCTTCTTATGCAGATTATAAAGTTTGTATGTACTATTAGGTGAAGCATTCTAGAGAAGTAATTGATCAAATCGATCAAACAGATGGATATACGCTGAAAAATCGTTCTGTTTTTGTTGTTTGGCTGCAAATATAACGTGTTTGCAGCTTGTCGCATATATACTATACGTGTGTCCAAACACATTGTGTTTGCTATTCAATA
This sequence comes from Phaonia tiefii, assembly GCA_963931995.1. NCBI lineage: Eukaryota > Metazoa > Arthropoda > Insecta > Diptera > Muscidae > Phaonia > Phaonia tiefii. Next base: position 49,736,842 of record OZ008369.1, on the reverse strand, counting down.
TAATATATTTGAGAGACAATGATTAATAGGCTATAATATATGTTTTTGACACCCAAATGTGGATTTGTTTGTTGAAAGCCGCTGAAAACTAAAACGAGACAGACAACAGGAAAACAAAAAGGCAACAGATCTTCAATTCATGAAAACAATGCTTGCAAACGTGTACATATTTCCTGCAATATATTTCTTGGGTCGGTATTTTTCAGCGTGTAGAGTTGCTTAAAGAAAAGTTCACATCATCAGATTTATCTGAGAGATATGTCGGATATGTGCCAAAGGTCACTGACTATTTTATGGGATCTGCGGTAAAACACATTAGAAGTCAAGTACATGACACCTCACCTACAACTACACGCTGAAAAATAACGTCCCAAGCAACATATTGCAGGAAACATGTACATGTTTGCAAGCATTGCTTTTATGAATTGAAGATCTGCTGCCTTTTTGTTTGATTGTTGTCTGTCCCTTTTTTGTTTTTAGCGCTTTTCAACAAACAGAGCCACATTTGGATCTCAAAATCGTGTATTGTAGCCTATTAATCATTGTGTCTCAAACATATTATATTGAATAGCAAACACAATGTGTTTGGACACAAGTATATTATATTTGCGCCAAGCTACAAAGACGTTATATTTGCATCCGAACAACAAAAATAGACAGATTTTTCAGCTTGTAGCTTTGAGATAAATTTCTCCGCTTATATCATAGACAGTCAGGGCTGGAAGGGACGCGTACCAGGTACTAGAAGGTATTTATTCTATTATACTGATTGCTTCAAACTAGATCTCAAAGTAGGTTTTGGAGTCGATTGTAAAGAGGTGGGTCTAAACCTTGCATAGAGGCTACCAGATCATTGTAGTGTTTTACAGGTAAAAGCCATGGTCATCAGAATAGTTGCACTCTGGATGGGGCGAAACACCAGCACCGCCGGGGATATCATTATCTACTCTGACAGTCAGGCTGATATAAAATCTATGTATTCTGTATACGTGACTTCAGAAATTGTCAATAACTACCGCGCATCTCTAACTTAGATGGTCAAGTAGGTTGATATTCATCTTATACGGGTGTGGAGACACAGGAACATTTCATGGAATGATAGAGCGGATGAGTTGGCGAGATTAGGGACTACTTTACTGGTTCCGCTGGATATGGATCATGTGTATACGCCTCTTTCTACATGAAAGTTCATGCTAAAAAGCGAAGTCCTCAGACATGCGAAATGATGGATGGTCTGAAGGCCCAAATTGTAGAGTCACCAGGCAGGTTTGTCGGACGATCCATATAACCTGTATCGTTCGGCAAACTTGATATGTATACAGTTCAAGACAGGATATCTCTACCCTAGTGGATGTGATGACTTGTGACTGATTGGTAAGTAGGCACGCGTCTAAACTTTGAGTCTCAGGTCATGATTAATGCAGAAACAGCGGCAGTGGGAGTCAATATTTAGGGCCTTACTACCTTTTGGATCTAACGTACCTTCAGGGAGTTAAGCCGAATTAATAAAAGAATATTTTTGCGGAACATTAATTTGACCGCCAGGGACTATCTTCCTTTGCAGTCCCGTCTTAGAATTCCGGGATGGGGTATCATATTGCATGAAAGCCTCTTAACCACACCAGGTCAATTTACAGTCTGCGACTTGGGCAAACGGATTTAATGCCGAAAAAGGAGTCTGAATTAAAGTGGATATCCCATTATATTCTACAAAAAAAGATTGGCTTGACATAATCAGCTGTGGGCTTTCTTAAGACCCACAAATAGGGCCTTACTATTCCACACCACATCACGAGTCTTTTTTATTCGAAATTGCTAGATAGTGTCTCGCCCTCTAAACGATCTGACTGTCGCGGGGCTAGAACCCGCGAATCGTCGCTCTTCACCAGTCATCCTAGGTTATCTGTCGCCAGTTACTTGAATATTTCCACATAATGAATTTGGTTTTTTTATTCCCCCATAACGATCACATCTCAAGATACATTTTCCCCATTCTCCACATTGATTCAAACCCCATATTTTTAGTGGTTTAATTTAATGTTTCGCCATTCCAGCACGTTTACCATCAATAACATTTTCCTTGGACTTGGTACATCATGACGCCTGGAGCCGCAAACCACTGCCTATGGGTTCAGAGTTGAATCCCAATACCGTTGATAATGTAATACTCGTACAAACCGGAAGCAAAAGCTGTGATAACTCATATCAATGTTTGAAAGTCTTGCAAGAAATGCAGGTATGTTTCCCTGGGATACACTCAAAGAAATACGACAGTAAAAATTTAATACTTCTTATTTTTTGTGTTTAATAGAAAAATTTCAATGGACATGAGGAACTACCTTATAATTTTTTAATTGCCGGAGAAGGTTTGGTCTATGAAGTTCGAGGATGGAGTCATGAAAGTGGTATGCCCGGTGTAGCGCAATCATCTTCGTTAGTTATAGGAATTATGGGTGAGTTAAGGGGTTTCCTCATTTATAAATGTAATCTTTATATTCTGTAGCTGGATTTCATTTTAGGAAAATATAATAATTTCCCTCCAGAAAGTCTTCTAAGAACTGCACAATTTTTGATAAAGGAATCATTGAAACGTCATAAACTCCAGCCGAATTATCGTTTGTATGTAATGCCCGAAAGTTTGGTTCCACTGTAATGATGGTGAAAGACTCATAGATGCTGAATGTAATGGCCTGGATGTAATACTTTAAGATCTTAGCATAAGATTTCCTCGTTTTTATAAGCAAAAGTACAAATTCGAAAAATTTTATAAATTTGTATTTGTATTTTTTTAAGAAATTTTAAATATAACAATGCTATAATAATACGAAATATTTGTATAATAAACCTGTGCAAGTCGATCTCAATTACAACAGATTAATGAAAAAACTATTTTGAAAATTTTGTACTATTTGCACAAAATGTCTTGAATGTCATTCAAGACATTCGCTTTTTTACAAGGCATGTACCGTAGAGAAGTTGCGGCAACCAAATACATCAGTGTTCTGAAAATAAATCTCTTCGTGTATGTGTGTGAAGCTGTAGAGCACAAAAATACAATACTACTGCGTCTACTTCGCTTCACATCCCCAGCAGCAAAAAGAGGTGGCTTGTATGTATCCTAGTAGGCCTTTTAATGCAGTCAAACCCCACCCTATAAATGCAACCGTTATTTCAAATTACCATATGACGCCATATGAAGAGGAAGCCTACACATTTACCTTCCCTTGACTGGCCTGCTGAGATAAAACCCAGCAGAAGGCATTCCTTTTCAGACCTCCTGGCAAGCCTGCTAATGGAAGGCTTTCTAAGAGGAATGCAAAGGAACGCCCGCTATGAAGCCTGCCAAAGAGAATTTATCATAAAATTATATGCGAATAATTTCCATATTTATAAAGTTCAGCACTGGAATTCTTTAACTTTTTAACGACAAAAATCGGTAGATAAATTGACAAAATTCTGAAATTTTCTACTGAAATTTTACGAATTTTGACAATTTAACCAACGGTTTTTTGTCGTTAAAAAGTTAGAGAATTCCGGTGCAGACCTTGTTACGTCTCCTACCCAGCAGCGAATAGATGTGGCCTGCATGCTTCCTAGCAGGCCTATTAAGGCAGTAAGAATCCCCACCCTACAAATGGAATCGTTATTTCAAATTAACATAGGGCGCCATAGGAAGAGGACGCCCCCACATGTCCCTTCTCTTGGCAGGCCTGCTCTCTGGCCTGCAGAGGTAAGACCTCGTAGAAGGCCTTCCCTTTTCAGTCCTCTTGGTAAGCCTGCAAATGGAAGGCTTTCTAAGAGAACTATTATCGAAAGCCTGCAAAAGAGAATTTTTTGAAAGACTCAGGAAAAAATAAAAGTTATATGAAAATAATTTCCATATTTATAATGTTCGGACCATAGAATAACACATACGTAGAAGGTTTTATTCGCTCAATAAATTAAACGTCATAGGTACGATGGAAATTACACAGTGGAGGGTGGAAAATATGGGTTCAATAATACCAGATGGTGGCAATAGTATACAGCGATCCACAAAGGAACTACACCCGAATTTCGTGTTTTGTGGCAAACTAGTTGTGTTAAATACAATACAAATGAATACCAACGTTAAAAGTCAACAAAAAAGTGCAAAATACATTTAAATTTTTCAGTTCTACACCAAAACGACAGGAAATAGTTAAGTGAACATATTTTGTAACTCCACCTGGTGTATGTAAACATTTCCACAGACCTACCGAGAGAGTGTGAAATGAAACGTCAGATGAGAGAATAAGTTCTTCTATAGTATGTGTTATTCTATGGTTCGGACATTTTTATGTCTCCTATCTAAATTATAAATACTATCTATGAACATTATAAAGTTTTTTTTTTAAATCTGCAGCCTCAGGATTCGAACACACGACCTCAGAAATTACAGCCGAATATGTTACGTACTCGGCTACCGAATGTTGTGATATTTTAGGACGAATTTCGAAAATATAGAAAGACGAGTTATCAGGAGCAACAGCATCCCTCTTGCATTACCTTATCAGACCTGCTCACAGGCCTACTTGGATAAGGGAAGTGTGCATGCTTATAGGATATTTTCGATGAGTGCCTATGTGATATTTAAGAGGGTGGACCTCCTGACAGGCCTGCATTCGGAAGGGACACAAGAATGTCTATCGGATCTTTTTGTATCTATAGATAAGGCCTCTTTCCACGCCTCCTTCAAGTAGTGAAATTTGAATGTGTACCGAATATTTTACTAGTCTACGAGAAGGAGGGCCTGTATGAGTAGGCTTAGTTGAATGTCAAAAAAACGGCCTCAGAAGGCATATAAGTATTTGCAGGCATATTTTGAGAATGCCTCGGCGTTTGCGCTGCTGGGTCGTATTGTGTTTTTGTTCACAAACAAACACACATGTACGAATGTCTTGTTGACAATACCCGAAGTGGTCGTCGCAACTTCGCTACAGTACATGTCTTGAAAAAATCAAATGTCTTGAATGGTCATTCAAGACGTTTTGTGCAGATGTCTAGTATTAGATAATAAAGAGATTTAGCTTTGTACTATCTCACCAAAGAGAATATATTGGAAAATTCATTATTTTGACTACATCAGCTGTTATTTTTTCTTTTTGAACTTAAAAAATCTAGATACGAGTAACAAACAGAATTGCCATTATTCTATATCTCCATGACTTTTTCTTACAAATAAACAAAGAAAATTTTTCGGTGAACGGATTGGACTACCCAGGAGAAAAAGTCGACCATCAGTCTCAAGTGGATGCCCAGAAATGGGTCATAAAGCAAAGCCATAATGATTTGACTCCTGTTTCTAAATCTAAGCTGATATAGAATAAAGATCAGCTGAATCTAAACCAAAATCCTGCATTTTCCAAATGAGCGATCATGGAAGTCGCAGCTGGACTGTGTCTCAATTGTGAGTTAATTTAAAACTGAATGGTATTGTCCACATCCACCTTTAGTTTTTTATAAAATAAAAGCAACGATAAGCTGATTTTTATTACAAATCTTGGAATTTTCAAATTAGCGATCAGGAATGATGCAGGGTTACAATTTGCGCGATTTCGTTACATGCTAGCGATTATCGTTTGCTTACTAGTAAAGAAAACGACAAACTAGGGATAATCTGGAGCTATGTATGTATAATCGCCTTGATCTATTAACGGGGTTTTCAACAGAGACGCTACAAAAGTAAATCGATAGGGACAGCAATTGACGCCATATTTTTTCCCGATCTTTTGACATTTTTCTTCAGTAAGGTTTGCCATTTCATCATGGAAAGATATACGAGCCAACAACGAGTGGAAATTATTAAAATTTACTACCGAAATTTGGAGTCAGTTGCCTCAACATTAAGAGCGCTACGTCCAATTTATGGTCGTCATTATCGTCCTACCAGATCAACAATTGAGCGTCTAGTGGAACAATTTTAATCCACAGGCACAGTACAAAATGTTCCCGTCCCAGTGAGACAAAGAAGTGCCGTAGTGTCGAGAATATTGCTGCCGCTGAGGCTTCAGTTCAAGAAAGCCCAAATGTGTCTCTCACACGTCGTTCTTAAGCGTTGGGCATCTCTGTGACGTCGTTGTGGCGAATTTTGCGAAAAGATCTTGGCCTACATCCTTACAAGATCACATCTACGCAAGAACTGGAGCCGCTTGTCCACCATAAGCGTCGTATGTTCGTGAATTGGGCTGAGCAACAACTTGAAAATGATTCGGATTTTCATTGGAAAATCATCTTCATTGGAAAATCATCTTCATTTCTGGCTGAATGGCTTCGTCAATAAGCAAAATATGCGTTATTGGTCAGACAGCAATCCACACGTAATCATTTGGCAGTACTTCTTCCGTGATGATCCAGACCGGCACATTACTGTGAATGCGAATCGCTACCGTTCAATGATAACCAAATATTTTTGGCCCCAATTGTATAATATAGACTTGGAGGACATGTGGCTCCAACAGGACGGCGCCACAAGCCACATAGGGAATGCCACAATCAATTTATTGGAAACCAAGTTTGGTGAGCGTGTTATCTCACGAAATGGCTCAGTCGATTGGCCGCCTCGGCCGTGCGATTAGACGCCGTTAGATTATTTCTTGTGGGGCTACGTCAAGTCTATGGTCTATGCCAACAAGCCAGCGACGATTGATGAACTTCGTACGAATATCGAACGTGAAATTGCAGCAGTATCGGCCGATTTATGCTTGAAAACCGTCGAAAATTGGGTTCAGCGTCTGGACTTCTGCAAGCGTGCCGTGGTGGCCATGCAAAAGAAATCGAGTTCCATACATAATGGCATCGAACGTACTTTCACAGGAATAAAGAATTTCATTGGTATCTAAAACCGGTTTTGTTTTATTTTAAAAAAAACTTTTGTAGTGCTCTTATTGAAAAACCCGTTACTAATCACGAACATACTTGCCATTTCGAACATGTGCATTATGTTCGTAAGGGTGCTGTCTGGTCACCCTAAATGAACTATATAGTTCATGAACGACACAACTCTAGTTCATGAACTATATAGCTCATTTAGGGCGCTCAGACATGATCCTCACACACAAAATGTACATGCTCGATATGGCGATTATGGTCGTGATTCTTATATCCGTGCACCATAATTGAATGAGTTCAATCCATGTATATTCAGTATCAAACTTTATAATGTAAAATTAAAACTGGAACATGAAGCGTATGTGAAAGTAATGGACTTGCAGAAATTAAATATTGGTTGGGAAAGGTGTAGGGTCTTTGATGGAACTGACGTCAGGCAATGCTTTAAGTGTAAAGGCTATAACCACTTGGCAAATGAGTGTAGAAATCAGGAGACATGTCTTAAATGTCATGGATACCACAGGACTAAAGAGTGCGATAAAGAAATAATTAATAAATGTGTACGGGAAAATAAAAAAACTTAATCATTTAACGAGCGATAAAAAATGTCCAGTGTACCTTAACAAATTAAACCTAAAAAAGAAACGCCTAGGATTAGTGGATTAACAACGAAAGAACATACGTGCAATATATACAAACATACAAGGCTTAATAAATAGTTTCAATCAAGTAGAAATACTTGTGGCAACAGAACAAAGTGAATTTTTAATTTTTTCTGAGACACATCTGACAAATGATGTTGAAGAAGATGAAATAAGTTGATAATAGTAGCGGTATATAGATCACCAAGTAGCTTGGAATCTGAGTTTTGTGCAATATTTAACGATACACTAGAGGAGTTATCTGCAGAAAACTGTGATATTATTATAACGGGAGACTTTAATATAGACTGGAATAAAAATAGCTTATAAAAATAAAATAGAAATGTCATTAAATGATAACGGACTTAAACAACTCGTAACAAAATATACAGGAGTGACAAAAACATCAAGTACGATAATTGATTATGTAATATCGAACAGCTATAATGTTATAGTGCAAAATAATAACCACGATAAAATATCAGATCATGAAATTATAAATATAGAAATTGAGACTAAAAAAGAGTATACAAAACTAAATCAGAAGGTAAACACCAGTAAGGCTGTGGACCTTTTTAAATATAATAAAGCAATATTTAGCACAGAACTGTGCAATAATTTAAATCCTGACACAAATGAAGATATCAATCAAAGTGCAATAAATATAGACTTAAGTTTTGCCGAAACAGTAAAAAAACTCACGAAGACTAAAAATATAAAGGAGCATAACAACGTGAACTATTGGTTCAATAAAAAAATTGGAAAATATGAAGAAAGTTAAAAATAACTTATATAAGCGGGCAAAGTATATATATACTGATGAAGCGTGGTCAGAATACAAAGAAGCTCGTAACCAGTATAAAGTAGACACAGAAAACGAAAAGTTCAAATATGTAAACGACAGAATAAATAATGCCACAGATCAAAAACAAATGTGGAAAGAAATTAAAAGCCTTGTGATGAGAAAAACAAAAACTGTGATTAAAACTGTAATATTTAACCAAGTAGAATTTAAAGAAATTATACAAATAGCTAATAAATTTAATAATTATTTCGTGGATAGTATTAAGGAAATCAGAGACTCGATTGATGAAGTGCAATATGTAAATAATATACCAATAAAGGAAACGGTATTCAAATTTCGTGCAATAAATATTTTAGAACTTCAGAGAATCGTAAAAGAATTGAAAAACAAATCTGATTTTAATAATATATCAAACATTATGATTCTTGACAACTGGAACGAAGTTGGACAAATTATTCTAAATATTGTGAACATGTCTCTGCAAAATGGCGAATTCCCAGAAACTTGGAAGGAAGCAATGGTCACTCCTATAGAAAAAATAGCAAAAGCCAAAAAATGTGAAGATTATCGTCCAATAAACACGCTAAACACTTTTGAGAAAATTCTAGAAAAAGTGGTAAAAGAACAATTGGAAAAATATATTGAAAATAATGATATATTGTCGAAATATCAATCGGGGTTCCGGAAAAAATTTTCATGTGAAACAACAGTAAATTATGTTTTAAATCGTTGGAAAAAAGTTGACAAAAATAAAAAGATAATGCCAATGTTTTTAGACTTTAAACGTGCATTTGAAATGATTGATCGGGAAATATTAATTAAAAAACTGTATACTTATGGAATCCGAGGAAATGAACTGGAGTGGTTTAAATCATATTTGACAAATAGAAAGCAATTCACAAGCATTAATGGCATAAAATCCGAGAAAATCGACAATGACTTCGGCGTTCCACAAGGATCAATACTGGGAGCACTATTGTTTACTATATATATAAATGATATGCCAGATATCATTGAAAAAAGTGAAATTGTACTATATGCAGATGATACCTTAATATTTACGGAATGCGAAAATGATGAACAGTGCAGAAGTAATATGAATCACAATATACAAGTACTAAACACTTGGTTAAAAATAAACAAGCTTAAACTAAATGAAAGCAAAACAAAGATAATGGAGATAAATATGACAAGCGACGAAAATTTTGAAATAAACGGAAATAATATAGAGAAAGTAACAAATATAAAAAAATATCTTGGCTTTATAATTGATAACAAAATTAAATTTAAAGAACATATCGATTACATATGTAAAAAAATTGGGAAAAAATCGGATTTTCATTTCGACTATAACCGCGATACACATATACAATACAATGCTATAACCACACATCGAATATGGTTCGACAATAATATACACCTGCTGCAATGAATCTCAACTAGAGAGACTACAAAAACTGCAAAATAAAGCAATGCGAACAATTTTAAAATGCAACCGTTATACACCAATACGATTTATGTTAGATACTCTGAAATGGTTGAACGTTAAACAACGCCTGGCACTTAATACATTACAATTCATATTTAAACTGAAACAAGGGAAAGCCCCGGAATACCTATGCAACGAAATTAAATATGTGGGAGAATCACAGCCGTATGGTCTGAGAAATGTCGCAGACTTTAGGATCCAGAGAGCAACAACTACAACAATGCAACGCACCTTATTTTTTAAAGGTCTTAAACTTTTGACGTAGAATACGTCTTACCTTACGGTATGAGGAGTCATGTCAGGTTTTTATTGTTGTAATCTTTATTTCATTGAATTTGAGGAAACGGCTAGATGATTTTTTTTTAAATTTTTTTTGTAGGTAAATGAAGATGTTATCTTTCGTTTGATATACATTTCATATTGGTTGATATATTTCTAGTATTTTAATTTCTCAAATGAAAATTGTTTAAACACATACACTCAAACATATGTGTGGTGTTTGGTTGAGTGTTTTTGGTTGCTCAACATTGCTTAGGAACATGTATCTAGTAAAAAGTGAAACGAACAGCAAGCTAATGTTGCTTGGCAACATGTATCTAGTAAAAAGTGAAACAAACAGTAAGCTAACGTAATAAAGCTTTTTTGCGAAAGCTTCAATAAAGCTGTTGTAACATTAATTTTGAATTGTAAAGCGTAAAGCTTTCACACAACGCTCGAATGCTAATGCGAAGACTCGATAAGGTAAACCTTTTTTAATATTAGGGCGGCCCTCTCAGCATTCGCAGAACTTATTTCAATAAAAATATTAATTAAAATACATAAATTAAATTAAGTTTAAAAAATTGAACATAATATTTTTTATTAACGGAATTGAATCAAATGCCGTTGGTAAATATAAAAATTACAGCAGACAGTTGTCCGACGCCTTCGGCCACGGACTGTCCCTGCAGGCTGTGTCAGAGACACGGCCATTAAGTTTAACGTAGAATACGCCATCCGATAAGACAGAAAACATATATAACAATAAATGATAAATAATATAAGCAAATGAATTTATTGTTATATATGTTTTCTGTCTTATCGGATGGCGTATTCTACGTTAAACTTAATGGCCGTGTCTCTGACACAGCCTGCAGGGACAGTCCGTGGCCGAAGGCCTCGGACAACTGTCTGCTGTAATTTTTTTTTAATAATTTGCCAAATATTGTTATAACAGACACAAACCTGTATACATTTAAGAGAAACTGTGTATTATTAATCCGGGATAATTACCTACAGTTTGTATAATATGGAGAAAGAATAATAATAACCCAGCGGACCAAAACTTCGTATACGATATCGCATACGAGAGTTACGCGAAACTTTTGCGGGTAAAACTCTCGAAAACAGATCCGAAAACGATCGGAAAATGAATCATCAGTCGCTCAGTTTGTGGCAGTAAAAGTTTCGTTTACGATGTCTTGCAAGAGATTCGTTTGCGAGACTTTTGCAATATCTTTTGCGAGAACAACACGAAAAATAAAACAAAATGCAAAAGCCAAAACTTTGTTGATGTGTCGTGTGCCTGCACGTGTGTGCCTCTGTTTGGCGCACGACACAACGACAACAATGTTTCTCTCTTTCGTCCGTTTAGCACCCGATTTTAAACCAGTTTGCAAATATTTGGGCGAGTTTAATTTCTCCCCCGGTTTTGGTCCGGTAAATACTCGCTTCTGAGCCCGTTTGCGAGCATTTAGCGTAACACTCGCTAAGGCTCGGTTTTTTGCCCGCTGGGAATGGTGATGTTAAGCGCCTTGGAGATGTTCAAAAAACTGCATCAATCACGTGCATATGTATTAGTGTGTGCCTTCGTGTCTTGCACGCAAACGTTCAACAAAATACGGCAATCATCACTTTTTCTTTGTTTTAATTGTGTTCGGTTGCCATGTCATCGTCGGATTATTAATATTAATATTAATTTTTAATTATTTATATTTATTATTTATTTTTATTGTTTATTATTATTTATTATTATTATTTATATTTATATATTATTATTTATATTTATATATTTTAATTATTAATATTAATTTTTTTTACGTCATCCACAGTCGCATTAGGGTACTGCTAAAACTCTAGGAGTATCTCATACTGCTTTCTTTTTTCCTCCCTGTTGCTATAGGCATCCACTTTTGTGTTCCACAGCGCCTGTAAGCACTCATAGCGTTCAATAAAATTTAATATGAATTTTTTTTCGTCCGCGCACTTGTCCATCTCGCACAATTTTTCTCTACTAATGAGTCATGATTGACAATCATAAATGGAGACCATCAACAAAAACGCCATCAACAGAAAATATCAAAATTTTTTGATATTTCATCAATCTAGCCGACGCACAGTGGTTCAAAGTTCACATTTAACGCGAATTTATTAAAATTTCTTACTTCTAAGAATTTTGTTAAATATCGTTTGAATCCAATATTTAGTAAACAAACTATATTACACCGTGTAAAATTTGTCATTTAAATAAGTATTTTAGTGGTCTGGTAACACCAAATTCAACAATGTACACAAGTGTATTTTATAACCAAAATAAACAGTTACATTACTTGACAGTTTTCTTTGACTTATTGAAATGTAATTTATTTTTTGCATTGTTCATTGAATTCTGTGTACTTTATTTATTATGTCCGCCGAAGAAAACGGTAAGTAGATGTTGTATATTACTAGATAGGACCTCACTTAAAATTCATAGTGTTTTGTTGAGAAACGTAAAAATAACGGGGCCTACAAAAAATTGCAGATGATTGCAAGCTTAAAAGACTATTGTGTTAATTAGTTCATATACTGGTATTTTATAATAAAAAGAAAACCGAATCCCCGCGTTACCCCAACATTTGATATATTATTTTTTTCAGAAAATGTTGCTGCAATAACGTACTTGGAGCTATTTCAAGAATGGTTTAAGTTCAAAAATGTAACTAGGGTTGAATGTGTCAAATCGCTGGGAATGCATATATATAACATTATTCATATAGAAAACCAGGATATACAAGGCCAATTAGAAAATTTTGTGAAAAATGTTGAATGTCGCTGGAAGAGACCAAATAATTACAGGGCAAGATTTTTGGAAGTGAATAAAACATGGCTTGAATCAATTATGACTTTTTCAATCAATGAGACTGAGGATACAACAACTCGTATATCGAAACCTGGTAGGCCCTCAAAACATTTCAGCGAATCTGGTACCAGGAGTCAGCAAAAAAAAAGTGTTGAATATGGTTAAAGGTAATTCATTAGATCAACTTTCTCGTGCAACTCAATGTGCTTTGTGGAAGAATGGTAAGAGAGATGCCGCACATATGGTTAAAGATGCAACAGAGGGACGATCAGCTTCTGTCAAAAGACGTATGACCAGCAAAATCTCAGAAAAAAATATGGCTGTACCAATGTCTCCAGACGAAGCATTGGCACTTATAATAAACACCAAATCAAGTAAATTAATTTACCTATCATATAGACTTGCTGCAAAGAACTGCAATGCTAATATTTATCCATCGTGGCATAAGATATTATCTGCTAAAAAAAGTTGCTATCCTGATGAAAATAGCATTATAGTGACTAACATAAGTGTGGAGATAAATCTACAAGCTTTACTCAATTTAACAATAAGCCGAATATGTAAACTTCAAGAAGAAGTATTTCTGACCTGTACAAGCAAAACATTTACATTGATTTGCAAATGGGGTATAGACGGTAGCTCCGGTCAAAGTAACTATAGACAACATACCACCTCAAAAGAAAAAGACTCATCTGTCTTAATTATATCACTAGTACCTTTACAGCTACGAGATAGCCAAGATGACACCAATATCATATGGCAAAATCGGGTTCCATCATCCACACGGTTTTGCAGAGCAATTAAATTTATTTTTGCTAAGGAAACGCCGGAACTTACCCGAGCAGAGGTCGATAATATTACACAACAAATTACGAGTTTGCAGAGTTTTAAATATCAGGATAAGAATATCGATTTCAATCTTGTGCTAACAATGGTTGATGGCAAAGTTTGTAATACATTGACTGATTCAAGATCTACACAAAGTTGTTACATATGTTCCGCTGAGCCTTCAGAAATGAACGATTTGCAAAATGTAACTAAAAAATTGCCTCAGATTGAAAATCAAAACATTGGACTGTCTTCGTTACATTCGTGGATCAGGTTCTTTGAATGTTGCCTGCACATATCATATAGATTAGAAGTCAAAACATGGCAGGTCAGAGGAGAGAATAAAAACTTAGTGGAGTCAAGGAAAACTGAAATCGTTCATAAATTGAGACAAGAACTAGGTATATTAGTTGATCAGCCAAAACCTGGATATGGATCTACAAATACGGGTAATACCGCAAGAATTTTTTTTGAAAATCATAAAAAATCGGCTGAAGTGAAGGGTTTAGATGAGAATCTCATACACCGATTCTATATAATTTTGCAAACCATTTCATCTGGATACGAAATAGATGTCAATAAATTTCATGAGTATACTATGGAAACTGCAAGAAAGTATGTGTCTTTATATCTTTGGTACAATATGCCAACAAGTGTTCATAAAGTGCTAATTCACGGATCAGCAGTTATTAACCAAGCAATTTTGCCTATTGGACAGTTGGGAGAGGAGGCACAAGAGGCAAAAAATAAAGATTTTAAATTCATACGAGAACACAGAAGCAGAAAAGACAAAGCAGAACACACTAATATCGATCTTTTTAATTATTTTTTGTTATCATCCGATCCGATCATATCTGAATTAAGCATGCAGGGTAAATGTCGTAGAAATAAAAAATTAGAGTCGGAGGCTATGAGTCTCCTTAAAGCGCCGCATGTAGAATTAAATATAAGTATGTAACATAAATATAATTTTCCTTATTTTTTAATATTAACTTTACTCTTTACTTTTTATTGAAATATTATTTGTTAATTTAACTAACAGCTTATTGTAAAGGACAAATATGGTTTCATTTTAGCAAAAACTACTTTAAGCAATAAGGTTTGTATAATTTTGTGAAGTTTCAACACAATTAGGAATTAATTCGCGTTAAAAATGTATTCTGAACCACTGTGCGACGTCGTGTACGTGTAGCCTATGAAAGCCGATTACAGGCACACACTCAACCGATTGATGGAATTTGTTGAACGTCTCCAAGGCGCTTTATGTCGTTGATGTAAATTGTTATATACAGAAAGTATTTGAAATACTAATAAAGAATTTAACTAACTAACAAATCGAATAAACTTCAAAGAAATTAATTTATTTAAAAAATAATATTTATATCAACAACAAAAATACATTCACAGGTTTTGAAAATCCTTTTTTTTTTTGGAAATGGTGTAACGCATTAAAAAAAAGCAAAGCATTTGACTTAAAATTAATTTTACATAAAAATACAATAAAACTTATAATTAAATTAATAACTTTTTAAAAACTTTTAAATTGTTTAAGTTTTTCACTCTCAGTTAAGTAAATTTAGTCAAATTCTAATTTTCGAAAACTTCCTTGTATCGATTCGATCTGAGAGACAAATGTTGGTTGAGTTGAGGATTTCTCGGAATTGAAGGAGCTCTTACGCTGTATACCCTGATCACTCAGCAATATCATTTGGTCTATATTTAGGATGACATCATGTTTTTGTGCCAATTCCTGTTTCCACAATTCTACCATTTCCTTCAGTGGCATTTTGCCACCCAATTCCAAGGGCAAACATTCGGTATCCACTGCCTTACACACATCCTTGTCATTGGTGTAGACAGTCAAACGATTGCGGATTTTGGAACTGACACGATTCTTAACGAAATCAATCATCCACTTAAGGGTGGAGGGTACATTAACCAAATGAATTTCTTTGTGCCGTAGAGGTAAAGATTGTTCGCCCCATTTGAAGAGCCGGGCAAATTCTGTGGGATTCCAGTTGGTTACATGAGCGGCTGATACACCCGAAAAGTCGCCCACATGTGTTAGGCCCATCACTTGGGTTTGTGGATCTTCCATTAGATATTCATAGGTTAAAAAGTGAGCCTTGGCTTGATCCATAGAATTGTATTGTTTCGCATTGAAACCTTTGGCATTGATGACAATCACTCGGCGCCCGTTCTTATCACGTTTAGGAGTGGCAAATATATAACCACTTGAGATAATATCATTAAGACGGGGATCCAGGAAATCCAATTGAGTGCTCATGTGCGGGAAGGTACGTTTGAGATTAAGGTATTTCAGTAACATTTGTTCGGCCATGGGTACACTAAATTTTTTGGCTCTTAAGAAACGCAGCAGGAAATGATCGTCCATACGGACATTGAGTACATCTTCATTCTTTGATAGCCAATTGCGAAATTGATCTAAACATTGGTCCCGCGTACATTTATCTTCGCGCAGCTCACGTTTGGCCACCTTAAGCAGAGACTCCGACAGCACAGCCTCATTTTGGTCCAAAGTTTGTTTCATACTGAGTGTGTTTAGTGCCGGCAAAGTTAAAATGTGTAACTCGTACTAAAATCTGAAAGAAAGTTAAAAACAGAGGACAAAAGTTATTGGTCTGATTTCTGACAGGTTCTTAATGGGTTATACATATATATTCAAGCATGTAGAAAATAACATCAAGCCGTATTATTATGGAGTTTTATGGAACAATTTAAATTTAATTTGATGACAAAATGCAATGAAACCCGGGACATAAGAAGCTTCTACTTATTTGTTTAATACATGTCATAGAGGGATATGGGAGAACTTGACACAGTGAGCTGTGAACTCTCTATTTTTACACTCACTAATCGAGACCTAGTATACCGATCGGGTTTGTTTTACAAAATTATTTTTATTACTTATAATTTTCTAGTGGAGTGATACGTGTTCAGTGCGAGTATTAAACCCTCCTTTTATGTACGAGAATCGCACATGCCAACCGATGCACAGTGGAGTATTCAAACCGAAACTATTCTGTAGAATCATGGGGTATCCGTGACTTAGCTGATCGACTATGATATTGAAAATTTATGGCAAATACAGAGCAATAAGCAACCAGAAGCAAACCTAAAGTTTAAGCAGGGGGTTTCTATGACACAGCTGATCGAAAAGCCACTAGGGAAATGATTTAGAATGAGAGACCAAAGAAGGCATACAGATTATAGACCATGCAGCAAACTAATGGGTCGATTATCGAAAGCAACCGAACCTCAGTTGCGTTGTCAACTGCCAACGCTACTAAAATAAAAATTAGTATTATGTATGGCAACTTTGGCCAGTTGTCGTAGGTAACAGTGTTTCCCGTCGCCAACTGTAAATAATGTAAACAAACGATAAATCTAAAGTGTGTGAGAAATAAACGTGTCTTTAGGAAGAAAAGAAAAATTATTTTGACGAGGAAGACAAAGTAAAAAACGTGACATCTATTAGAAGACACTTAAGAGACAACTCTACTCCATAGACGAATATAGTATAGACACATTAATTCTCTCTATAAATTAAACGTATAGTTGCAAGTAAACATTGGGTGGTGGAAAGCAATGGTGCAATAATACCAGATAGAGGCAATAGTACACAACGTCCAGCAAGGGAACAAGAAGTTAATAGTTGTATTAAATACAATACAAATGTATACCAACGATATAAGTCAACAAAAAAGTGCAAACTACATTTAAATTTCACATTTCTATACGAAAAAGAAATGAAAAAGTTAAGTAAACAGTTCTTGTAGCTCCACCTGCGGTAATTTAAATTTTGTCGAATTTCCTTCATTTCCACAAACCTACGACGAAGAGTGTGAAATGAAACGTCAGATGAGAGAATTAATGTGTTTACACTAAATTGGTCTATGCTCTAATCCTTTAGAATTGCCGGCTACACTGATTGAATGTTATTGCTGAGAATAATTGTTAATAAACAATTCCGTTTTAGGTTCAAGGCATGTTTTCGCCTTCCAAAAGAAAGAATAGTTGATTTAGTGGATATTTTGGAAAATGACGTCAAACGAAGTCATCGGGCGACAGCAATACCTCCGCTCTTAAAAGGTTGTGCAGCTTTAAGGTTTTTTTGCGGAGAGAAGTTTTAAAAAGTCCGGTTGGTTGTTTTGAAGGAAGTTGTACATCTAATTGAAAAAACCATTTGTAAGATGCGGATTATTTCAAAAATGACGGAGGAAGAAAGGACCCAAAATAAAATTCGGCTTTACTATAAAACGAAGTTTCCTGGTGTTGTCGGATGTATAGATGGGACACACGTACGTATCATTGGAGTGAAGGAAGAAGTTCGCCATTTATGCATAAATAGGAAAGGCTAGTTTAGTTTGAATGTTTTGCTGGTAAGTTATAGTACTATAATAATTATTTTCATAACAATGATCTAATTGTAGATGTGCGACTACGAAATGCGAATGAGGTATGATGACGCCAGACATCCTGGTTCTACTCACGATGCCCTCATTTGGAACAAAAGTTCACTGAAGCAACAAGTTGCTGATTTCATGGCTACTAGGGCTAAATTGCCGGAGTTCGGGCGCAGCTCAAAATTGATAAAAAAAAGACCGAAATTAGAGAAAAATATAGAAAACGATAGATATGCTATTTTTTGTCGGACGGACCTATGTTCCAGACCTTTTATTTAAAGTCTAGAAAATTGTTCTTGAAAGATTTTAAAATGACTAGCAATGAAGCAGATTCATCATTTCCTTTAATTTGAACACACACACTAAATGTCAAGACATACTATAATATGGTCAATTGGGGTTATCTGGGTGCACAGATGCCTTTACACAAAAATAAAGACACCATTAAATTTGGGATACAAATACCTTTAATTTGAGTACCCATAGTTGCCTGTTACTACCAGTCTCTAACTGAACTCGTTTTTTGGAGCCTGTGGGCCCCATAGGTCTGTCCGACAACAAAAATATATTTTTCGTGTTCTTATATTTTTCTTTAAATTCGTTTTTTCTTAAGTTTTGAGCTGCACGAGCTCCGACAATTTTGCCGCTACTAGGTTCTATTTTATTCAAATAATATTGTATTTATTATGCACAAATTTTTCAAAAATTTCTAACAAAATTTCTATTAGATTCCACTATAAATTAAGATTATAACATATCTTCATTACGTACTGTTGCCTAACACTGAAGCTGGTGCACGACAATTGGGTAACAATCTCCATCTCATGCCAATTATTATGGGTGGAGATTTTAATACAAATTTTGCAAACCCACAGTCGCAAGCTTTATCAAAATTTTTATTTGACGTTTTCCACTTGCATATGAGCAATTCTCCACAAACCCCCACAGCTAACAATTCCACTACTATAGATGCAGTTTTCCATAGATTTTTAAATACAATCGAGTCAAAAATTTAAATATGTATCTTATTTTAGTTACCATAAGCCAATATTAACTATTTGTACTTAAGGGATTTACCATAGATGGGCACTTTGCAGTACTACTAAAATTTCAGTGAAAATAATTCTTTAACTAGTAAATTTTTACTGATTACTATAATTTTTTTCAGCAATTTTTATAAAGTGCATACATGGTTATGATGAGGTGCATTGAATTTTCAGTAATCAGTAATGCCCGATTACTGATTATTATGAATACGGCCCTATGATTTTACTGGTAATGCAAATTAAATTTCAGTATCAGTAAAAATTTACTGAATTTTTTCAGTAATCAGTAAATTTACTGCTTACTGTAATTTTTAATGCAGTACATATATACTGCAGTATGCCCATTTACTAACCAAATAAGTTAAATAAAACAAACAAACCCCAGCAAATTCCTATGTATTTACAATATTGAAAGTTTTGATACTTTTAATTGATTAATTAAAAACATATACTAAAAGCATAAGTACTTCCAACTTAAAAAAATTTCATTACTAGATGTTTACACATCTCCCCTGTGATCGGACTCACATTAATTTTTTTTATTTATAATAGTGCATTATTACGTCGCGATTTTTTAAACAAACAGGGGCTAATGGTTCCACCAGCCCATAAACCGTACGAAACACTTGTTTTGTCTGGATGTAATGGCAGCTCTTGAACCCCTTAGGGTTGTTCTCAGCCAAAATATGGCAATTTTGCTTATTGACGTAGCTATTAAGCCGAAACAGTGGATATTCTCCGAGTTCTTCAAGAGCCCAAAAACTTATCGGTGACGATTCGGACAATTTCATGATGAAATATCAAAAAATATACTGAATAAACCTGTCATGACAGTTTGAACTGTCATAAATGTCTACTAGAAGAAGTACCTAAAAAAGAATCTCCCGATATAACAGAAGTTTATATCACATTAGGCGCATCACATTGCTTTCACATAATTTTCACATAAAACGTAGAAGCGGTCACCTGCTTCGAGAAACTAATTTTCCTTTATATCACTGTAGCACATACAATGCAGCCGTAACTAATTTATCACTTGAACTGTCATACTTCAACGCTGCAAAATTTGCTGCTTTCTAGAGTTACCACATTTGTAAATGGTATACCGAGAGAATAAACTGGCAACGCTTGATTTATTTCAGTCCTTCGATCGTAATACGGCATTTACACCGACCAAGATTATCGCATTTTCGGGATTATCGACGTTTTTTCTTAAGGTCCAATCAGTCTTGACGGTTGACGGTAAGCGATCAGCTGTTTGAGTTGGGGTTGCATTTTGCATGTGTTAGAAAGAGACAACTAAAATTGACGGTTAACGACGGTAGACTTCTGCAGGTTGCAGAATCAACCGTCCACCGTCAGCCGTCAAGACCGATCAGCTGTTATTGTTATTGCTTTTACTTCGACATTTTGTGTGCGGCAATAAACAATTACACGGCAACCACAATTTTCTTTTTATTTTTAATTTTTTTATTTGACAGAATCATTGTTTAACACAAAACTCATGCATGCAAATTATATTTTCTACAAATGCTCTTCGATCAGTTGTTTTTGTTTTGTTTTGTCTTTCCACCGTCTAACCGTCATAACTAACCGCGCAATATTGAGTAGAACGTCAACCGTCAACCGTCGAGACTAATTGGACCTTTATGGAGTTTGACATTTAGAATCCCGAAAAAGCGATAATCTTCTAGGTGTATCTGGAGTTTAAGCGTCACATTCAGTATTTACGAATTTTTCATAATTTTTGTTTGTCTCTAATTTACCTTGAAAATATTTAACAAATAATTGCACTCCTCCGTATTCCATTTTAATTTTAAGGCATGTGTTGTTACTTTTGGTTGTCAAAATAATCGAAATGTGTAATTTCGAGTAGCTAAGAGTTATCAAACAATTGTTTTCGTACGAAATAACTGTGATATAACAACCCTGTAACTGGGTTTGCTTACGAAATTTTCGCAAATATCTGAGTACTAAACAAATGACAAGTGAGCGAAATTTTCGGTTCACAAAATATTCGTTATTTGTTATACACGTACTTCTTATGGGAGTGAAAATTTCATAAGAACTAAATACTGGGCTTTAGCGCGGAATATTAGCACAGGAATACGAGCACATGGTGAAACGTTTTGTTTTTACATGGTTTTTGTATTTTGTTTGATTGTTAGTTATCATAACCATATGGTTATGTAACCTTAACCCCGCTTCCAGGAAAGACGCTGTTATCACGGCAAGACAAATGATTCTCACACAATATTGGTGTGTCAGCATTTCAGCGGAGCATTTGTTGAAATCTGTGTTTACATTGTAGTTCTTCCCACAACCGAACTGTGTGCATACTACTTGGACACTGATGCCGTGACTTCCTCACTAGTTGCGCTGCAGCTCTCACATTTCTTACGAGCAGAGCCTGATCATGACATCCATACTTACTTAAGTTTTTTTTTTTGAAATAAACAATATGACTATATTAACAAACAACGCGAAATCGAATGGAAGTCGGAGAAACATAAATCGCGTTTGCTGCGTGCGTACTGTTTTACATGAGAGTTACCGGACAATGATGATGGTTCAGCCGCTATTGAAATTGCTACTCCAGGTGATGATGACTATATGAGCCCATTGTTTTTTTTGTTAACATCTTTTGTATGAATAACTTCGCATTGATTTTTGAACAAATATGAAAAAAAAAATTAAAATACAAAAAATAAAAATTTAAAGCTAAAAATAACTTGAACTTGAGCTAATTCGCAAATGTCGTGATAGTGACAAAGAAATCCATAAGACAGACATTAGGTCAGACCCAAAGACTGAATGATGTTGGACGTTAATTAAAAGTGCGTGTACTGCGAGAAATTGTGAAAATGACAAGCGGGGTCTTTTGAACCCAGTCTTTGAATTTTATTGGTTGAAAATCTATTAAAAAATATAATAAAACAAACAAACCAACTAAAATCTGAGTCAAGTCGTATGTCTACAAAGATCAAAGGTACTTCTTTTTATTTATAAAGTTCAATGAATGTGAGGTGTCTCAATTCATTCTCGCTTTTGCTCAACTTGAACTTGAGAATTTTGAAAACAATGAATTTGGTTTGGCGATGGCAATGAAGTAGAAGAAGTTGTTCGACAAATAATTCATCAAATTGGTAATAAAGTAGAACTTAAAATTTATAAAAAAAATCACATGAGGTGTCATGGGACACCCGGTTGGAACGAAGTTCTTTGACCGTATACGGTCAAAATACGATACACTGTTTTTAAGAAAAATTTTTTTTTCACAATGTATTTTAAAAAAATGAATATTTTTAGGTACTTTTTGCAAGAATATGTATTATATTTTCCCGAAAAGGTAATTTTTTAAAGAGAGGTACTTCTTTTATTAAAAGATAATGTTTTTTTTTTAGAAAAGGTAAGAGTATGACTTTTTTTTACAAAGAAGTACTTTTGTAAGACATGTACTTTTTAAAGAAGTAGTACTCATTTTAGGAAAAGGTTATTTTTTAAGAAAATTTAATTATTTTCAGAAAGCCTACTTATTTCAAGAAAAAATGCTACATTTTATTTTTAAGAAAATTTACTTTTAAGAGAAGGAATTTTTGTAAGAAAAGGTATTTTTTGTAAGAGAAGGTATTTTTATTTTTTTGAGAAGAGGTTTTTTTCACAATTATCATTAAACACCTTAAAAGCAAAACTCAAACTGATTAAAAAACTATTGAATGAAAATTTTATATTAATAGGTAATAAAGAAATTCAGGAAAACCTGAAGAGATTAGATCATAGAGATCCAGTAAGGATGTTCCACGGTAGGAAAATATTCAAACAATTAAACCACTCAATTTAACTAAAATAAAATAGTTGGAATATAAGGAATATACTAAACGGCCTGTTTTTGTAACTTGTTTTTTCTCTCATCGCACGTCTAGAGCCAAACGAATTTCATTTTTGGTTTTTGTAAACTTTTTTTGAGTGTAAACACAAAAGCTTTTAGTTATCGTCAAAATGTTGGTTCACATAAGTCAACAACGTACAATGTTAAATGTCAAAATAGACAATCGCAAATAATTGTTCGTGTGGGTTATATTGATGTGTTTTCATTTCAATCACGCAAAATCCTACGGCTTGGGCGACTTTCTCTATCATCATTTTCCGTAGTTGTAATAGGAAAACCGAGAGCAACGGAGGAAATCATTTTAAATTGGTAAAAAAAAGCAAACAATTGTGTTTATTTTCGTTTGTTTATTTATTTTTTAATACCTACAATCAGCTGCTGTTGATTTTACAGCTGATGGCTAGGGTTGCCCCCGTTTATCATATATTTGTATGAAAAAGCTTTAAGAAATGTCAATAAAAACATGAAGGTAATATTGTTCTTTGACAGGAACACAACCAAGAAAAAGAGCTTTTATGCCCAAGCGAAAAGCAACAATGAACTCAATTGAAAACCTGACTGCTTGTCTAGCAATTGCACGCCTGCTGTTTGAAGATAGTTACAAAAACAGGCTGTAAGAAAATCTAGAATAAACACGTAAGATCTAGAAAAGGATAATGCGGACAACCTAGTAATACGTGACCAAGAGGAAATGCATGATGCAATAAGAGCTTTTCTAGAATCAATACATCAGTATTGCCAGAAGCTGCCAAAAAAACATGCCAAAAAAAGTGCAATTTGCAAAAAATAAGTGCTAAAACTGTAACAATCAAAAATTGTAGTACTGCGGCACTTTACGGCCTAGATTAGATAAAAAAAACACATATTTTTGCAAACCATACATATTCGAACACCCTTACCTATAGAGATAGGAGTACATATTATTTGATAAGGAAAAATTGTAACGCATAGAAGAAGTCAGAAGTTGGGCCATGCCCGTCCATCTGTATAGCTGGCTGGCTGGTCAACATGGTAACTGCCGTAAACCTTTAAGAACCACAATTAAATTTTGTCATTGCCTATTATTTAACCAAACTTAGTTTGTGATTGAAAATGGGTGTTCTGATCAGGGTATAAATTGCTGGCTGTTTTTCATTCCTTAACTGATATACTGACTTTGACTGCGAAAATGATTCGAACAAACTGACATAAAACCGCACACCCAAAATTTTGTCTACGCTTGGTTAGCAAGGGGCAATCGATATCGTTGTCCAAACTGTGATCGATTGTACCATCGTCATCGGATATCTCAGGTAGCAGTAGCACGGAGAAATGATATCTCCATATTCCCAACATGCTGTGCACATCTGCAATGAGATTTCCGTCCTTTTCTTTACAGAAAGGGCTTTTAACTTTTTGGTAGAATTTTCCGGCTTCGTTCTTCCTTCTGTATGTCTCAATTTTCTCACTCTCGAGCTTTGTCCACTGCCGTTTCTTGCTCCTAAAGAGACGGGTTACCTCCTTTCTTTTTTCCTTATACCGCTCAGTCGCAGCTCGCGTTACAATTGACTGAATCATCAAAACCAAGTACGGTTGTTGCGGCATTTTGGGTTTCCACTGAGTTTCAGGACGTCATCGGGAGGGGCGGGCTCTGTGCCAAAAGTTGAGAGAGATCTGGCTACATCTGGTTATTGCAGCTTTCCAATGTCGAGCTTATCTGCGCCCGGTTTCGCACGATTTTCGCGCTACTTAATCTCGTGCGAACCTTTGCTGCTACCAGGTAGTTATCAGAATCGATGTTAGCTGCTCTGATCCCTCGTACGTCCATTACACTGGATGAGTGCCTTCCATCAATTACCACGTGATCAATTTGGTTCTTAGTTCTTTGATCAGGGGATACCCAAGTAGCCTTGTGAATATCTTTATGCTGGAATCTTGTGCCACTAGCGACCGTGTGTTTTGCCTCGGCAAAGTCAATGAGTCTCATAACGTTGTCGGAACTGTCATCATGTAGACTGAAATTGATTAATCAGTGAATTTGTACTTAACTAAAGAAAATTGGGTAGGCCACTTCGCCCTCCCATACAAAAGCTGAGCGATTAACCAAGTTAACTGCTTTAATGAAAGCTGTTTCAGATTTTTACACTTATTAAAGTAATTAGACGGTTATACGGTTCTCCGTACATCAAATTTAAAGAAATTGCTAATAAAAGTCTAGACCAACATACTTTTACTGTAAAGGATGTTTTAAATGCCAACTTACGTCCACATTCAATATCCACACCCGTTATAATTCTATATATGTTATAATTCCTGGTTGAAAATAAGCATTATTTCATAGTTCAGTTCCGAAAAACAGCCATACATTATAGAAAAAATGCAATTTTTCGACAAAAACTGCTAAAAATGAAGCAAGAAAAGTTAAAAGTTAGCAAAAATTTACCAAAAAAGTGCTAAAAAGTATTTAGCATGTTTTTACACAAAAAAAATGCAGAAGCCAAAAAAAAAAAGCTAGAATTGCACTTAAAGTGCCAAACTGGCAACACTGCAATACATTCATATAAGGATTTCGATGAAAACAATAATAATCAAACTAGTCGGCATTCGTCGCTGATGTTATTATTTATCATGCTGATAAGACAATATCTAATATTCACGAAGGACTTCAAAACTCATTAAACATTGTCGAGGAATATGCCCTTGGTTGGCATTTAAAAATTAACACTAACAAGTGTGAGATTATTGTATTTCGGGCACCAGTAGGGAAATGTAATAACGACATAAAACGGAATTGGCAACAATTTCGAATCAAATCAAACCTTTCGAATACGAGCATTGAGAACAAACATAAAATTAAATATCTAGGTGTGCACCTGGAGAAATACTTATACTTTTATGAACATATAAAGGAGATAGTCTCATAGGCAAGGAAAACTTTTTTTATAAAGTATACGGGAGAAGTCTTCTTCATTCTAAACATATATATTCCCGCGTCAAAACTATTATGTATCAAACGTTAATTCTCTCCTATCATAACATATGGTTGTCCTGTCTACTTCAAAGTATCGCCTGCGTTCATTGAAAAATTAAGGATATTCGAAAGGAAATGTTTAAGAGCCTCTAATTCTCTGTACAGAACAGCACAAAGTCAGTACACAAAGTATATATCAAATAAGAAATTGTATAAGTATAATAAGGCAAATGTAATTGGAATTAACTACTACATTATAAATTTAATAAGAATCCATATACTACGTTGCGCAACAAACTATGAAAACAATTTAATAGTGGTTCCCTGCTATACAAATTATTTAAGTGATGCATTACGAAAAGGGTTTGTCCCACGCGAGGCGTTTATATACCTGGACAAACAAAAACATATCGAGGATAGAAATGGAATTCCCGTCATATATCACATATACAGACGGGCAAATATTAAAGCAGTAAAAGGTACAACGTACAATGTCGGTGATTTTAGACACAATACTAACATATCGCATAAAGATGTTGCACTAACGTCAAAAACCATCTGAAAATTATTGTTTTATTAAAAAAAAAATTAGATTTAATTAGACCATAGATTTTAGTATATAAGTAATATGATATTTATGTAATTTTTTTTATTAAAAATTTTTCAGTACATTGTTATCTTATATAAGCTTATAAAAGTCAACATCGAATTTCCTACACTTCCAACATGTTCAACGAAGCCTGCTTTCCTTAGCCGTAATTATGTCATAATGCCTTCCACTGAAGCCAGTACACTTCACATGGGCATAACTATCACAAAGCCAACATGAAAGAAAACAACCCTCATATATATCCCTGACTGTACAAATCTAGTATTAATTACCAATTTTGTCTAAAGGTATGCAATAAAATAAAATAACAAAACGAATTGGTACAAATTTTAAACACTAAACCACGAAGTACTAAAAGTATGCAGTAATACTAAAATAAATAAATGGTTTCCCATTACATCCCATGAAGGGACCGGGGAGAACTTCTCACAATCACTGAGCTGTGCGCTTTCCAGTTTTCACTCACTGATTGGGACCTACAGTTTTACACCGATTCCGAACGGCAGTAATACTGGGTTATAGCATAATACGGTTAAAAAAAGTTGTTTACAATTTTTTCAATTAGCCCCCATCCTGTAACATGCAATAAAGAACTTCGTTCCAAAAATTACCGAACTGGTTCTAAAATAGCGTGTTATACGGGTGTCCCCTAAACTTTTGTCTAAACTTAAACACGTGATAGCTGAGAACAAAAGCTACAATGTTTGTTCTTACGCCAATTGCCTAGGTGGCTTCGTTTTCGAGATATTCGTGTTTAAAATAATTGCATTTTTGAATGCATTTTCAATAAATGCATAATCTACTTTTTAAATGAAAAAGAAATATCATTGAAAATTGCTTCAAAATTGATTTTAAATAATTTATTTTTTCGTTTGAAATGAAAACGAATTTTTTTAAAATGTTTTCAATTAACGAAAATTTTCAAAATGAGAGCCTTGTTGCGTTATGCACTTAGATAAGCGGTCTCTTATTTCAGTTGTAGTTGTATTAATAGTCATTTCCTGTCGCATTTGAATTAAAATTTAAACTTTGATAGCGCGATACAGAGCAAGTGACGAACAGGCTCGGTTGTACAGAAAAAATTATTGGCCAAAAAATATGAAGACTTTTTAATTGAGACAATTACTCGAGTAATTGACTGAACAAATGTACACAAAAATAAAGAAATAAATAAATACCATTGGCACCAATTACTATTTCACTTGGGTCAATTATTTGTTTACTTGGAATTACAAAATAAACTTTAAATCAAATTTAGTTGAAATGTGTTTTGAAAATTCTCGTACTCGTATGTGTTGAAACAATTCTCATTAAATAGGGTTTTGTTTATCCCTGTAGGTGTGATGATATACCACCTGATGATAACTATCGTATGTCTGGGGGTATCGAAATATCAACACACTTATTTAACCCTCAAGTGCATAGCCCCGCCTATAGACGGGGTCTACGTGCATAGCCACGCCTATGTAGGCGGGGTCTACGCAAAACCCGATTTGATAAATATTTTTTAAAATGTTAAAACTCTGACTTTTCTGACAGTGTAGTAGAAGCATAGAATAATTCATACATAGATAAACTTATTCTCTCATCTGACGTTTCATTTCACACTCTTCATCGTAGGTTTGTGGAAATGAGAGCAATTACATTTAAAATTAACTTACACCAGGTGGAGTTACAAAATATGTTCACTTAACTTTTTCCTGTCGTTTTGGTGTAGAACTGAAAAATTTAAATATATTTTGCACTTTTTTATTGACTTTTATCGTTGGTATACATTTGTATTGTATTTAATACGACTATTTAGCAACAAAAACACGAAATTCGGCTGTTGTTCCTTTGTTGATCGTTGTATACTATTGCCACTATCTGGTATTATTGAACCCATATTTTCCACCATCCAATGTTTACTTTCCATCGTACCTATGACGTTTAATTTATTGAGCGAATAAAAGTTTCTATGTATGTATTATTCTATGAGTAGAAGCTTTAAACTACGCCAAAATCTTCATTGAATATTTCAATACACGAGCAGCTTTTTGATAGTGTTATTGTATATAACTATACAAATTCCAACCATGTTGAAGTAAAATTACATAAACTATACAAAAAGTAGGAAATAATCAAGATATGACGCGAGAGAGAAATAACTTTGAGTGAATTTCTGGCACTTTTTGGTTCTCTTTTATTAGGGTTGCCAAATTGCGCACATATTCTGGTCGTCTGTGCAAAGAGTATAGAATTTTAAGTAGAGACGAAAATTTACTCATTGCGTTGAAGAAAACGAGTGAAGCGCCTCATTTCTCTTCTCTCTTCAGTCCCGTCCCTTCCAGACCCGTCTGTATGGCATATAAATGGAGAAGTATCTCTCAAAGGTATACGTTGGTGTCATGTAATCCACTTCTAACGCTGATTGCCGAAGTTTTAGATTGCAGTGTGGTGAGGGCTCTAGAGTAAAATTATTAACATAGATTGCAAATAAAATGCTAATTTTACAAAATACACTGTTTTCTCCATACATGGGGCACATTAATTATATGACAATTATAATTTGTTGTTTAATTCGAGTTTCCTGTCCAAATGCAAATTCAAAAAACTTTCAATACCATTGGCAATTGTACATTTCTTCATATCTGGCAATTTTTGTTTTCAAATATGTTATACGGTACTGGTTTATGAATTTGATAGTACTACGAGGCAATACCTATCGAAACCACAAACATCTACATAAAAAATACTTTAAAAACAGAATTGCCAGCAGTCAAACAAATTCAAAACAATTAAAAGAATTCCCATATTTCATTACAATTGGGATCCGATTCCACAACCTGCATTTGCACTGCCTGAGAAAATGCAAATTCAAAAATTTTTAATTGCCATTGCGAACAATGGTAATTCTTGTGCATTTGAGACTTCAACTATTCCAAGAGTTCCGGTGCACAGTCATTTCAGTTGCACACTCTTATTGTATTACTCTATGAACTCTAATATATAAATAAGCCGAACAACTAAATAAAAGTTATCGATAAATCGTTTATATATCGAGATATGTGTGTCTAAAAAACAGTTGCATACTTATATGTATATTCCAATTAAAACACAAGTTGTTAAAACTAAAGATTTTTCTAATTCTCCATAAACTTTCCAAAGTTTCCGGTGCTAGCTTTAACAACTGTTGCAAACTCTAATTAGTACACATTTTGCTGGATAGCTTAGAGCGTTTTCGCATTTTCATTGATATTTAGTGTTTGGTGATTTCGTTAAACCAAACATCTGTTTCTCAATATATGTACATACATATGTACAAGTCAGCTGTTAATTCGCAAAATCTCTAAATTTGAGATTTCTGCCGCAATATGAACAAAGTATTCGAATAATAAGCTAGTCAAGTCATTTGACTCATTCATACCTGTTATCACCTACCAGCAGCAATTAAACAGTTTCTCGCTGGCATCTTTAATTGAAGTTTAACTAAAATATGACTGTTGCAAAAAATGGGAGATAATTTACAAACTGAAGTATGAAAAAGATATCAAAGCGCTTGGAGAAATTGTTAATGTGCAGTTCACGATTAAAATAACGTTCGTGATTCTTAATTAAAATTGCGAAACCAAAATTCGATAACTTTAATCAAGCTTACATACATATGTAGTAAATGCAGACGAACATCCGAAAAACTTAAACAAAAAAAAGTAACTAACTTATGAATTATGAATGAACAGTGGGGATTTCGACACACTTCTCCTCCAAAGTATATTGATAGTACCACCGACAATAATACTTATACATACATATGTAGTTAAAAATATTTCGATGGTGGTGACAAGTTCATGGAACCAACACATTCCAGGAATAAAATTGATTAAGGTTTTGGATGTGACTGCCAGCATATTTCTCTTAAATAGTTGTATACCAACTTGAAAAGAGATAAAGACACATACCAGGTGTAAGGTGTACGAACCAAACGTTTTGATACCAAACACATGGTTCATCTTTTGACAAACAAAGCGTTGACGTACGTCACCTACAAGATAATTTACATATTTAACTTTGACAATATAATATAATTTTTCTTCGTTAATCTTAATAAATCATTATTTTATTTTATTTGACAGGTTGAAAAAAAAATCAAATGAATGCAGTAAAAATGAATGCAGTAAATGTCAACAAAAGATCAATGTAAAACTGATGATATTACATGAGCGATGCAAGAAATTTTTTTTAATTTGGTTCAAGTAGAAGGCCACCGTGGGTGTTAATATACAATTTGTCTGTTACATCTTCAGTGAAATGAACGAAATGAAACGAATATTTTCGGTTTATTTTTACTACGATGTTAAAGATAACAAAAAAGAAAAGACAAAGAAAAGGCACTCAATTAATGCGTGTCTGCTTGGCTTCCAAGAGACAAATATAAACCAAACTCTAATTTGTATCTTTAGTTTTTTCTTTGAGAAAAAAAAAACTGCCAGATTATGTTATCAACTACATTTGAATTATTTGTTGTTTTAATTATCAACAATGTTTCATTTGTTTTCCACAGCTTTTGGATTAATTATTGTCATCCAATTTTAAACTATAAAATAAAACTATTTCGTTCAATGTTTTTGACTTCATTTGGGATGGCGATCTTTTTGTCAATATGAACTTTTGATGCAATACTCGTATAGGTACTTTTTACTTGCTTCAGTCCCGTATTCAGATCTTATGAAATTTTCCATAGAGTAATGACGTATAGAGCTGCCATTATTCTCATCTGACATTTACTTTCACACTATTCGTGGTGCGGTCAGTGGAATTACAAAAAATTTTGACTTAAATTGTTGATGTCATTTTGATGAAGAACTGTGAAATTTAAACGTATTTTGGACTTTTTTGATATATTTTATTATTAGTATATATTTGTGGTGTATTTACACAAAAATGTTAACGCTCAAATCGAAATGCCGTTGCTGATATATTGTTGGATGGTTTGTGCCATTGCCTCTATCTGGTATTATTAAAGCATTACTTTCCAACATCCAACCGCCCATCTGCAACACACCAAATGTCATCAATTTACTGAGAGAGTTGACGTCTCTATACGTCATTACTCTATGAAATTTTCGTTCCCATAATAACTATATGTATGTATGTATAAAGAAGCTGTGAAACTATTGTGAAGCGAAAATTTCCTTCTCTTATCATTTGCTTGGTATTCAGCTCCGCGAAAATTTCGTGAACAAAATCCATTACAGGGTTGTTATGCCAAAGTTACTTCCTACGAAAGCAATTGTTTAATAATTATTTGGGATCGAAATCTTTACATTTCGACATAAAATTTTCGTTAATTAAATAAAAAGTTATTTTTACAATCAAAGAAAGGAAGATATAGAAAGAATGACTGACTTTTACAGAATTGTATGTTACTAATACATACAAATCCTTTTGCTATCACCTGGTATAATTCCATTATAGCATGAAATACAAAAGTGTCAAACTGAAATCGAGTAAAAATTCATGTGAACAACTTTTTGTCACAGAATGGTAATCACGACATTATCATGATAAAAGGGTGCATGTGAACTCGCTATAATTGGGCGTTTACATGCACTTGATCTTTCAGATCGACTCGATAATCGACAAATCACACTATGTATTATCATGTGATACCCAAGATGGAGTACATTTACCTCCACACGCACTTTCAGTATGAGACTGTGTGAACATGAAACGGAAATGGGAATACAAAGGAAAGGTACTTCACTGAACATGTACTCGTACATATATCAATTAATGACAACAATACATGTTTTTTTAATTTGTATTGGATTTTAATTTGCATTACTTTATCTAATGCAAATGCAAAAGAATTACCATTGTTCGCAATGGCAATTAAAAATTTTTGAATTTACATTTTCTCAGGCAGTGCAAATTCAGGTTGTGGAATCGGATCCCAATTGTAATGAAATATGGGTCTTCTTTTAATTGTTTTGAATTTAATTAACTGCTAGCAATTCTGATTTTAAAGTAGTTTATTTGTAAAGGTTTGTGGCTTTGATAGGTATTGCCTCATAGTACTTTCAAATTCATAAATCTGTACTGTATAAAATATTTGAAAATCAAAAGTGATAGATATGAAGGAAATGCTTGGTAAATAAGTACAATTGCCAATGGTATTGATATTTTTTTGAATTTCCATTTCGAAAGATAATTCAAATTAAGCTACAAATTATAATTGTCATATTATTAATTTGCCCCATGTATGATAACAACACATACAAAATGTTTGGTATAAGAGGTAGTGTTATAAGATCAGCTGATTTTAGTTTCATTCTTTATTTTCTAAATATGTACTTACAAAATATCGAAAAATGCTAAATAAATTCCACGTGCAAATGTCGTTTGTTAAATAAAAAAATATTTGTACAAATAAGGTATAAATTACTTAGTGTCGCCGTCACAAAGCGCGGTGGCCGCCTTCAAAATAAATGTAAGATGGTCAGAGCAGTGATTGAACCCACTTTCTCATATACATGAGTCGC
This sequence comes from Phaonia tiefii, assembly GCA_963931995.1. Classification (NCBI taxonomy): domain Eukaryota; kingdom Metazoa; phylum Arthropoda; class Insecta; order Diptera; family Muscidae; genus Phaonia; species Phaonia tiefii. The sequence continues at coordinate 49,703,687 of OZ008369.1, read as the reverse complement.
GCACACTACCATTGCACCTCCTCATACTACCTCGACGACCGCAAGAGAACGATAAGAGAGGGACGGCGACTCTCATCTATTGCTATATGCTTCCACGAAATCTAAATGTCAACTAAATCATAGATCAACAGATAAGAGTCGCCGTCCCTCTCATAGCATTCTTTTGCGATCGAGTTTGAGTTGCTGTTTTATGTTACTCTTTGGTTGGACAGAAATAAAAGGGAATGCGTATTTTCGTTCTATGTAACCAATATAAAACATACTTTAGCTGCCATTAGTATCAATCATACACTATTTAAAATTTGTTTATTGCGGTGTTAGTTTAGTTTAGTGGCCGTCGGTGGTACAATGGGTAGTGTGAGCGCCTCTTGTACTTGAAATCCTGGGTTCGATCCCTGCTCTGACCACCTTAAAATTACTTTCGACGGCGGTCACCTCGCATAGTGATGGCGAAAATACCGTTCGGAACCGGTGTAAAACTGTATGTCCCAATCAGTGAGTATAAAACTAGAAAGCGCACAGCTCCCGATTCCTTCATGGGATGTAATGGGTAACCATTCTTTTTATTGCATAGTTTGCTTCTGTTTCTGTAAGGAAAGCGGGCTTCGCTTGACGTGTTGGAAGTGTAGGGAATTCGATGTTGACTTTTATAAGCTATTTAAGCAGGCTAAGAAAGGATTTCAAAACTTTAAATTCTGATTTGGTCTCTATTAGTTCGAAACTTAAATCGTTGGAGGATATGTTTGATACTTTTAAATGGCCTGAGGACATCACGTCCTCTCCAAGACCGAAAAAAGCTTCTAGTGATCGTAATTTAATTGTACCAGTAACTCCTAACTTAGATAATTTGGACAGTCTTTTCTTGTCTCCGAAACCGTCCTCGTCTGTTGTTCCTTCATCCACTTAAGTCAGGTACCGTATCCATTATGAGCTTTGGAATGAAGTTCCGTATCGCACGCTGCGGAAGGGGGCTAAATGAAAAAAAAATTAAACAACTTTATTACATCCCAGTATTATCAACTATATTGGGTACTTTTGCTTTGGTTTGTGTCTAGACTAACATATGTTGGCGAATTTGGTGTTTAATGGGAAGTTTTCTAGGTGGAGCCTGTAACCAATATTTAGTATATATTGTGGTTTTGAACCCAATAAAAAGTAAATTTAGAAAAGCCAAGGTGAAGAAGTTTAAATAAAGAAATACCTTTTCTTAAAAAAGTAACTAAATACCTTTTCTTAAAAAAAGTAAATTTTCTCCAAAAAAAAATATATATTCATATTCTTAAACAAAGTACCTTTTCTTAAAAAAATACCTTATCTTAAAGAAGTACCTTTTCTTTAAAAAAATAAAGTTTCTTGTAAAAAGTACATTTTCTTAAAACAATTAATTTTTTTTTAGATATGTACCTTTTCTTAAAAAAGTACAATTTCTTACAACAAATTGTCTTTTCTTAAAAACTACCCTTAATTTAAGGAGTGCCTTTTTGTGAAAAAAAGTGTAACTTATCTCGAGATAAGTACCTACTCTTAAAAATGTACCTATTCTTGAAAAAAGGACCAATTCTACAAAACTTCCCATTTCTTAAAAAAAAATCTTCAAAAAAATACCTTCTCTTAAAAACAATACATTTTCTCACAAAAATTCCGTTTCTTAAAAATAAAATAATATCTTTTCTTTTCTTGAGATAAGTAGCCTTTCTGAAAAAAATAAGTACATTTTTTTTAAAAATAACCTTTTCCTAAAAAGAGTACCACTTCTTTAAAAAGTGCCTGTTCTTAAAAACAGTACTTCTTTGTAAAAAAAATTCATACTTTTATGGCCTTTTCATACAGAAAGTACTTCAGAAGTCCTTTTCTTAAAAAAACATTAGCTTTTAATAACCTATCTTTAAAAAAGGACCTTATCGGGAAAATATAATACATATACTTACAAAAAGGACCTAAAAAAATACTTAGAAATAAAAATATAAAAAATAAAAAAATATACCTAAAAAAGTGTATTCTAAAAAAAAATTGTTCTTAGAAAAAGTTTATCATTTTACAAAAAGTACCTTTTCTAAAAGATCCATTTAAATTGTCGCATTTTCAACGGGCGCTTTAGGCGTGTTGGAACTAACTAGTACATAATATATAGCGAATGGAACTTCGTTCCAACCGGGTGACACCTCATATAATTTTTATACCATCATGGGCAGGGTGACCATCTCAAAATATCTGAAAGGAGGACATCTGGTCAGAAAACGGAGGACATTTGAAATTTTCGGAGGACAATTTTTAAAAATTAAAACAATTCATATTGGAATGATAAAAAAGATTTATTAATATCAAAATAAAATGTTTTTTGTGTGTTGAAACACAGACTAGTCACATTTAAATGAAGTGTATTGAAAAAAATTCATATTCATATTAGTACCCTACATTCAATATATACTTAAAAAGTATTTAACAAAAAAATAAAAAATTCATTAATTGCATGTCTTTAAAAAAATAATCACATTCATGTTTAAAAGTAAATACAAATGACTTTGTACTGTGATGTGAAAAATGACTAGCTAATATGTACTAGTGAGTTGGAGTTGAAGGTTCACTGGAAGGTTTCTTTAAATATTTATCTGAGTTGGATATTTGTTTTAGTATTTCACAGCAAATAGTTATAGAATTCTACACAAGAGTAGTTTTTAAAGTTGTATTTTATAATAACTAATAATGACTGATTCTATTTCGAAACGGTTCCTTTCACTTGTCCACTGTGCCTTTATCAAGGAAAATACTCTCTCCACACTGCTATTGGAGCCTGGTACGACGAAGATAAACTGGCAAATGTTCAGTAGTTGTGAATAAACTTCAGCTGGACAATTGCTGTGGTTGAAAAAATCAACCCACTGAAGATGGCAGGGTTTGTTAAAAAACTTTTGTGTTTGTGTTCTTAAAAAGTTTTTTAAAGCCTGAAACTCGACAAAAAGACGGACATCGTCCAAAGAAATGCCTTTTTCCTGGAGATAGGAAATGCATGGACACAGGTCGCTGAACCGCAAATTCTCTACTGCGCCGAGGTTAAAGTGCATCCACTCAAATACTGCAAACTCTTCCAGCGAGCACGTCCATTTTTTTAAATAATCTGCACAGGACTGATAAACGTTCAGAGCTTCGTCAGTAAATGTATCTATCTTTTGTTGCATCGTGCCATCATCCCGTAAAGTCTTAAGCAGTTCCTTTGCTTTAAGTGAAATGAATTTCTCACTTTGTCTTGCCTCCAACATCTTCTGGACGGAAATAATAATAAATCTCACCTCCACAACCGAGTTACATTCACTTTGAACTCTTTCAACCTTTTTCTGGAATCTGGAAAGTAATGAATGCACAAAGAATAAATAAATTTCTGCGAATGGATCGTTGAAAAAGTCAATGATCTTTTTCGGCGGCTGTTCTTGTGATTCAAAATATGACTTTAATGGCAGGAACAGTTTTAAAACTCTCTCTACCGCTGGAAAAAGACTTAACCATCGAGTTTTACAGCTGGATAACTTAAGGAGGACAAATACCACATTTTTCAGAAAGGAGGGAGGACAGGAGGACAATGGTAAAAAAAGAGGACATGTCCTCCGAAAGGAGGACGTATGGTAACCCTGGGGATGGGCGTATATAACATTTAGTACGTAAAAAAAATGTAACACAAAGAAGGAGCCATATTATACTCTTAGTATATTTGGACGAAATTCGTTTTAGGACTTTTTAAGACGTTTGATGCATGTCCGTCTGTCTGTCTGGCTGGTCAACACGATAACTGCCGTAAATATTTATTAGCGAAATTTTGTCAGTGACTATTACTTGTCCATGACTAGTTTGAGATTGAAAATGGGCGTTTTGACCACACCCCTTCTGGTACCTCCCATACAAATCGACACATTTAGCACAAAATCATATTTCTTACAACCCTTTCTTCTGGTAGATGTGATTAGTTTTAACTCACACACCGGGTAATAATCTTTAAATGTCTACTTAACTGCAGGAAATGGGCGAGATTCTCACGCCCATTCTGGTACCTCCCATACAAAATAGAGTGTTCGTCAGGGTTGTCAATGCGATAAATCGCGTGAAACACTTCCGACCTTAATGAAATTCGGTATAAAGCTTCACGTTATCAAACGCCAATCATCGATTAAATCATGGGTGATTTTGCCACGCCCATTGTGGTACCTCCCATACAAAAGTTATTTGGTCGTCTGGTTGTTCGGCACGAGAAGTCCCACAAAACCGAACCAATCTTTATGAAAGTTTTCGAACCAATCTTATAGAAAATATTTAGTCAACTAAAACTCTCCTATAGAAAATTAGATGATTTGTCACACCCATTCTGGTACCTTCCATATAAAAGTTGGGCCGATGACCGGTTGATCGGCACGATAACTCTCATCAACTACAACAGATCTTAATAAAATACGGTACTAGGCAAAATTTAGCTAAAAGCTACTGTGTAATTAGTAACTGACTATTGTGCCACGCCCAGTTTCGTACCTCCCATACAAAAGTTGGGCGTATTTCCCTATTGCCGACTCGATATCTCCAATAAATCATAATCGATCTTAATAAAATTTGGTACTGATCAAAATTTTGGCAACAACTTGCCATGCCCATTTTTGTACCTCGCATATAAGTATTGGGAGGAAAGTAAATAATTTGGGTATTCAATAATATGTAGCGCAATGTCAATCTGTTATTGAATATGGTCACCTTTGAGTATAGGCGTTTTTAACAGAACTCCCACGCAATGGATGACTTAGGGTGAGGGTATGATTAAGTCGGTTCACCCGACTGAAAGTTATGTACTGTTTTTTATCGCGTTTCTGATCCTGTTACTCAAATTCGCAGACTGATTGTAAAAGGGTCAGCAATGACAATTACATTATTACCCATATTTTGAAATTTTACATTATTATTATTATACAGTAACAATTTTAGATTTCCTAACACAACTGAATTAAAATCAAATAATTTTCGCAACTACTATTAAAAATATTTTCGACTCCATATGATTGTCAAGGTTTGAAAAATTAACTTAAACCTCAACGTCATAAATATTCAATTAACAAGATATGCATTTTAATTTTACTATATAACCCTCAAGTTACATACCTTAATTTTGTGCGAGATCATAATCATAATTACCGTAGCACTATTTATATTAATATACATCGCCACATCATAAAACCAGATTACCGCGCTAATTCCTCAACGCTAAGGGTTTTTCTGTGTGCTGTGGAAACCAACCCAATGACGGTGATTAGTAATCATAGAAGACCTTTAGAGATTTGTTAACAAACAACTACATACATAAGTAAATGTTAAACAAATGCAGTTAAAATCACAAATGTCTCAGGTACCCTTTCCATGAATGCTGGACGGTGTCGATACTTCCAGTCTACCAACAAAATCATTAAAACACAACCAAGAAATAACCATTCAAAAATTTAACCTGCAGACACATTTACTGTGTTACTACGAGTACTAAGCTGGAGCTGCTGCAAGATGTGAACGTATCATAGACAAACACTCAGATTGCCCAATCTGTCTTGTAATAGACCAGCAAAATACTGGTTGCTGATGGCCGCATTTGAATGCAGCAGCAGCAGCTAAGGTATTTTTTAGTTCCCGAAACAGCAAAAGCAACAACCTCTAGTACCACAACTTTTGCAAAATTGGTTAAAGTTTTCAAAATACTTTGCTCACTCCATCGTACGAGTACACAAGCGAATTATTTTTGGCTTTAAGTCCACTGATTGCCAATGATTCTGTTGATTCCTAGAGCCGAATACAGCATCATAGCCTATCACACGATATGGCATGACGACGATCAATGTTTTACCGCAACGCAAACTTGTTGGTCGCCATTGACGGCCAGACAGTCAGTCACTGAGTCAAGCAGACAGCAGCAATATTTAGAAATATGTATATACATACATGTATAAATGTCTTTGGCCTGTTAGTATCGTATGTGTTACCAGTTGCATTTTTTTTTTATATAGGCCGTTGTCATTAATTTTTTTCATAATTTTTTAATGAGCGCTAAGTTAGATGTAGTTGGGCTATCATATTAATTTGCAATTGCTTAACTGAAGATGTGATTTATGTAAAACTTTCTTGAAAATATAAAGAGAGGTTGGATTGAAATTAAAAATAGTTGCAAACCCCATTCAAAATTTAAAATACATTAATTCAAACTCACAAATTGTATTGGAACTGTAAAATACATCCATTGAAATTTAAAATACAATACATAATTGAAATTCAAAGAACATAAATTCAAATTTTAACGACACAATTGAAGTTTTAAAGATATCAATTGTAATTCAAACAAATGATCCCACTGATCACTTGAAAGAATTCAATTAAAATGTAAAAGACATCAATTGAAATTTGGAACACATGAATTGAAATTGAAAACACATAAATTGCATTTAAAAACGTTTCCCATTATATCCCATGACGAGTTTGAGGAGAGCTTTTCACAACCAGTAAACTAAGCGCTTTCTGGTGTTACACTCACTGATTGGGGCCTAAAGTTTTACACCGGTTCCGATCGGTATTTTGAGAAGCTTTCTTTCAAGTCCAAATACTCGATAGTGTTGCCGTCACTAAGCGAGGTGGCCGCCGTCGAAAGAAATGTAAGGTGGTCAGAGCAGGGATCGAACCCACGTTCTCATATACAAGAGCCGTGCACACTAACCATTGCATCACCAACGGCCACTGGAGTATAGGACAGATTATAGTTATAAAGGCTTAGGTGTCAGGGAGCCAAAATGCTTAGTCCACTAGTGCTATACCATCAGGGGCCAGTGATATGCTTCATTATTTGCGATGCAGTGTGTGTTAGGCAGGAGGTCTAACGACTCTACACTCAATGTCAACCACCGCCCTTTTTGTTCTTTCAGATATCCCAGAAAAAGTGAGCAATCTGCATGTCTCAGATGCATTCTCAATTGCGACGATAAAAGTTCCCAAGACTTCCTCTTTCAAGATCTTAGCTCTTTCTTATATTCTTTAAGTTCCAATTTGTACACATTCGAATCTCGCTCCGCAGCATATAACGGGTCCTTGTTTCACCACGGAGGGACCTTTTTACCTCAGTAGAAACAGTTAGAGCATGCAGGGTCTAGTGATCTGTTGCATCAGTACGTCCATCAATCTCAACAGTATTAACTGGTTTAGAGACAGGTGTGGTTTTCATAATACCATTGAAATTCTGTTTGTACAACCGAATTAGCCGTAACCGAATTTAGAGATTGTCACAACCTCACTAAAGGTCATCACAGCCTAATCAGATGCTGTCTCAACCGAATTAGATGTTGTCACAGCCCAAACATGGGGCAAAGTTATTATATGACAATTATAATTTGTAGTTTAATTTGAATTACCCATAGACCAATACATACATAGATACTTTTATTCTCTCAATAAACTAAACATCATAGGTATGGTGGAAAGTAAACATTGGATGGTGGAAAACACGGGTTCAATAATACCAGATAGAGGCAATAGTAAACAACGTCCAACAAAGGCACAACAACCGAATTTCGTGTTTTTGTTGCTAAATAGTTGTGTTAAATACAATACAAATGTATACCAACGGTAAAAGTCAAGAAAAAAGTGCAAAATTCATTTAAAGTTTTCAGTTCTACACCAAAACGACATGAAAAAGTTAAGTGAATATATTTTGTAACTCCACCTGGTGTAAGGTAATTTTAAATTTAACTGCTCTCATTTCCACAAACCTACGATGAAGAGTGTGAAATGAAACGTCAGATGAGAGAATAAAAGTATCTATGTATGTATTGGTCTATGGAATTACCATAGATTAATACTTATAGTAGATCTACTAGTTCTCCCACTAAATTTATGACATTTGGCCTGGTGTGATATTTACGTTTGATGTTGAAAAGAATTGCTTTACTAATACCAGATAGAGGCAATGGTTCAAAACAACGAACAAAATATCAACAACGGCATTTCGTTTTGTGGGTTACAATTATTGTGTTAAATACAACACAAATGTATGCTAACAATAACAGTCAATAAAAAAGTTTAAACCACATTTAAATTTCACAGTTTTTCACCAAAACGACATGGAAAATTAAAGCAAGAAGTTATTGTAATTCCACCTGGTGTATGTCACTTTTCGTCAAACATCTCTCTATCACACCGGCCGCATCACGAAGAGTGTGAAAGGAAACGTCAGATGAGCCAAATATTCTCTCTAGTCTGAGATTACTCTATGGGCATTACCTTTCGAAATGAAAATTCAAAAAAATTTCAATACCGTTAGCAATTGTACATATTTTCAAAGCATTTCCAAGTTGTATATATTACAGGTGGAAGCGTTAGAACAGCTGATTTACATTTTTTCATGTCTTTGTGGTCCTACCTTGTCAACTATAGTTTATATCAATTTCCAAGATGTAGCTAGTGCAGGTGGTAGCGTTAAAACACCTGATTAAATTTGTTTTTGTTCTTGTGTGTGTTGCCGAAAATTTCAACAATTCCTCCTGCTATAACCTGAAATAAATACATCTTGATAATTTCGATCAGCTGAATTTGACAAGGTCGGCTTCTGAAATAAAAACAAAATGCCTTCAATTCCTTCTGTTTCTACCTTACTTATTTTGCCATGACCATTTCCCTCACTGGCACTTTTGGTTTTCATATATTTTATACAGTACCGGCTTATGAATTTGAAAGTACTATGAGGCAATACCTATCAAAGCCACAAACCTCAACATATAAAATTCTTTAAAAACAAATTTAAGACAATTAAAATCATTCCCATATTACATTACAATTGCCTGAGCAAATGCAAATTCAAAATTTTTTAATTGTCATTGCGAACAATAGTAATTCTTTTCCATTTGCATTAGACAAAGTAATGCAAATTAAAATCTAGTGCAAATTAAAAAAAATCCAATGTAACACACCCCAATTAGAGGTAGGCATAACCAAATTAGTCCTTGGGGTACTTATGACTAATTATTCAGTGGGTAGTTAAATTTCGGGTTACTTAATCGCAATTGAGAGTTAATTAGGATTTACCTTTCCATTTTGTTTTTCAGTGGCGAGTAAGTGTAAACCGTCATATTGTTTACGGCTATGGCAACCCTTGTATTCTTATAGGAAAAACATCTGTTTTTGCCTAAATACCAAAACAACGAAGAGGAACAACCAAAATGGAATTATGTAAAATAAGAAATAAATACATAAAATGGAAGTCATTTAACAAAAATTCATAAAAAAAAATAAAGTACGATACGTGTGCAAATAGTCAAAACAGAAACTTGTATATTATACAAACTTACATTGCTCATTTTGACAATCAGTAATGATATTGTAAAATAATATGGTTCTGATTACAAGTTAAGCAATCAATATTGGGTGGATAAATCATTGTTAAACATTGACTGAAAAACACAATTTGATATTTAACCACAATTTAACTAAGAAACGAAGATGACCACTGACTGGAAAACTGGCCACTAGTGTTGGTTCTTAGGGATCTTCGATCGATACCAATTCGCATATGTAAATTGCATAACTGAGTTTGTATACTATATACGATTGATGATCTTTCGATGGTATCAATTCAGGCACAGTAGTTATGCATCTGATGATGAACTTGTCACGAACTTCGAATCTAATCATGCCAGTCAGTGTGCTTAACTGAATTGTCTATTATTCCAACAAAAACCAACCATTTTTCAATTAGAAAAATTTTCCTGACCTTGTAAGCTGTAGTATGAACTTCTCTTACATTAACTCAAATTAGAGGTTGTTACAAACGAATTAGAGGTTGCCACATCAGAATTAGAGTTTGCCACAGCCGTATTAGAAGTTGTCGCCACCGAATTAGAGTTTGCCACAGCCTAATTAGAGGTTATCTATCACAATCAATTTAAAAGTTATCAGAATCGATTGTCACCGTCGAATAGAGGTTGTTGCAACCGAATGTAGAGGGAGTTGCAACTGAATTTTGAAATTTGTGTCTAATAATTAAAATCGCGTTTGGTGAGAATTGTTTAATGTTTTATTAATGATTTATTTTCCTGTATTCTCATAAAAAATTACAAAACGAGGAAATAATTTACTTTATATGGGGTAATATTTATGGAAACTAATTATTTTTACATGTCATTTCCGACCGTTTTTGAAGTCCCGGCCTTTAAGGGTCACCGGCCAAAATGTCATGTGTTGTGTCTGCCGATTTAGGTCCCAACCCGGTCTATATAAAAACGACGGCAGCACACCTTAAACGACCGACCTTGTAAAACTTTACAACTTTTAACATCTGCTTGCATTGCACACTGATTAATGATATATACAGGGTTCTTATTTCGTGGGTAATAGTTTACCCTGGATAACACATTATTATTGCCGACAATTTGGAATTACCCATCACTTTTAATAAGGGGTAGAATGGGGAATTATCCATTCATCCATTACCCTTTTTTTTATCGAAAATATGAAAAAATTAGAAAAAATGTATATATCTCGAATCGAATAAATAACCAATTTTTGGGGGATTTCATAAAGGGTTTTTTATAAAGTTGTCCAATTCGTATGAAGAATTATTTTTTAAAAAAGTCTCTAAAATAAAAAAAATCCAATGAGTGTTCGAACTCACGGGCGATGTGTTAACAGCTTTTTGTTACACGGTACCTGTTCGATTTCTATAAACACATTAGGAAATGTTACATTGGAAAATAAAAAACAGCGATCAATCATATGATGACGCTACATTTAAATAATATTAACACTTAAAAATATTTAAAGACCAGTGCAAGCACTTGTGTCATTATTTTCTTACTTAATACTTTTTGTTTTATTCCCACAAAAAAAAATAAAGAGAATGCAAAGCAACAGACACATACATACATACATTGTTATGTTCGTACATAAACTACACAAGTTCACACAATTTTCGCTGCTCTCTTGCTATCTCATTTTTATATACGTATAAGCACGTCGTTATTCTCTTTGCTCTGAGAGTACTCCGCACCCACACAAGCCAACTATTCGCTGCCATAGACTAATACTTATAGTAGACCAAATAGATCTCTCACCAAATTTATGACATTTGGCCTGGTGTAATATTTACGTTCGATGTTGAAAAGAATTGCTTTACTAATACCAGATAGAGTCAATAGTTCAAAACAACGAACAATATAACAACAACGGCATTTCGTTTTGTGTGTTAAAATTATTGTGTTAAATACAACACAAATGTGTGCTAACAATAACATTCAAAAAAAACATATAAATTTCACAGTTTTTCACCAAAACGACATGAAATATTAAAGCAAGAAGTTATTGTAATTCAACCTGGTGGATGTGACTTTACGTCAAACATCTCTCTATCACACCGACCGCATCAAGAAGAATGTGAAAGGAAACGTCAGATGAGCCAAATATTCTCTCTAGTATGAGATTACTCTATGTTTGCTGCCGCTACATCAGTGTGTGTTTTTTTCGGAGTCTGACAATCTGTGTTGCGCAGTCGGACAAATCTGTCTTCTATATAGGGGTGGGCCACCCTTATCATTTAGGGCTATGAAAAATAGATGTTGGCCGATTCTGAGATCTACCCGATATGCACACAAAATTTCATACAAATCAGTCCAGCCGTTTCGGAGGAGTTTAAAGACAAGCAATCTGTGATCGCAGTCGAACAAACTGTGTTTGAATGTGTTCACTTTGTAAGTTTAGTCCCTACCCGTGCCTATAGATGTTAATCAAAAAGTGGCTATAACTCAGAAACAGTGCGTTCAAACGCAAAAATAATAAATTTTTTAACTCCGTGGGAGGCTTCAACTAATGGATGTATTCAATATGGCATCACTTTTTTTTAAAAAAAAGTCACTAAATCTAAAAATTTTCGAATAAAAAAATGATAAAACGCCCTCATGTCTATATCGCGGAAACGAAGCGTCCAATCGAAAAAATAACCAATTTGTATGGGTTTCTAAGGGCTTTACATATAGTGGTCCAATTCGTGTGGAAGAATTGTATTTAAAAAAGTCGCCAAAATAAGAAAATCGCTAAAAATAAAAAATGGTGCGCCCAATCGCAAAAACAAAAAGTGATGCCATATTGATGACATCCATTGGTTAAAGCCTGCTACTGAGGTAAACAATTTATTATTTTTGCGATTGGGTAACTACTAGTGTACCCATTTAATCGGGTTTTTTGATTAATCGGTTAATCGTTAATCGTAAATTTCAATCTGACAATTAACCGAACAAAACGCAATCAAATTATTCGATTATTCGAATAAAATAAAACAACAAAAAAAGGAAAACAGTTTTCAAATATTGAACTAGTCACATTGATTAACTGTGTGACGCTTTCTCTCAATAAACTATCAAATCTGTTCGAAATGTGTGTAAAGTTACGAAATTTGTTCGCAAATCGTTGTCATATGAGTTGCCGTATTGTAGGAGTGTTTTAAGACGGACTGCTTGCCATAAACACGTACTTATATTTTATTAATCGATTAATCGCACTTTAATCTTTAATCGAAAAATTAATTGAAGCCCTTGATAGAAGAAGGTGTTAACTCACTTTTTTTCAAAAGCAATATTGTCCTTCTGTTAATGCTTCCATGGTATCTGATTTTGTTTTAGATAAGAAAAAAGTCAACATCTGATATTTAAATTTTACAATTTTTTTAAATTTTTTTTAAATCAGACACCATGAAAACATTAAAAGAAGGAAAATATTGTTTTGGAAAAAAAGTGAGTTAACACCTTCTTCCACCAAGGGCTTCAATTATTAAAATGTTCTGTTAATTTTATAACACGATTAATCGATTAACCGAATAATGATTAATTGAATGGATACCCTAGTAACTACCCATTTGTCGTGTGAAACTATCCATTATTTTGACCATTACTCTGAGGGTAGCTACCCATTATTTCCCCATTACCCTGTAGGTAATGGGTAAGTCCCCATTTTCGTGTTCCGTGTTCCAATTTTTCCCCATACCCTGTGGGTAATGGATAAACGTTCATTACACATTCCCCACTGCGATGTGTATGAGTTACACATGAGGGAGGCAAATTCGAACTCTGGTTTTATATGACGTTTTAACGCGAAATCTGTAGTTAATATTTTTACTTCCCTTTTTTAATAACCAGAAATAAAATTGATATCACCGCGACAGTAACAATTGCAAATTCTATAACTTTTTTAATATAATATACAAAATTTAAAATTAATTCGGTTGTACAAACAGAAATCATGAGAAATTCGATTACAGCAACCAAATTAACGCCAAATTCGGTCGTTGCAGCCGACGGTCGAATTGTTATCAAATTTTTTAATTGCAATAGAATTGTTGCCAAATTCTATTGTGGCACCTGAATTGATGCCAGATTCGGTTTTTGCAACCATATTTGGTATCAGTTTCAGCTGTTGCATCCGAATTAATTCCAAAGCCGATTGTTGCAATAGAAAACATACAAAATTTAGTTGACAGAACGAATATAATTGAAGATTCAGTTGTCACAACCGAATCAATTATGCCTCGAAATTGCTTCAACCGAATTTCAGTCGTGACAACCTCAATTCGGTTGTGGAACTGCAATTCGGTGCCAACAGCTGAATTTACGATTTCAGTCGAGACAACCTCAATTCGGTTGTGGAACTGCAATTCAGTGGCAACAGTTGAATTTCGGTTGCACCAGCTGAACAATTAGTTCTCTGAATACACTTGGTTCATTATATGTATAACTATTACGAACATTTCTTTGAATCAGCAGAGTGGCCATGTTCAGCGAAAGTGTAACGATGATCGGAAAACGAATACTCAGTCGACTCTTTTCATCCTTTGATCAACTATAAGGGGTCCTGTGATGCAAGTGTGGTCAACCTATATATGTCCTTGTATACCAAGACCATCGAAAAACATGATCAAAATGATCAAACCCTTGTTAACATGCTACCATAATTTGCTAAACACAGTTCATTATGATCTAAAAATGTGGACATAATAAAGTAGCGTTCACAATGGCAACAACGAATTTGTAATTAAAGCCTTCTCGTTCCCACTCACAGTATTGCATATAATGCCCTCTCATGTTTTTCGTGAAATTGGAATTCAAATTTGTCATAGAAGTAGGTTCAACTTCTACTTCAAATTGGAATTTGTTCGAATCAGTTTATTCTACTGACCGCTAGGGGCGCTCTACTTCGAATTTTGTTGTAAAACTTGAAAGTATGAATGAAAATGTAAACATTTTGTATCAAAACAAACATTTTAATAAATAATATTATCTGTAGAATCTGCCAATAACAATAATTTTACATATAATTATAATTTTGTATTACCAAGAATACAACACTGTCGCTGGCTTCGAACAATTCAGCTGATGCAAATGTGAAATGTGTAGTTCGTAGTAAGTGTAGTTCGCGCCAATTTTATTAATAAACAAAAGAAAAAAGTTTAAAAAAAGCTGACATTTTCAGGTTTATCGAAACCATCCAAGGCCATGACATATTATGAACATAAGTTTTTAAACATTTCTATAGAACAATTTTAAAACTTTTCTAAAGAAAAATTTGAAAACTCTTCTATAGAAAAATATGAAAAGTTTTCTAAAGAAAAACACTTAATGCTTTTTGCTCCGGGTAGTGGTACAAATCTGAGGTCCGTGTCTCACATTTAATGTTTCTATTTTTTACTGTTTACTTTTTCGTTTGTATTACAACTCTCCATTGTTTTCAATCCCCAAATATGTATACTGCTGTATAATGTAAACAATGTTGCCAGTCAGCTGTTTTTTCGAACTTATTCGAACAAATTTGCTGCTTGTATTGTGAACGCCTGTTGAATTTGTTGCTATCATTGTGAACGAGCCTTAAGTCTCTTTTAATTGGAATTGAAAAATTGGCCGAACTTAAATTTTTAAAATGTTAATTTCTGTTTTACATTGTTCTAGAATCTTTGATATTTCCGATAAATTACATAACTAACAATTAGACACAATTTTGTTCAATTGACAGTAAATTAAAACACAAATTATAAACTCCAAACAAATTTACTTGCAGTTACTAGAAACGCATTCAGTTTTTGTTTGGTTAATTCTTTTGTAAAACAAAAAAAAAAACAATGCAAAACATTTAAGCCATAAATATAACACTTAGTGGTCAACATGTAAGTTTATTGACCCCAATTGTCAATTACAGAGATTGTGAGATTCTGGCAATGTTTTTACTTCTTAATTTTTCAAATGTGTAATGAAACTTGTTTTCTTAAACGAGATCTGACGGAAGAAATATTTGCAATATCAAAACAAATCGAATGTTCTTTCTTATTTATAGTCTGTAACTGCAGAGCTCTAGTGACTTAACTTTGTGACTAGAGAAAAACAAGAAATAAAGAAAAAATGTGGAGGCTTTTGTGAACGTAACACATAAATACAACAACGACTAATTTAGATATAACGTTTTTTTTTTCGACAAATTTGATCATATACAAGTTTCCTATTTTATTATCGTCTTTTTTCGAAATACTGACCAAGATCATTGAACTCTAGGAGTGAAGAAATCGTAACATTTATATTTGCAGGTATGCCCGTAATGCTGACTCCCACATTACGAGTATTATGCTGTATAACGTAACATCTTACGTAGTTAATTCAAAACTTAAAATGTGTCATAATTTGGCTTCGTTTTTACACAATTTTTGAGCCCGTATTAGACTATTGGTGCAAATGGAACGATTCGCGGAGAGAGAAATGGAATGAAACTCACTTCAATTTGAAAGAAATCGTGCGATCATTCTTCTTTAGATTTACACTATTATGTTTAGAGAATGCAAAAACATCTTGTCTGACAAACAAAATAAAATACAAATAGTATAGATGAAATTGTGATCAAGGACTTGTGTGCCTTATTCGTAAGAAGTTATGGGAGGTTTGAGGCACGATTTGCCATACAAAAACGTCTTTCAAATCTCTCACAACTTTCTATGAATAAAGCGGTAAACATTTGTAAAAAGTGACGAAATAAAAGCTTTTATTGCCGTTTCCTGGGATTTTGATCGTTTCATTCAAAATAGTGCTTTTTCCAATAGGTACTTGACAACTTTGAATTTAATTTGTGAACGCCACTATTTCACTGATCATCTAACTGGTACTTTCCTTTTTTTCAGTAAACTCAACATTTTCATCATGGTAAAGTTCACGAACGAACAACGTATGCAAATTATAAAAATGTACTACCGAAATTCGGAGTCGGTGACCGCAAGACTTTAAGAGCGTTAACTCCAATTTTCGGTCGTTATTCTCGTTATTCTGGTCTCAGTGTACTATGTCCCATATTTAAAAAAGGTGACCCGAGTCTCTGTGCCAACTACCGTGGAATAAGCCTATTATCCATAGCATATAAGGTTCAAGCATAATGTGCGAAAGACTAAAACCGATTATCGCTGACCTGATTGGACCATACCAGTGTGGCTTTAGACCTGGAAAATTGACAACCGACCAGATTTTCACGCTACGCCAAATCCTGGAGAAGACCACGAAAAACAAATCGACACCAATCATATATTTGTCGATTATAAGGCGGCCTTCGATAGCCCGATACAGGGGAAACTCTACGAAGCAATGTCTGAGCTTGGTATTCCTGCAAAACTCATACGCCTTTGCAGGATGACCTTGACAAACACCAAATCCGCAGTGAAAGTTGGCGAGGCCTCAGGCAAGGCGACACCCTATCGTGTGATCTCTTTAACATCTTAATGGAGATCATTATGAGAAAAGCTGCAGTCAACATGAATGAAAGCATCAGCAAGCAAAAGTCAAATGGTGCACGCGTATGCTGATGATATAGATATCATTGGACGCACAATTAGAGAAGCTACTGCGGTGTTTTCGAGAATTGAGAAGGAGTCACGAAAAGTGGGTCTGACGGTAAATGAGGACAAGACAAAATTAATGGTTTCAACGAGCAGGGACTCCACGCGATTAGACCAAAGCGTGAACGTTGATAACCGTTAGAATTTCGAGGTGGTGATGAATTTATGTACCCCGGATCTGCCATAAACAAAAACAACAACGTCAGCCTTGTAATCAAGCGGAGAATTGTGCTTGCGAATAAATAAATTTTGGGCTAAGCAAGCACTTTAGAGTAAAGCCCTCTCTCGAGTAACAAAAGTCCAACTATACCAGACTTTCATACAACCTGTCTTGCTTTATGGCGCAGAATCCTGGGTCTTATCGCATGCAGACGAAACATCTGTAGGAGTCTTCGAGAGAAAAATATTCCGAAAAATGTATGGCCCTATAGTGCACAACGGCGAGTATCGGCGACGCATGAACCATGAGCTGTATGAGCTATATCCCGTCATTGACATAGTTAAGCGGATCAAAATAACGCGATTGCGCTGGCTAGGCCATGCCAATAGAATGGATGAAGACGAACCAGCACGAAGGGGTTTCGAAACCGAACCCGAAGGAAGACGAAAAGTAGGAAGACCAAGACTCCGCTGGAGGGATCGAGTTGACGAATCCCTGCGTACACTTGGTATTGCCAACTGGAGAGATAAGGCAAAAGATCGAACTGGTTGGCGAAATATGTATATCTTAGTTTTGCAAGGTCCCTGACCCTCCGGGGTTGTTCGTGACCGGATAAGTAAGTAATTATTCTCGAACACGTAGACAAGCAATGACAAGTGTAGTGTAATTTGAGTCTACATATCATTGTGTGATACTGCCGTGCCAGTGAGAGTTTGCAAGCGTCCGTAGCAAACGATCCAAATCAGTCGATTCCGCGGCGTTCTCAAGAACTGGGCATCGCCAAGACCACTTTAAGGCGAATTTTGCGTAAAGATCTTGGTTTACATCCATACAAGTTCAAGCTGACTCAAGAATTGAAGCCAATGGACCATTTGACGCGACGTACGTTCTCCGATTGGGCCCTGAAGAAGATGCGCCAAGATGATGAATTTCATCGCAAAATCATCTTCAGTGACGAAGCTCATTTTTGGCTCAATGGGTTCGTTAATAAGCAAAATATGTGTTATTGGTTTGGTGGAAATCCACATGTGCTTCATGACTCACCACTTCAACCACAAAAAATAACTGTTTGGTGCGGTTTGCATGCCGGCGGCGTCATTGGGCATTATTTTTTCGTCGACAATAACGATCGTCACGTTACTGTGAATGGCGATCGTTATGGCGCCATGATTACCGATTATTTTTGGCCCGAATTGGAAAACATGGACTTGCACGACTTTTGGTTTCAACAGGACGGTGTCACAAGCCACACAGCACACGTTACAATCGATTTATTGAAGAGTAAGTTTGGTGAGCGTTTAATCTCAAAAAATGGACCAGTCAACTGGCCACCTCGATCGTGCGATTTGGGGCTACGTCAAATGATTGGTCTATGCCACCAAGCCGACGACGTTGGAAGAACTCAGAGATAACATTGAACGCGAAATAGCGGCCGTTACGGCCGAAATATATGACGATGGCCCGCGGTGGCCATATGAACGAAGTCAAGTTCCATTCAGAAATGTTTTGATTGTATTTCAAGTCGATCATAAAGTTTTGGAAATATCTCAAATGGTTTGCGTTTTATTTAAAAAAAAATGTTGTCAAAAAAAAGTTGGAAAACTTTACATTAAAAAGAAAATACGAGTTTTTGAATGGCAGCGCGATGGTCTAAAATTCATACCTATAGCCGCGACTTCTCTCAGCAAACTAACGAGCCTCCATTACTCTCATAGAATAATACATACCATAGAAGCTTTTATTCGCTCAATAAATTAAACGTCATAGGTACGATGGAAAGTAAACATTGGATGGTGGAAAATATGGGTTCAATAATACCAGATAGTGGCAATAGTATACAGCGATCAACAAAGGAACAACAACCGAATTTGTGGCAAACTAGTTGTGTTAAATACAATACAAATGTATACCAACGATAATAGTCAAGAAAAAAGCGCAAAATACATTTACATTTTTCAGTTCTACACCAAAACGACAGGAAAAAGTTAAGTGAACATATTTTGTAACTCCACCTGGTGTAAGGTAATTTTAAATTTAATTGCTCTCATTTCCACAAACCTACGAGTCTTTGCCTACGATGAAGAGTGTGAAATGAAACGTCCGATGAGAGAATAAGTTTATCTATGTATGTATTATTCTATGATTACTCTCTTCGATGCCTCTTCACGACGACGTGGTAATAGGCCATTTCATCGGGTTCGAGTTGGTTTGGTAATTTACTCTTTGGTTGGCATAATACGGACAGAAGTAAAAGGGAATGCGTATTTTCGTTCGATGCAAACATAATTTAGCTGTCATTAGTATCAATCAAACACTCTTAAACTTAGTTTGCTGCATAGTCATTCTACATCATTTCCCTAGTGGCTTTTCGATCAACTGTGACATAGAAACCGGTCTCACCAAATGAAAATTTTGACATATCTTATGATTTCTCTAGGTAATTTTTAACAAAATTATAAAATGCGTTTTCTAGATAGTATTGTTAATTATCAACCGAATCGAAGGATCGGCAAAGACGATGTACTGGTAGAGAAGTAAAAAACCGCGTGATTTGGCAACCTTTGTAGAAGAGAACCAAAAAGTCGACGCGATTCAGTCAAACGCATTTCTCTCTCGCGTCATAACTTGATTATTTCATACTTTATGTAATTTTATTTAAACATGGTTGGAATTTCTATAGTTAGAAAAATGGTCGTGTATTGAAATAGTAAACGAAGAGAGAACAGAGAAACGAGGAGCTTCATTCGTTTTTCATTGTTATCTTCTACGAGGGTTTCCATTTTGCGCAGATTTTTCTTCTCTACCTGTACATCCTCTTTGAGAATCGTGTACAGAGTCGCATAAGTAGCGTTATGGTTTATTTAGTGGATACAGTTTTTGTTTACGTATTTTTTCCTTTTTCAGAATTAACGTTGAAAAACTTGAAAAATTTATGATGGAAAGACTCAGCACAGACTAAAACACCAAAGTTGTTAAATTTTATTTTGAAAGTCAGCATTCGATTATTCAGACACAAAGATCATATCGAGATTTCTTTCATGTTCGAAATGCACCTAGCGTTCCAACAATTTACCGATTGGTTCAGCGTTTTGTCCTCGGGTGCAAGCAAGTATTAAGGACACCCCTGAAACTTTCACCAGATGGCGTTCTTATCATCGTGTTTTCGTTACAAGCCAGCGATTATCGCTTTCTTGCTAGTAATCGAAACCCCAAACCAGTGTAACCTGGCGTTTACACGGGATAGTTTTGCTCCGACAGTAGCAATACATTCACACATTTTTACTACCGCATTTACACTTCTCTCACTTGCCTTGCAACTGTCTCTGATTTTTCCCCGACAGTAACTTCGGCAAGAGATTTGACATAAGCGGCCAGACAATGGCTGAACTAGTAAAGGTTGGCGCAATAGAACAACTGATTTTACTTTATTATGACTCCATCTGTTAAATTCAGTGTATTTTGTTGTTGTACTTTTTTGTTTACTGTGTTCGTTCATAAGGATCTGTGTTGAATTTGATGATTAGTCATGAAACAAAAAACTAAATGCCTGTTGTTGGTTCACACAATTACAACAAATCCTACTGCGTCAACCTCTACTAGTTCAGCCATCGGTCATATCGGTGACATTTCGTAGTAATTTGAGAAAGAAGCAAAACATCGCAAACGACTTTACAAATTGGAAAATATATTTGTATTTGAAAATGTTGATAATTTTGATTGAAATATTGTTTGACAATACAAACATATAAACATGAATACATGTCTAATTTTGCAGAGTACATGAGTTCCATTGTAATTTGGAGAAGTAAAAAACACAATGGCAAAAGAGCGAAGAAATAAAAAAATCAGAGCACGAAATTTAACGAAACGACACTGTCGGCGGTTGCTTAAAACTGTACTGTCTTTATAACTGGCTGGACGCGTACGTCACACAACCAATTGTTGTCTTTGTGACAACTAATACATATTCTCAACTATCTAGTCTCACACTGTCCCGTGTAAACGCACCGTAAAATAAGTAAGGTAAACGTAGTACGAATTGTTGTAATTTAAGGCAACAAAAACAGGCATTTTGTTTTTGTTTGGTGTCCATAATCTGTCAAATTTTCTACATGTGTGTACAAAAAGGTACAAAAACAAAATACATGAGAATTTGACAAGAGAAACACCTACGTAAGAAAAATGTTCAAATCAGCTGTTCTAACGAGTTTACCTTACTTATTTTACCATGCGCCAAACTAGCGATAATTTATTATAATAACATGGTGTCCCATAACATCCCATGAACGGATTCGGAAGAACTTCTCACACTTCTTTCTCTCACTTCTTTCCAGTTTTTACACTCACTGATTGGGACCTACAGTTTAACACTGGTTCCGAACAGTATTTTGAGAAACGTTTCCATGGCTAAGTACTCGATAGTGTCGCCATCACTAAGCGAGGTGACCGTCGTCGAAAGAAATGTAAGGTGGTCTGAGCAGGGATCGAACCCAATTTCTCATGTACAATAGCCGCACACACTATCCATTGCTCCTATAATTATTCGTCGTTAAAACTCAAACATTTAGAACCCCGTTCAAATTTGGCAATCACGCTTTAATTTTAAATTTGAATTTAAATCATATTCCAATTTTTAATGCGTGTTTAATACAAATTGTGGCCGTCGGTGGTGCAATGGGTAGTGCGTGCGCCTCTTGTACTGGAGATCGTGGGTTCGATCCCTGCTCTGACCACCTTAAAATTTCTTTCGACGGCGGTCACCTCGCATAGTGACGGCGACACTATCGAGTATTTAGCCATGAAAATGTTTCTCAAAAATACCGTTCGGAACCGGTGTAAAAGTATAGGTCCCAATCAGTGAGTATAAAACTAGAAAGCGCACAGCTCACTGGTTGTGAGAAGTTCTCCCCAATTCCTTCTAGGGATGTAAAGGGAAACCATTTATTTATTATTTTTAATACAAAATTTAAAAGTTTTAACCAAATTACTGATTTAAATTCGATTCGATTAAATTCAAATTTGAAAGAAATTTTCATGTGTGAAAATCTTCCTAAGTTTAAAACCAGGGACCGTAATCAGTAGGAGTTTTATTATAAAAATTACATATTAATGATTATATTATGAGTTTTAAGGATTTTCTTCAATGGTAATAATCATTATTTTTGAGCAAAAATAAATAAAAATCAGAAATAATTATTATTTTTGGGTTATTCTTCTTATTATTGAAACGAGCTTAAGATCATTTATAAGTATTGCTTATTTATTTCCAATATTTTTTCTCCACATTGGGCGACTTCTTCAGGGAACAATTATTATTATATGTTTTGATAATTAACAATTCAAAAAACCTCAATATCACAAATTTTCCCTTTCAAAAAAGAGCGGGAAATGCAATTTTTTTTTTGTCAATATGAAAAAATATGTCATAAAACATAAGTAAAAATACACTTAAAGACAAAATTAAATTAACAAAATTTAAAATATTAACTTAAATATTGAAAATATCTATCTTATTTAACAATAATCTAATTATCCTAATTCCTATTAACTAAATGTTAATGAAACCTTCATGATTTGTAACATTTCTTATGTATGTATGTATATCTGCGTTTGTAATTGTTTTCTGTGTTCAAAATTGATGTATTGTCAAAATCAGGACAATGATTCAAATTACTGCAGTGTAATGATAATGCGGTTTTTTGTGTAGAAGTGGATTTATTGTATTTCTGATCGGATTTGTGTCCTCCAATTCTAGTCTTTAGTCTATTTTTTGTTGTACCTACGTATACCATATTGCAATTTACATTATCCTTACCCTTACACGGTATCTTATAAACTAAATTGGACCTAAATTGGAAATGTATCTATTCTATCCTTTGTTCTACTAAATAATGAACTTAAAGTATTATATGTTCTGAGCGCCACTGAATATTTTTGAGTTATATTTTTTTGCTCTAAAATTTTGATCTAAAATATTGGATTTTAAAAAAAGAACCATAATCATTATTTTCGGTCCCTGTTTAAAAAATGTAGTAATTAAATAACTTTAATTTTGAAATGTGAAAAAAAATGTTTGCAAAGTTTAATTAATTTTTAATTAATTCTTATTCATGTCATAAATTCATTTTGAAATTTGAATACAAAAATTGTGTGGAAATGGTATTTAGAACATATTGAATGAAGGATAAAATCATAGTTGAAAATAGAAATCATGTTTCTTATTCCAATATTTCATTAAAATTTGGAAATCATCATTTATTATTAAATTTTGTAGGGACATTATCACAAATTAAGTAAAACCCGGTTAACCAACGTCAAATAACATGTTTCCGATTTGTTCGAAAATTACGTTTCTAACAAACAGGCCACGTTTAGTAGCAATATCCGGTTAACCGGTTTCGGCTTTGGACACTCTAGCGTCTACCTAATACATAATTCTACCATGCACAAATCTAGAGACATGTGCAATTTTTGGTTTGTTTGCATTTTTGATGAGAATTATTGACAGGTTAGAAAAAAAGTTAATTAGAGCTTAACTTTGCATTTTGTTTTGCAGTGGTGAATATGTAAATGTTAAGGCCTTATAATATTACACTATGCAATATTTTTGAAGTCATCGAGTGCAAACTTCTCGTGTGAAATTTCTCGAAGAACTTATCGAAACTAAAAAACCCCTATTTGGGATTTGCTAATTTAGCTGTTATTCTGATTTTATGGCCTCATGTATATTTTGGCTAAAATTTAATTTTTCCGAAAAACATGAAATTTTTCTAACGCCTATATCTCGGAATCCAATTGGAATTTTGTTTTTCTGACTTCGGCACAATTGTAGGTATAGACTAGAAACCAACTAACCCCAAAAAACTGCAAACTAACCACAAAAAACTGCACTTCTATCCTTTTCATCATTTTATGTCCATATTGTCGTTTTGTTTTCCTGTCTTCCACACAATTCTAGCTATAGACTAGGAGAAAACAAGTGTAAAACAAACTAAACCCAAAAAACTGGATCTAGTGCCTCAAAATTGCAAAAAAAAAAATGCTATCTTTTTCACCATTTTCGGTCCATTTTGTCGTTTTGTTAGTTTCGATAAGTACTTCGAGAAATTTCAAAAAGGTATTAGTATGTATATAAAATAACGGTTAAATGTACTACAACGATATCGGGTTTTTCAATAAGAGCGCTACAAAAGTTTTTTTAAATATAACAAAACCGGTTTTAGACACCAATGAAATTCTTTATTCCTGTGAAAGTACGTTCGATGCCATTATGTATGGAACTCGATTTCTTTTGCAAAGCCACCAAGGGCACGCTTGCAGAAGTCCAGACGCTGAACCCAATTTTCGACGGTTTTCAAGCATAAATCGGCCGATACTGCTGCAATTTCACGTTCGAAATTCGTACGAAGTTCATCAATCGTCGCTGGCTTGTTGGCATAGACCATAGACTTGACGTAGCCCCACATGAAATAAGCTAACGGCGTCAAATCGCACGACCGAAGCGGCCAATCGACTGGGCCATTTCGTGAGATAACACGTTCACCAAACTTGGTTTCCAATAAATTGATTGTGGCATTCGCTGTGTGGCTTGTGGCGCCGTCCATGTCCTCCGAGTCCATATTATCCAATTGGGGCCAAAAATATTCGTTTATCATTGAACGGTAGCGATTCGCATTCACAGTAATGTGCCGGTCTTGATCATCACGGAAGAAGTACGGCCCAATGACGCCGCCGGCCCATAAACCGCACCAAACCGTAATTTTTTCGGGATGCATTGATGACTCACGGATTACGTGTTGATTGCTGTCTGACCAATAACACATATTTTGCTTATTGACGAAGCCATTCAGCCAGAAATGAAATTCGGAATTCAGAAATTGGACGTAGCGCTCTTAAAGTTGAGGCCACTGACTCCAAATTTCGGTAGTAAATTTTAATAATTTCGACTCGTTGTTGGCTCCTATATCTTTCCATGATGAAATGGCAAACCTTACTGAAGAGAAATGTCAAAAGAGCGGGAAAAAATATGGCGTCGTTTGCTGTCCCTATCGATTTACTTTTGTAGCATCTCTGTTGAAAACCCCTTTATAATTGAACAACTACATACCAAAAACTTAGTAGGTTAGACTAGACTCAAAATATACATTTATCAAAATATATATCAATGAGCACGCTCTTATCAAAATCATATGTTTTTGACTACCGGTTAACCAGCTACAGGTTTTGGGTGGCTAAAGCATTGTTAAGCATATACTTTAAAAAGGCAATTTAAAGTTTAACCACAATTTAACTAAGAAACGAAGATGACCGTTGACCTACAAATTAGCCTTAAGCCATATACTTATACTAGGGCGGGTCGATTTATTTTTCGACAATTTCCCTATGATTTCCGTATTCTATGGGTTATTCCATGAAAATTTGCCAAAGGAACCATACCTCTATCGTTAAAATCGAGTCCCCTACTTTTTGTTGGTAGATTTTTTCCCAAATTGACGTTCGTATGAAATATTACCTACACGTTCACATCCATAACTAAAAACTATCAATCGGGTTTAATCGCCAGTAGGCGCGTTGGAGAGGTGAGCTCATTTTGATCAATTTACAAAAAAAAATCTCCAACATTGGTCCAACGGTTCAAAAGTTACGGGCATTTTTGTCCAAATTTTGGAGCATTTTTCCATTTTTTTCATGATTTTGTCGAAGAATATTACTTTCGTGGCCATTTTTTTGGCTCAATTTTTTTGACTTACGAAGCTTACGAACCTTACGTTACGACTGGACTGATTTGCGCTTTACATTATTGGCATATTTTTTCACAGGGTGCACACCCTGTGTTATGTTTGTTTATTTCTTTTTGTTTTTAGTTTCTTTATAGACTTCTTTATTTTTGTTTGTTTATAATATTCCAGTGTAGGCTAGTCTTGTTTGGGCGTCATTTCAGTGAAGTGTTACTTGAAATAACTAACAAATAATCAAACTATTTTGAAGTTTAGAAAAGATTTAAAGGTAAGTGTAAAAACATTGCTAACTATTATAGTTAATAGTTATATTATTATTCTATGAAAAACATATTTAATTCTTTTAGTGACGGTTTAAAAAATGGATTCAGAGCCTGGTTCATCGCAAAATCCAACAGATACCCAACGCAGTAGTTTGCAACATTTGGTCTCTCATGATGTTTTTTCTTTTGGCGTGGCCTGTGAATTACCTGATATTAATCTGTCAACTAAACGAGATATATTGAAGTATTATTTTTTCTTGGCCGAACGTTCAAAAGCCCAAAGCAAAATGTTTTCGTATAAAACATTTACTCCCCAAGTAGCAGACTTAATATTGAACTTATACTCAAAGGTAGCATCATTAGAAAATTGAATAATAAATCGCTTTGGAAAGTATGCCTCCTGGTGATTTAAATCCAGAAGAATTATCTACCGATTCGAGGTACTTGATGTTAATGGCCAATGCAATTTCTAATGGTGTGGTTCCTGCGGATTTGTCTCACATAAAACCAGGGCCAATTGCACATTCTCGTTGGCTGACCAAAGCCAATAGATTATTACGGTTGTATGTGACAACTAATAATCCAACTGAAAATTTAAAAATTCTGGCTAACTATATAATAAAAGTATACACGCCAATGTATTTCAATGTTAAGTATTATAGCTCTGCCGCATACGGTAGTACATTACTTTTTAAATTTATTACTTGGACACGAGTTTTACCACCGAATTTACTTGGAGTTGTAAATACAGTAATTCAAGATAATCCATATTTTGCACACTCAGAAAATATCTTGCTATCTATGTTGTTTGATGATAGAATGGAAAAACGAAACATTGCTATAAAGAAGATTTTACATTACCGAAGAGATATTGTCTGTCGACCCAACGGAACTTAGAGTTTATAAAAAATCTCTTATAAACTTTAATTGTAGGGAATATACAAATATGATTGATTTAAATGACGATACCATTTTATTCGAACCACCGTTTACGCAAAGTTATTCGTATGAACATTTGGAGGGATATTTAAATTACGAAGTGCCACCGTTCGATGATCCACAAATTCCTTTACACATTCAAGGAACGGAAAGACATGTCCAATTGCTGGCTGCCACTGCTAAACGAGTTGCAGGAAAGAATGTAGAAGGCGCTATGGCGACGACATTAGAGAGCCGTACGAAAACACCCAGACTTGAAAGCAAACAAGACTTTCAGAAAAAATAATGTTTTTTTCACATTTTGTCTTTTACTACACTCAAATTGAATATTTTTTTTTGATAATAGGTTGATAGATACTTTATTATCTCTTAATTTGAATTTTTGTAGAAAAAAAAATAAAAAGGGAAAAAAATCAAAAAGTTGGTTTTATGTGTTATTTTGTTTTAGCAATATCGCATGAATTAATCAACCGAATTCGATAAATTTGGGCTTAAACTCTTCGTTTTGAATTGTAAATTAATTTAAATAATGGATTGAGCCAAAAAAATGCCCATGAAAGTAATATTCTTGGACAAAATCATGAAAAAAATGGAAAAATGGTATTTGGACCAAAATGCCCGTAACTTTTGAACTTTTTACCAACAAATGTAGGGGACTCGATTTTAACGATAGAGGTATGGTTCCTTCGCAAATTTTCATGGAATAACCCATAGAATACGGAAATCATAGGGAAATTGGTGAATTTTTTCACTCCCTACAAATCGACCCGCCCTAACTTATACTCTTTCAATCTTATTCATAAAAAGTTGTGAGAGGTTTTAGAGGCAGTTCATGATACAAAAAACGTCTCTCAAACCTCAACTCACAACCTTTTATGAATAAGGCGGTTTGTACTTACAGATATGTAGATGACCTTAAAACAGGCATAATATGGCTGGAAATCGTACAATAGTTGATCGTAAGAAACCATATCTTACTAATTTAACCACAATGAACTGACAAGAATAGTTGGGTAACTAAATAATTAAATATTTTACTTAATCTTCTTTAGCAATTCATTATTATATCTACAGTCCAAGGAAGTGCTTATTATGAACCAGTTGTTTTGTAAAGAAACCAAAGGCACTCATTCCATTTATCTGGATCTGCCCTTGCAACATAGGTATACACAGTAGTAGTCTAGCAGTAGTTTTGTTTTGAACATTGACTACTTCAGTGGAATTTATGTTTTGTTATTTTTTTTGTTTATTTACTATTATTGTTAACAAAATCACAAAGCAAAACTAGATTTAACTACGAAACTTTTTTTGCAATTCCCCGATATCACTCACAATTCGCATAAATATAATAATACGTAGTACCACCCGGTTACATTTGAGTAAATTTTTGTTGAAATTCGTTGAAGCTAAAGAAACCAAAGCGACCGACATTTAATGCTTTAGGGCAAATACTCTTCGTATCCCCCCCTTTAAAAGTGCCAACAGTAATGGGAATAACAATAATAAACGAAATTTTGTTAATAAATTTTACTAGAAGACAAAAACAATTAAACTAAATTTTAATTTTTTTTTAAAAAAGATAATTTTAGTAACGGCTGTCTCTCTGCGAGTGAGGTATATTTGTTAAGTCATATGTATTTTTTTTTATTTTGTGCAGTTGTTACATTTTATGGACGTTAAAGATTCGTTAAACCACAGATATTACATATAAAAAATATAAACATATGTATATACATTTATGTCGGTATATATGAACATACATATATAATATATAACTAAGTATGTAGTTGGATGGCAGTTGTACAGTGACTGTGTCATCTCGACTTTTAAACTTTGTTGTTTTTAAGAAACCGATGAACGTAACTTGTCGGATACAACAGCCGAAATGTTTACAAAACACAATCATGTGTAACTATCATGTAAAGCAGAAGCGTCGCAAAATTTAAAGGGCAACGTAGGGAATATGACCATCCATGACACAGCTGATCCAGGGTCGCCAGTTTTCTTTTAGGCGATATCCCCGAATTGTTATTTTTAATCCACGAAAATCTCCAAAAATTATTTAAAATCCCCGGAAAAATCCCCATAGTTTTAAAGGAAGTTCGAGGAAGGTGGTGCAATGGTTAGTGTGCGCGGCTCTTGTACATGAGATCCTGGGTTCAAACCCTGCTCTGACCACCTTAAAATTTCTTTCGGCGGCGGTCACCTCGCATAGTGACGGCGACACTATCGAGTATATAGCCATGAAAAAGCTTCTCAAAATACCGTTCGGAATCGGTGTAAAACTGTAGGTCCCAATCAGTGAGTGAAAACTGGAAAGCGCACAGCTCAGTGGTTGTGAGAAGTTCTCCCCGGTCCCTTCATGGGATGTAATGGGAGCCCATTTATTTTTATTTATTCGAGGAAGTTTTAAGTTTTAAAATAAAAATTTTTTTAGAATTCAGTTTAACAAAACGAAAACTTAAATATTGAAAAATGTAAACATAATAAATCATTCATTATATTTTTATTAAATTATAAATATTGTATTATTATTATTTTAATAAAAATTAGTTATAACAAAAAGATTATGACAAATGAGATCTGGATTTTGATCTGGACATTGGTTAAAAGTCATTAAGGCTTAGTATGTCAAATACTTAAGTCTCATAATCTACAGATTCATCTACTTCGTTATTTGTTTTGTACATGGTTTTAGTATTTCTCGTTATTTCTGCTCCACTGCTTCTATTCTTTTCAGCAACGCCAAATATCAAAAATGTTTGTTACCGGTTTTATTGTTGTCATCACGTACAGCCTTGCCAGTAAAACATTTTGATATTTTTTGGGACTGACAAGTGCATAGAGTAAATCTTACTATAGAGAATATTTGACTCATCTGACGTTTCCTTTCACACTCTT
Organism: Phaonia tiefii; assembly: GCA_963931995.1. Lineage (NCBI taxonomy): Eukaryota > Metazoa > Arthropoda > Insecta > Diptera > Muscidae > Phaonia > Phaonia tiefii. Next base: position 49,673,789 of record OZ008369.1, on the reverse strand, counting down.
CGTGATGCGGTCGGTGTGATAGAGATATGTTTGACGAAAAGTGACATACACCAAGTGGAATTACAATAACTTTTTCATTTTCATGTCGTTTTGGTGAAAAACTGTGAAATTTAAATGTGTTTTACACTTTTTTATTGACTGTCATTGTCAGCATACATTTGTGTTTTATTTAACACAATAATTTTAACACACAAATAATAAATAATCAATAAATACATCTTAAATTTTCATCCCCAAAAAATCCCCGGATCCCCATACCAAAAAAACTATCCCCTGTTTTGAAAAAAATCCTCAATTTGGGGATAAATTCCCTAAACTGGCAACACTGAGCTGATCGACTACATAGTAGGAAAATGATAGAAAACAGAGTGAATGGTCGATAAAACGATAAGCAGCCAAAAGCAAACCATGCAGCAAACTAAGTTTACATAGGGATTGATTGATACTAATAACAGATAAATTTTGTTTTATGTTCGTAAATACGCATTACCATTTATTTCTGTCCCTTTTATGTTCAACCGAAGAGTAAAATTCAACAGCATCTCGAACTCGGTGAAATGGCCTATTACCTCGTCGTCAACGAGAGAACGTAAAGAGAGGAATAGAGACTCGTGTATATTGCTCTGTGGACCAAATGAAGATAATGAGTAGTTTGATTCCCGATTCCATCAATTCATTCGCGCTTACAGATAAACTTTTACCCACAAAATTTCGTTGTTAATAATAACTAATACTTTAACAACCTCTTAAGTAAAATTCCTCCAACTATTGCGTAGTTGATATTATACTTGTTTCGAACTCGTTCAGTAGTTCTCGAACTCGTTCATTTAAGGTGCCTAGACATAACAATCATGTGCATTACCTTCGTTAGGGTTATGTCTGGCCACCCTAAGTGAACTATATACATACATAGTTCATGAACTACCCAACTCTAGTTGATATGAATAGGTTAATGATAACTACGTTTATAAAAAAAATAAATGTATTATCAATAATGTATCGTTAATTTTTGTGAAGTGAAAAAGTAGTAAAATAACAAACTTGACCACGTGAGTGGTAACAACTAACTTGGAAGTTAATTTGAATTTAACTATACTTTGGTTATAATAAACCAGAACGCTTGTTAAAGCCTAAAACTTAATGAAAACCGCGATTTACTGCTGCATTTAAATTAAACATAATCAATATTATTTTTTTAAGGTTTTATTAACGTCCTGCAGTCTTTCACTAATACCCAAATTCAAATATAAAGAGTAATAAACTGATTGAGACCTGCAGTTTTAGACCGGTTACGAAGTTTTTTCACAAGCCTTTTTAATTTCTTTCAACTCTTTCGGCGGCGGCCACCTCGCATAGTGACGGCGACACTATCGAGTATTTAGCCAAGAAAAAATACCGTTCGGAACAGGTGCAAAACTGTAGGTCCCAATTAGTAAGTAGAAAAACTAGAAAGCACACACCTCACTGGTTGTGAGAAATCTCTCCCTAATTCCTTCATGGAATGTAATGGGAAACCATTTATTTTTATTTTCATTCGCCGTCACTAAGCGTGATGACCGCCGTCGAAAGAAATGTAAGGTTCTCATGTACCGATGGCCACGAAAATTGGTTGTAGCAACCGTAAATTCAGTTGTTGCCACGAATTGCAGTTGCCACAACCGACTTGCGGTTGTCACGACTTTAATTTAATTTAATCTCCACAACTGGAATTCGGTTAAAGCAACCTATAATGCGATTGTGGCAACTTCTAATTCGGATGTGATGGCATCTAATATAGTTGTGACAATCACTACATTTGGTGGGTGTGTGTATGGATGTAATTGACGGGTGCGTAGATGAGGTTTTTTTCCCGGTTGTGTCTGTCTCTCGTTTTCTATATTATTATCGTAATGATGTCGTTGCAATCCGTCTTGTACAGTAGGTGACGACGTACGTGTTGTAATGTATTAGTGTACGTGTGATTGGTGAAATGTAAGTGGGTTTATTTCAATGTGATTAATTCGCTTAGTATATTTCTGTCATGAATTATTTTTTCCCCTATACGTTTGTTGTACTTTTGTCTGATTTTTTTTTGTACATCTGTATCACAGTTTTTATACTGTAGACAGTTTTCTTTTTGTGTAGAATATTGGTACGTTTGAGTATACTTTTTGTAGTTTTGTATAATGCGACGTGTTACTCCAATCCCGGGAACAGTGTTAGAGTCTATTGTTACACAAAAATTTTCCGATTCAAATTTCACAAGCCTTTTCATGGCTTATTATTTGATAGCGTAGCCGTAACTAAGCTAGGTGACCGTCGGCAGTACGGTAGTCAGAGCAGGGATCGAACCCACGTATTCTTGTACCAGAGTCGCCACAAAAAGTATATTGATGGACACTATATTTAGCAATCTTTACTTCTCCTGTTTGAAAACCACGAATGTATTGTAATTGATTTCATTTATATTGAAATTAATTGTTTACAGTTCATACTACATTGTCTTTTATATTCTACTTTTTTTCGTACATATTTGGTTTCTAGGGTGTTGGTTTCACTTTTTTATTGTCATTATTACTTCAACTAACAATAAGTTGCTAACAACTACAACAATAGTTACAAATCATTAACGTAGTTAATTAAACTTTTATAGAAATCAACTACGCGTTTGTCCCACTACGCTACTATAGAATTGTATCGACGAGGAAATAATATTTTTTTAAATTAACGTAGATTTACAATTTTTCGCCCAGACCTCGTTTGTTTGGATGCAAATATAACGTGTGTTTGGAGCCTGTGGCAAATATAGTATGCTTGTGTCCAAACACCGTGTGGGCTGTTCAATATTACATGTTGCAAACACAATGACTAATATGTTATAATACATGTGTTTGTGACCCAAATATAGATTTGTTTGTGATACAATCACAGCTGTGTTTGTTGCACTGTTTATGCTCTGACGAGAGCAAGAGAATAAATGAGGAACAAAGAGAGATTATTCATAATCGAAGTTAATGTTATTGTAAGTGTCCAACTGTATTTTTGAATTATTCATTCAGCCAGTGACTAATAAACAGTCCCGAATGCGTTGCAAATGAAGTGAGTGTTTCTTATGTTGGCTGATCTGATTCATCAGACAGAGGGTAGCAAATGCGCTTGGTCGATTAAGTATGTTTGCTGTGAAAAATGCATTCTAGTAGCAAATATTTGTGAACAGTGCTCGGAGCGTTAAAATATATAAATATGTATATTGTGTTGTTCCTATGGCACAGCTGATCGAAAAGGTACTAGGGAAATTATGTAGAATAAGAGACGAAAGAAGACCATGCAGCAAACTAAGTTTAGATAGTGTTTGATTGATACTAATGGCAGCTAAATTATGTTTTATCAGGGGGTTTCTATGGCACAGCTGATCGAAAATGATGGAGAATGAAAGACCAAAGAAGACATGAACTAATTTTAAATAGTGTTTATTGATACTAATGTCAGTTAAATTATGTTTTATGTTGTTTGCATTGAACGAAAATACGCATGCCTTTTGATTTCTGTCCGTTTTATGTCCAACGAAAGTGTAAAATTGGTAAAATATAGCAGCAAATAAAACTCTATGAAATGGCCTACTACTTCATCGTCATGTTTTTCAGTCAGTGGTGATCTTCGTTTCTTTGTTAAATTGTGGTTATACATCGAATTGTGTTTTTTAGTCATTGTTTAACTATGATTTAATCACCCAATGTTGGTTGATTAACTTATAGTGAGAACCATATTATTTTGACAATCAAATTACTGAGTCTCAAAGGGAGAAATGAAGATTGTATAAAATACATGTTTCAGATATGCGTATTTGTACACATACGTTGAGTCTAGATCGTTAAATTGTTGCGCCTATATAGTTTTTTAAATTTTTTTGTTAAAATGACTTCGATTTTATGCATCTATTTCTTATTTTACATAATTCCATTTTGTTTGTTCCCCTTTGTTGTTTTGGTATTTATCCCAAAACACACGTTTTTTCCAATAAGAGTACAAGGGTTGCCATATTAGTTGACAATATGGCGACTTACATTAACTCACCACTGAAAACCAAAATGCAAAGTTAACCTCTAATTAACTTAGAATTAAGATTAAGTAATCCGATAGTTAACTACCCACTTAAAAACTGGCCATAAGTATTACTCTATGAGTTATGAGAAAATTAAGTCTGACTTGCCAAGAAAAGAAATCTAAGAAAAATTTGTTTGCAGCCCAGCAACAGTGAGGATAACTATACAAATTAAACTATGATTTAAGGATACGAGATCAAAGAAGGCTACAATAAGAAGCACCATATTAATGGAAAAATCTAAGCAGTTCGCTGGTATGATGAATGTTTAGTTCGTACCAACTCCAGGATGGCTAGAACGATGGAAAAAAGAGAGAACATTCATTTGAAGTGACTTAATGGATAAAGGAACGAAGCGAATATTGTTTAAGCAAATTAATGGAGTGTGAATATACTACCCGCACTTATTGAAGATTATTCTGAAGCAGATATTTTTAATGCAGACGAATCAGCACTCTTCTACAAAGCACTGCCTGATGGAACACTAGCAAATAGGGCAGATAAGACATTAGGAAGCAAAATACCTAAAGATCGAATGACAGTTATTTTCTTTACAAACACAGCCGGAAGTGAGAAATATGTTTATAGTTTTGGCAAGATTGCTAATCGCAGATGTTCCCTGCAAATTATTCGTCCAACAACAAATGCATCGATGACAAGATTTTTATGAATGAAAATAATAAAATAACTTGGTTTGGTGTTCGAGAAAAAAAAACAATCTTCTCTTGGCTGACATAAAATTGCTGACGATGTTATTTTGAAAAACAAAAAATAAAATAAATGTTTAATTTTTTAATTTTTTTTTAATTTAAACCATTTAAATGTTACTACAGAAAAATTATATTTTCAAAACCACTGTTGCACCTCAAATGTTCAATTTTTTTTAGAATATTTTGCAAAAAAAATAGATATGTTGGAAGTAGACATGGTCAGATGTAACTTCACAAACTATTTAAAAGTGTTTCAGAAAAGCAGGCTTTGTCAGTGGTCAGGAAATGGTCTGTGCAGTAGGGGAAGATGTACTTTTAAATACAATCGTAGATGAAATAGAAGGATCAAAATGTGACCTGTTGCGATGACATAGCTGATTATGATATAATTGAACAGATTTTTGGTGCTGCAGTTATCGAGAATAATGAAGAGATTGATATGGAGTTTAATGAGACATTGGCGTCTTGAACCAAACCAACATTTAAAGATGCGTTTCACTCAGTTTGTGTTCTAAAAGACATTGTTCTGATAAAAAATAGTATAATATCGAATTCAAGTTAAAAATACTGACTCAGAGTGAAATCAAAGATACTACTCTAATTATAAATTAAATTTAATTATAAATCAATTTTTATGTATGCAATTTGGAACTATGAATGTTCCTAATTTTTTGGGGGTTGAATTTTAATTATATATTTTTCATTTTATACGACAAATATAAATTAAGAAAACATTTACATATGGTTCATTTTACTATGACTAAATTTAATTAATTTTTTTATGTTTTCGCTTTAAATATTAACCTATTATTTTAAATTTAAAAAATATGATAAAATGAATTCGAATATTTGATGGCGGTCGTATTTAAATTTCCATAGGGTCTGTAATTCGGTCTTTAAATTGAAATGTGTTTCGATTGTCCGAGTTACGCTTTAGTGAAACGTTTTTCACTTATCCGAGTAACGATTTACCGAAATGTTTTTCAGTTATTCGACCTCCTCTTTAGAGAAAAAAATTGGATAACTGAAACATAATGATTACATTTTTGCCATTTAAGTTAAGCGGAGACGACTGTAGTTATATAAATAAAATTAAATTTTGTGTACAAAGAAAAATATTTAAATACATTTAGAAAAAAAACGTTATTTGAATTTCGTATTGTAGCATAATGGATGCGACACCCTGTAAAATTATTTATTTATTTTTTTTTTTTTTATACTTCAGAATTTAATATAATTCAATGACACCCCTGCTGTCAAATGTGAAGCCACTACTAGGTGAGGGGTAATGGATGTTGGTGGCTTTTCATATATGCTAAGAATCATATTGAATTTTGAAACTGTTGACATAACTCCGCTTGGCTGAATTACACATTGTAAAATATGGCCACTGGCCAACTATTTGCGCAGCGTGTATGCTATTTGATACACAGTGTTGACATTCTCTAGTTTGCACTATAGATTTGACACTGGTGCCGCTGGTCATAGGCGATGCGGCGATGTTATGCTCTGTGGACAGCACAATATACTCATTTTTTTACCTTGTCATGTATGAGCAGAAAGATACATAGTCACACAAAATACATTGAATCGGTTTTCGGATATCCAGTAGATTAACTTACTGCTATTCTGACAAGGTGGAAAGTTTCTGATAGCCATTCACTTGGAAGTGGCCAGAAATTATACCTTCATTGGGCAGTCCAAGCAGTTCACTACTTCCACGCAGTATGTCCTGGGCAATGGCTTTTCGGAAACCTCCGTTAGCTAACTAGAGTCAGAAGGCGAAACAAATGACCAGTAAATCAGGTTTAGTAGGTAACTGATGTCACTGAAGCTCATCAAACAATCGGGCATATTATTTTGTCCTTAGAAGGCGGATGAGCCAAACATACGGGCCAATGGCTGATAGAAACCAAAAGAAGAAAATCCTTGATCCATAATGGGCGGCTGCAATAAAATATCCTGGCAGTAGGTAAAATGCAAAAACCCGGTGGACTGGTTTTGACTCCCGCCACCGTTCATAATGGCAGTGAATATACAGAAACGGAGAAGAAAACATACACAACCCCTATTTTTTGACGACCCCCGCAAACGTTATAAGGACCACGGTTAACGGATATACACTTGGAATGTAAGAACTCTATATAGATCCGGTGCAAGTATCCAACTGGCAGATGTCCTCGAAAGTTATAAGGCTGACATTATCGCTATCCAGGAAATGCGATGGACAGGACATGGTTCCACAAGAAAAAGAAACTGCGACATATACTATAGTTGCGATGAGAAAAAATACGAATTTGGTTGCGGATTTGTAGTTGGCAAAAGACTGCGACTTCTAGTCTCTAGGTTCAATACACACTCCGCATAAAAGCGAAATATTTTTATATTTCCCTAATTTGTGTGCATGCCCCGACAGAAGAGAGAGATGATGTTGCCAAAGACATATTCTCTGAGCTCCTAAATGAAATGTACGACCGCTGACCTGGCCATGACCTTAAGAGTGTACTAGGAGATTTCAATGCCAAAGTAGGAAGGGAGAATGTGTTTAATCCAACTTTTGGCAATTTCAGTCTACATTCTGACAGTTCCGACAACGGTATGGGACTGATTAACTTTGCCGCGGCAAAAAAATGTATCATTAGTGGTACATGGATCCAGCATAAAGGCTACTTGGGTATCCCCTGATCAAAGAACGTAGAACCAAATTGATCACGTGGTAATTGATGGAAGACACTCATCCAGTGTAATGGACGTACGAGTGATCAGAGGAGCTAACATAGAATCTGATCACTACCTGGTAGCAGCAAAGTTTCGAACAAGATTAAGTAGAGCGAAAATCGTTCGAAACCAGACGCAGAGGCAGCTGCAATTTCCAGAGGTAGCCACAGCCTACTCAAGGAAGCTCTCGCAACTTTTGGCACAGAACCCATCCCCTCCCGATAACGATCCTGAAGCGCAGTGGAAACCCATTTCCGACTCTATAGCTCATTAGAAAAATTTGGGTAGATGAATGTATGCCCGGCGATTGGAGTTTCAGTGTACTATGTCCCATATTTAAAAAAGGTGACCCGAGTCTATGTGCCAACTACTATGTGCCAAATAATGTGCAAAAGACTAACACCAATTATCGCTGACCTGATTGGACCATACCAGTGCGGCTTTAGGCATGGAAAATCGACAACTGACCAGATTTTCAGGCTACGCCAAATCCTGAAGAAGACCCACAAAAACAAATCGATACCTATCATCTATTTGTCGATTATATGGCGGCCTTCGATACTCCGATACGGGAGAAACTCTATGAAGCAATGTCTGAACTTAATTTCCTGCAAAACTCATACGCATTTACAGGATGACCTTGACGAACACCAAATCCGCAGTGAAAGTTCGTAGGGATCTTACCGAATCTTTCGAAACTAAGCGAGGCCTCAGGCAAGGCCTATCGTGCGTTCTTTTTAATATCTTAATGGAGATAATTATGAGAAAAGCTGCAGTCAACATGAATAAAACCATCAGTAGCAAAAGTCACATGCTGCTCGCGTATGCTTGCCTTGTCCCAAATGAGCGATATCTAATTTAAAATATATATTTATTTTATTACATAAGTATATAGTATATATTTATATCCGTTTGAGTTTATATTATTCGATCTTTCAGTTGTTATGTTTTTAAGAATTGTTCGGTTCAAGATCAATAAAGTACATTTTAATAGAAATATTAAAAAGAAATATGTGAAATTGATTATTATGGTGGATGGTTAGGAATATAGCTATTTCAATGCTCACCAAGGCATAACATCAGCTTCATTCTCCACAAGTATTTAGGTATATCATCACACTTTATATGGATAAACAAATCTCAAGTAAGCGAGAATTGTCTAAACTCCTACTTGTGCGAAAACATCCACAACAATACTTTGCCATAACCATCAATATTCACAACATTTCTTCCCTATGTATGCTTTCATCGAAAGCCATTGCATAGATGTTGAATAGAATTTTACAAAGTAGAATAATTTTAACATAAAAGGCTCTGGATATTTGTGGGAGAGGACTTCACGAAAACCATCTTTGTTTCTTATAATAGTTGATGCCCTCCATTTCTTTAAGTCTAGGCGATTGGTCCACTACTTCGGGCTACAGGCGGGGTTCGCATGGGCTCACGAGCGAGCGCTTCCACAGTCCAACCTTAGGGATCGCAGCTCGTGAGCCGGCTCCCTATGTTGCAAGTCGTGCACCAATGTCAAATCTTTCGGCACGTGGCTCCCGAGTCGGCTCTTTATTTTGCGGGCCGGGAGTCAATTTCTGTCGGCTCCCGGCTCACGAGCACGAGCTTTGAGCCAGTTGAAATTTTTTTTGGAAATAGAGAGCCGGTTTGGGACATTGGCTCGCGGCTCTCGAGCTTCGAGTCCTCAGGTTGGATTGTTTGGCCAGTGTTCGGCTCGCGGGCGAACTTTTACGAACGGTTTTGTGGCATGTGTAGTTAAATGCGCACTTCGGCACTAAAGGTTTATTATATGTATTAATATTAAGTACATTTATTGGTAATGCTTTTGGGATATTACCTGAAATAAATAGACATATATTATAGAACACGTTAAATCGTGGTTGGGTGGAAAAATACCCGAACGTCACTATAAATGCTCAAAATACTAACGGCCTTATGAGCGGTTTGAGAGACGATTTATCATACAAAAAAACGCCCCTCAAATATCTCACAACCTTTTATGCATAAAGCCCCGTACTAAGATCAACATTTCGTGTAGTACTAAGGCCCATTTTTTGACTGGTTATTTAAATTCGTAATCAGCTGATTTTGATTTATGTTTGATCTGACCATAGAATAATACATACATAGATAAACTTATTCTCTCATCTGACGTTTCATTTCACACTCTTCATCGTAGGTTTGTGGAAATGAGAGCAATTAAATTTAAAATTACCTTACATCAGGTGGAGTTACAAAATATGTTCACTTAACTTTTTCCTGTCGTTTTGGTGTAGAACTGAAAAATTTAAATATATTTTGCACTTTTTTATTGACTTTTATCGTTGGTATACATTTGTATTGTATTTAACACAACTAGTTTGCCACAAAAACACGAAATTCTGTTGTTGTTCCCTTGTTGATCGTTGTATACAATTGCCACTATCTGGTATTATTGAACCCATATTTTCCACCATCCAATGTTTAATTTCCATCGTACCTATGACGTTTAATTTATTGAGCGAATAAAAGTTTCTATGGATCTGACTTTAAATACGAAAGGAGTTTTTCCACCGAGTAATACTATAAGAGTGTGCACTAGTTGATTTTTGTACTAACGAGTTCCGAGACCTACGAGGAAAACATATAGAGAATGAAAGCAATCTTTAATTTTAACAATTTTTGTGTTAATTGTGATCTACACAAATATCTTTACTCTAACACTTCATTACATTTTGATTTTTTTCACTGAATATCCCTTTTTTAATCAATTTAGTTGGCAAAATTGACTCCCAGTTGATGTGTTTTGTACTTTTGGTTTGACACTCGGCAGCAGAAATTTGAAAATCACACCACGCAACCCAGTCCCTATCAACGAGTCTTCTTTGATAGCACATTCTCTATTTGTTCTCCAAGTACTAACTTGAACAGCTGTCTCATCGGTACCCCTTGAGTTTTTCAGTGCATTGTCAAATAATCTTACTACAATGTGGCAACAGTGGCAAATGCTACGATAAATAACCGGTATTTATACATTTCTCGGCTAATCGTTACAATGCATCAAGCTGACGCCATTTGCAAAACAAAAGTGAAGTGATAAAATACAAAATATTTAACTAAAATGGAGAATATTTGAGCAGAAATAAAGTTCTACTGGACTATGAGTTAAATGATACGTAAGCTGGGATTATAATTGGTCACATTAACAATTAAAGAAGCTTTGTGTTTGTTCTTCTTGTTGTTTTCTGTCAAAATCATATGGTCACTAGATCATAGTTTAAATGCCCAACTTTTGCTGTTTAATACGGCAATTAACTGTTATCCTAAAAAGTGAATTCAGAGTTTAAATTATGTTTGATCGTTGATCAAAGATGATTGACCAGTCAAAAATTGGGCCTAAGTTGTTCACGCGAAATAATATAGGAAGATATGATCAATGTTGTCTACTGTCGCTCAATTTCCGAACAAAAATAGATTTTTAGTGTAAACGAAACTTAAAAACACTTAAAAACATACAAAATTATAGTTGTCATACGGATATGTTGCTGGCCCATTTCGCAGCGAAACAAATTGATGTTGCTCAATATTTTGCACGTGACTGGTCTTTGTACTCGGCTTTAAGTTTAAGAGTTTACGTGGAATGTTGATCTTAGTACGGGCCTTAAGGCACTAATTCTGTGATATTTGATCAAAACCATACAAGTGAATCGGGTTTCAGGCATTAATGGGTTAGTAAAATGAAAGGCCACTTCAATATAATACGAACAAAAGTTAAATATTAGCCCGATTCAAGTCATAGTTAAAGCTTACGTCCCCTATTATAAATTATCCCAACAACGTCTCTGACTCCACACACTGCCACAGAGGTTACAAACAAACGTACATACTAAGTAAGAAATTTGTTGGTAAATAAATTAGCAATGACTAATATTTACAACACAACCAGAAACTTAAAACATTTAAATGTAAAAAACAAAAAATTGTTAAATTAAAATTTAACAACAAATTGAATATGTGTGTCTGCTCTTTTAAAACTCATGTACAAAATGGAATAGGGTTAATTATAAGCCAAGACTTAACTAAAGCAGATACCATTAAAAGCAACACAACTTACTGAAGGTGTTGCATCATATCATCATCATCTTATGCCTCTACGTTAATGGAACATTTAGGCACAGTGGACGAGGTTAACAACTAATTATTGTTATTATTTTTTAAGGGGCTTAAGTGTACGATATGAAGGTATAGGTAATAATTATACATATTTAGGGAGTTTTGAATTTTCTACGCAAAACTTCCGTTTAGGGCATACGACTGATTTATGATGTGAAAGTGGAACTTATTTCTTTGTGTTGATAATTAATTTGATTTGGAAATAAAGATTTGGATAGTGTGTTATAGTTGATATCTGGTATACTTGGGGCTTGTGCAACGTCCGTTAAAATATCAAAACAGCCTACTTTTTTATATCGATTCAATTTAGTTTGAAAATTAAAAATACAATTGTTTCGAAATTAAAATCATTTATCTCTGCTGGGGAAGAAAAATTGGAAGAGTTAACGGGAAATTTCGGTAAAACTGAAATTGTATTTTTTGGCGGGATTTTTAAATTAACTCAAGACCATAAATCACTAATCGAACGATGGATATGCGTAATAACTTTTCCTTCTTCGGTACGGTACTAGAAAAGATTTTCGAATAAAATTCGACAAATTTAAATTTTTGTATAATCGTAACTGAAGATTAAAATGATATATTTGACTGATTCCTTTTCTGTTTCGTTCGTTATGCGAATGGAAATAAATCACTTTTAATGTTTTCTATTGAAACAAAAATTTGAAAGATCTACAGAAAATATTGGACACATTTTAGCCTGAATTAAAATAAAATTACATTTTTATTTGGGTGTATATATCATTTAATACGGAAAAATATAACGCATACACGCTAAAAAAATCGTCTCTGTAATATATTCTCTCAAACACATTCTGCAGGAACCATGTCTACGTTTGGAACATGAACCAAATATTCATAGTCCTAACCTCACATATAAATATTTAAATGCAATCAGTAGCATGTTAACTTGCCGAGATGCTTACTTTTATGTGTCATATGCGTGTTTCATCCCAAACATCCATATCATCCCCTGAAATGTCCAAGGGCGTTAACCTCAAAAAATCAAAATTGTTTTTTTGAATGATTACACTATGCGACAAATGGTAGGGGTCAGTGATCGGCGGGGGTTCTGACTACAGCACAAATATATATATCGGTCAAAAACAAGTTATACGCGGGCCGGCGTTTCGCTGGGTCACGTCTAGGAACCGAGATATATTGATTTGAAGTTAGTAAGTATGATATAGGGGAATTTGCCACGTTTGGGGCTCTGTTGTTTGGCATAACTCGAGTACGACTAGTCCGATTTGGCTGCAACAAACTTAAAAAAATTAACAATTACAATTCCTTTAATGTATTGATATACTGTTTCTCTACATAATCAACAGTTTAGCAGTTATAAATAAATATATGAAAAAAAAATTATTTTTGGCCTAAAAAATTTAAATTTTTTATTTTTAAAAATCATGAAAAATTCAAAACGGGAAAAAGTGTCAAGTCTTATTACTTTCGCATAAAGTCACATAACCTATAAACAAAATGAGACATAGGTCATGAAAATCGATGAACGCGTTTCGCTTTTATTCACAATTAAGTGAAGGTATCTCATTTTGACAAGAATATTGATTTTTTGTTTCAATGAATATGGATAATCGTACTGAATGAATTTAAAAAAGTTGCTTGAGGATATGTACAAAATTCTTTGGAAAAAATGTTGATGACTTTTTTATAATTCCCCGAATTAAAACAAAAGGTTATTTAATTTGTATGATTGCGGTAGCTACTCTGATCACAATCAATTAAAGGGAAACAAGGGAAGTGCACTTTTTTTTACCTATGTGTTTTTCCGTTGGCTGATGATTTTTTACATAAATTCCATTCGCATTTATGACTGCTCATTATTTGGAAAGTAAATGATGCAAAGTCATAAATGAATAGATTAAAGGAATTGTAATTCTTAATTTTTCTATGTTGGTTGCAACAAAATCGGACTAGTCGTTCTCGAGTTATGTTAAACAGAAGAAACGTGACAAACTAACTTCATATCGATATATTTTGATTCCTAGACGAGACCCAGCGAAACGCCGGGACTTTTTAACCTATATAACTTTTCCCGGTAGTCAGAACCTGCGCCGATTTTGGCTGTCGCGCAGTGTTAAAATACACGAGGCAAAAATTTATATATTGATGGCTTAATATAAAAAGGCCCTAACTCGATTTTTTGTTACTTGATAGGAGAAGGAAAAAACTTAATAAAATCCGTAAAATTGTAGATACAACAAAAAGTTTTAATGCAATTTCCAAAAATGTGTTGCCTCTTTTTATTAAAAATTGCATTAAAACTTTTTTAAATTTTACGTATTTTATTAAGTTTTTTCTTTCTCCTGTCAAGTAACCTTCTCCTCCCAAACGAACGATTGCAGGGAACTAAAACGGATCAGATTACTCAACATAAGAAACACTCAATTCATTTATAGAGTACACCCATTCAGGAATATTTGTTACACATTCACACATGCATTAAAGAATATTTATGAATCACTGACTGAAAGAATAATGCAAAAATACAGTAAACTGCAACTACATTAACTTAGGTTGAGAACAATATATCTCTGGCCCTCTTATATTCTTTTGCAATGCACCAAACAACAGACGCATTTGTACACAAACAAAGCTGTATTTGGAACACAAACACATACATATGTATATTATGACATAATAATCCTTGTGTCTCAAACATGTAATATTGAATATCAAGGACAATGTGTTTGGACACAAGTATACTATATACTTGTTTGGCATCCAAACAAGATCAGATTTTTCAGCGTCTTGATGGAACCCTATTAGACACTTAGTATCTTTGGACGAAAATCGTTTCAGGACTTTTTAAGCCTAGTGGTTAGGGCTGGCGGCGTCAGATGGTGGACGGAGGAGCTGGACGATATGCGTAGAAGTGTACGGCGGCACAGGAAGAGATTCCAGAGTGCGAGGCGCTCCAATGCCGAGAATTTGGCGCAGCGTAGGACGACCTACCTGGCAGATTTAAGAGAGTACAAGGCCGCAATTGCGGAATTTTGGAGAAGATTCTTGCAGGAGAATAGGGATGATCCTTGGGGGGAGGTGTATCGGATATGTAGAGGTAAGTCAAGAAGAGTTGACTATTCTTCCCTATGGGTTGGAGATGTGACACTGTCCTCGTGGAATGAATATGCAGAGGTGCTTCTGAGTGAGTTCTTCCAGAGGGCATAGGACAGATACCCTCCCCCTGATGGCGAAGTGACCGACCATCCTGTGCTCGTTAGGTTCGAGCTGTCGGACAGTATGTCAAGAGCGAGCTGAAACTTCGCAGGCAAACTAATGGCGACGACAAAAAACTTTCAAAATATGGACGGGATTGGGCGTGGTACCTCCCATACAAATCACAATTTAAAACTCCATTATTTCTGCTCCTGTTAACAAAAATTGGGTATCTTGGTTAGGTGTACATATTCTAAGATTTGCTGCAAATATGGGCGGGATTGGACAAAGTGGCGTGGTCATATATAAAGAATTTATAGTCAAAAACTATGTTTTTTACGGGTTGGTTTTTTTACACCCGTTAATTCCCCCCAAGACATAACTCTATATGACCATAACCATTAGGTTTAACTAGTTCCGTGCTTCCTCTAGAATTTCTATAGCTAGAATTTTTCTAAAACAGCTGTATTTTTGGGTATTTTTCCATCAATTCGTTATTAATGGGTTAACAATTTTAAAGTTTTACACTTTACTTTTATTGTGAAAATGGCGCGAGTTTGATGCATTTCAACGATCAGCTGATAAATATATAAATACCGGATATTTTTTGTGGCATTTGCCAGTGCTGCCACATGAACTGCAAGAAAAATCACAGAAAAACTCTCCCCGCATTAAAGCGCTGTATTGAGGTTTTATGAAATTTTCGTTCCCCTAAGAAATATGTGTATAAAATTTGACGAAAATTTCGTGAACAGAAAATGTTACTCACTTTTTATTTGCTTGGTAGGTACTCAGGCTTTTTGCGGAAATTTCATAAGCAAAATCAATTACAGGGTTGTAACACCACATGCATTAAAACTAAAATGGAGTGTGAATGAATGTTTGCAAGGTTAATCAGAAATAGGTGGCAACTATCTGCACCTAAAATTTCCGTTTAGAGATAAATGGCAAAATTTCTTACGAAAATTTCGCAAGAACTTAATACGGCGCTTAAAAGTCAGATCAAATATAAACCAAAATCAACTCAAAAATTGAGTCCAACTATTTGTTTTCTCAAATATTAAAGATTTTTCTGTTTTTCTTACGATTTTTAAATGCAACAAAATCGAGAAATTGTAACAAAAACTAACTTGTAACTTCTGAAAAATCACAAAAAGTTAAAGAAAATTCTAAAATTAGTTGTTTAATTTTGGAGTTTAGGAAAGGCAATTAATCAAACGGTAAAGCAGCAATTCTGGCCAAAAAATCGTGTTGCCTTGTGTATCTAATTTCAACTACAATTTTGTTTATATTTTTAAGATTTTGAAATATATTTCACATTTCTCGAAAAACAAAAATCAAAGTCAGAGCGCTTGAAACACCCAATTGGCATGAAATGCCCGCTTTACACAAATTGAATAAAATATTGTAAACATTCATTTGTACTTACAAAATAGTAATCTTAGAGATGATTAAATACATTTTTCGTGACTTTTATTTTTTTTCTCATTTTGTAATTTATTTTCTGCTTTCTTGGTATTAATGTTTTTTGGCTCCCTTCCCATTGTCTGTAGGGAGTTAATTCAAATCTGTTGATACAAAACTGACGATTAGCTACTCATTGTGATGAATCATCATGATGATGATAGACAGATGTAAAATACTATTCAATAATATTAAAGTTGACAAGATAAAAATACAAAACAACAACTAGGAAACTGAATTTGTTTCAAGGACTTACTCGAGGTTAATAACTGAATACCCGGCTTAAGTTAGCAAACTCTATGTTGCCTAAAGCTGGTTACTAAGATCGACATTTCACGTGTAATTTTAAAAATCTCCATACAAAAAAATGCTTGCAAAATATCGATGATAATGATTACATGTGTCAATTCTCATGAAATTTCTAAAAAAAATTTTTTTTTTTGTGTTGACAAATTATTAGGAACACAGAAAATGTGGTAGCCAATCTTGATTTGTTGCTGGACAATGAAGCTACGTAAAAATATGAGTTGTAAACACTATTTCAAGCGAACGAACTTAGTACCGGCTGTAGCACCGGCTGTAGTTTTCTTACAATGTTTTTATGTTATGTCTCGCTAAAGCCCGATATTCAGTTTTTATGAATTTTTCGTAAGAAGTAGAAGTTTCGTATAAGAAGTACGTGTATAAAAAATAACTATAATAATGACTTTTCATTTGCTTGATATTCAGCTCTTTACGAAAAATTCGGTGGCAAAATCAATTACAGGGTTGTTTCGCCAAAGTGATTTTGTACGAAAACAATTGATAATTGTTTGGGAGCGGAATTTTGACATTTCTATAATATTAACCACCAAAAGTAACACCACATGCGTTAAAAACCAAATAGAGTGCGTAAGTTGGTGTTACTTTTGTTTGTTGAAATTATGGAAATGTCAAAATTCCGGTCCCAAACAATTCTTGTCGTACGAAATTAGTTTGGCGTAACAACCCTGTAATTGATTTTGCTTACAACATTAGCTTTGTCTGTTTACTTTTCCAGCAAGATTTATCCAGTAACTTTTTGCAGAGAGTAAAAACAATTTTACGCTCTTTTTTTTCTCTATTCCAAAAAGTAAACAGACAACTTTTTGTGAAATATTGCAAGAAAACAGCTGATCGGTGTGTAAACAATTGAAATAACAAAGCAAAAGAATGTTAGCATATGTGTCGCACGGTCGCATATGTGTCGCACGGTCGTATTTGCACGTTTCTAGCATGAAGTAAAATTTTTTGTTTATTATAAAATAAAAAAATAAATGGTTTCCCATTACATCCCATGAAGGGACCGGGGAGAACTTCTCACAATCAATGAGCTGTGCGCTTTCCAGTTTTCACTCACTGATTGGGACCTACAGTTTTACACCGATTCCGAACGGTATTTTGAGAAGCTTTTTCATGGCTATATACTCGATAGTGTCGCCGTCACTATGCGAGGTGACCGCCGTCGAAAGAAATTTAAAGGTGGTTAGAGCAGGGTTCGAACCCAGGATCTCATGTACAAGAGCCGCGCACACTAACCATTGCACCACCGCAATCAACACAATTCTAACTACTTACCTCTGCCATTGTTAAATTTCAACTTTATTCTTCTTTTTCACACAAAAATATTGCAATCAAAATGTAAATAAAAAACAGCTGATCGAACTTGCAAAATCTTGATAGAAGAAATTCCTCCAGTAACATTTTGCAAGTTCTCTATCATCCAACTGTCAAAAAATTCTCTCTTTGGCTCTCTCGTTGCAAAAGTTTTGCAGTAAACAGACAACATTTTGTACAATATTGTACAATATTGCAGTAAACAGACAGACCTATTTTCGTAAACAGCTGACTACCAAGCAATTGAAATGTTGTCGAAACTTTCAGTTCACAAAATTTTGGTTTGTTTATACACGTACTTTTTATGGCAACGAAAGTTTCGCAAGAACTGCATACGGGGTTTAAAGCAAGAGTATTATAACGTATTTACGCCGCCGTTTATTGTGGCTAGGTTAGCGATAACCTTGTTCTCTAATCTTTGCCGTTTACACAACCCAAATTAAATTGGATTAGTGGGTCAAATCGGCCCAGGCGATAAAATCGGCTAACATTTTAAATCAATAAGAGCCAACTATATATCGGCGGAAAATTTTCGATTTTTTGTCTGTTTTTATTATGGATTTTGCATTTATTTTTTGGTAACTAACAGTGTTGCACCAAAATATACGGCAGTTTAAAATGAGGTTAAAAATTAAACTTCAAGTTCTACAGACCTTCGAAATGCGTTAATCTTGTTTGGTGTAAATGCCGGATTATAGTCGAAGCCCCTCAACCCAATAACTGGTTTTTTGTAGAATACCTGAAAATATGGCGAACAGATTTAAAAAAAAATATCAAAAAAATGGATGGTTGACGCTTTGTCGATACTTTTTTTTAACACTTTAAGCCCCGTATTCAGTTCTTGCGAAATTTTCGTAAGAAATTTTGTCATTTATCTCCAAACGGAAAATTTTGTTACAAAGAGTTACCACCTATCTTTGATTTACCTTGCAAATATTTCATTTATAATTATATTTCATTTATAATAATCTCTACGCACACCATTTTATTTTTAACGCATGTGGTGTTACTTTTGATTGTTAAACTTTTTGAAATGTCAAAATTCCGGCCCCAAACAATTATCACACAATTGTTTTTGTACGAAATAACTTTGGCGTAACTACCCTGTAATTGATTTTGCCTTCGACATTTTCGCAAAGAGCTGAGGGAGGACCAAGCAAATGAAAAGTGAGAGAAATTTTCAGTTCATGAAAGTGTCGTTATTTTTTATATACGTACTTCTTATGGCAACGAAAATTTTATTAAATCTGAATACCGGGCTTTACTCACCACAACCCCGGCTTCGCGGTAAAAGCAAAACTTTTTGTGTTGCCGGTAGTGTATTCAAAACCGAAACCGGTTAACCGAATTCCTGATGGTTTGAGTTTTTTATAAAGTGATATTTTCGAAGAAATGGTTTTACCGGTTATTTCAAGTCAATTAACCGGGTTTTTGAATTTTTACACAACTGATATAACAACGCAGAATTACAAATCTAAACCCTTTTTCATAGCTCACAATGGTTACTGATCCCATCAGAGAGACACAAAAGATTTTGCCAGCGAATTATTTCCCGATAGTTTTCTGAAATAAGTTGTCCAAGGCAATATAAGTCATATCTGCCAACTCCGATTTAGATGTAAGTTGCAGAACTAATGACAACACAGGCAGTAATGCATAAAACTATAAATAGTATTCACAATCCAGAAAGAAGTACAAAACGACCAAATGCCAATATTAGAAAAAATAGGTTCAATAAAATAAATAAATAAATATAGAGTGGGCTATGTAAAATTTGGAATTTGAACCCCCCGTTATATCGAAGCAGATGGCCAATTTTACAATTATGAAGTGACAGATTATTAGGTAAAGGTCAGAAATTTTCGAAATGGGTCGCTTTAGGCTTGAATGAAATTGGGAAATATTAAAGACTCATCCAAATTTCTGAGCCTTCAACTCAAACTGTAAGAAATCTACGAAATAAATTCGATAGAAATAGAATTCCATCAACGCCGTTTGTGGCTCAATTTGTGAAGCGAGTCTGTCAATCCGGGAAATTGGGAAATATTAAAGACTCATTCGAATTTCTGAGCCTTCAACTCAAACTGTAAGAAATCTATGAAATAAAATCGAAAGAAATAGAATTCATTCAACGCCGTTTGTGGATCAATTTTGAACAAAAGAACTCGTCTATGTCTTCGTCCGGTGGAAAATATTCCGCTGTTGCTGAAAGTGTGATGCAACAGCCTTCAACATCAACTCGCCACCGTTTGCAGCAATTGAACATTTCTCACACTTCTTTGCGCATCATTTTGCATAAAGATCTCTGTACGAAGACTTAAGTCCAAATAGTCCAAGAACCGAATCCTCGTGGCCATCCGATGCGTTTTCACTTTTTTACTGAAAAATAATCTTTTCCGATGGAGCCCATTTTCACGTCGGGGCTACGTTAACAAACAAAATTGTCACATTTGGGCTCGGAAAATCCGCACGTCCTCGAGGAAAAGGCGATGCATCCATAACGAGTGACTGTTTGGTGTGGATTTTGGTATGGTGACATCATACGTCCATTTTTCTTCGTAAATGAGCAAGGAGCCGCTGTTACCGTCAATGGTGAGCATTACCGTGCCATGCTCAGCTGGTTTTTGTTGCAAAAAGTTGAAGAGGATGACATTGACGAAGTATACACAGCCAACCTTACAATCGATATTTTGGGCACTGTGTTCTATAATTGCATAATCAGCCGAAACTCGGAAATCCATTGGCCGCCTCGCAGCAGCGATTTGCATCCGTTAGGCTAAACTGAAGCCTTAAAACACGAAATAGATGCCCAAACCATCGATAATGTACACGCAAAGAAAAACACTTTTTTTCTCGGTTGCCGCAACAATACTTTAATTAATTTGTATTAATTTATTAATCGCAACCGTTCATGTAGTTCTCCCAAATAAACTGATATATCGCAAATGTGTATCATGTTGTTGCAAACGACTTCTCGTTTGAATTACGAAGAACGTAAATTTCTTATCCAATCGTTTGGCATACACAGTCACGCATACACATAAAAGTGATCACACACTCTAATGCTTCTACCTGGTCAATATATCTTGGATGAACAATTGACGCGCTGTACGAGTAGTTTGCTGCGATTTTAGTTGTTATTTGAATGCAAGGTGAGACAGACGTGTAAGTGGACACTGATAAAATAGACAAAAATGGCAAACTTTTCTAAAACAAACTTTATGGGTAAAACCAAACTCATAAAAGGTGGAAATTTGCACAAAAAAGAGCTAATGGAAGCCATAAATAAAAGTTTTAATTACAACTCGGTTGCTGTAACCGAAAGAACAGTTGGTCGAACCGTTTTTCGTTTCTCCCAAACGTTTTTTCGGCTCTAATTTAGTATAGTGCAACTTCATCTCGGTTGCTGTAACCGAAAACAGTTGGCGGAACGGTTTTTCGTTTCTCGCCAACGTTTTTTTCAGCTTATATTTTTCATAACTCGTTTTCTGCAAACATTTTTCGGGCCTCTCAAATGAAATGACATACAGTTATTGTCAAAATAATAGCACCACCTAAAAGTTTTGATTTTGTTTTGAGATCGTGTTCTTCTGCAATCATATTTTCCTCCACAAATTCGCAGTCCCGTTAACTGATGTCTGCTCTCTCATACGGTAGATATTTTCAATTTTAATATTGTGTATACTCTTACAATATTTAAATTTTTAAAATATGATGCCGAGAGAGCTGTCAAAATAGAAGCACCATTTGAAGCGATTGTATAAAAAGAATTAAAGCGGACCTGAAATATTAGTTTATAATAGTTTAATGTGGTGTGATTTGATTTATTAAAAAGCTAACATAATTTTCGCTTTATTAGGTTTGCAATGGGACGTGCTAAGCATTGTTCAAAGGAGGAACGTCATCTCATAAAAAAAATTTGATTCCGAGGGCAAAACTTATTCTCACATTAGAGAAATTTTAAGTTGTTCGAATAAGATGGTTCCATGGTTGAAAGACAAGGTTGTATCGTTAGAACAGCTGATTTGATTTTTTTAATTTGACGCAGTTGGGAAATGTCAAATTTGTTTACATTTGTTGGTTATAAGTTGTTTACAGACGCGGAATTAAACAACAGACGCGAATACGAGTTAGAGTTTCACACCGGGAAAAACCAATTCAACTGCAGCATCAAACAATTTCAATTATTAATTTCAATCTTCATTAATTTGGCAAATATTTCTTTCCAATTATATCACAACTGATTCAAAAATGCACATTTTGTTTACATTTTTATCAGCTGAGTTTGACAGAAGCCAAGTGAGATTTTGCACATGATTACACACATATTTACTGCTACTTCCGTGATTAGTGTGCCCTGGATGGTTCGGAACGCGTTAACCTACAAATACAAAGCTGAAAAACGTGGTCGTAAATCTTCCACGTCCCCACTTACGGTCAATAGAATTGTGGGGCAGATCAAAAAAAATCCCTTTATGTCGGCAGCAGAATTAAAAAAAAATAATTGAATTTAACAGTAAGCACTGAAACCATATGCCGTAGGTTAAGGGAACATAACCTAAAAGCTCACAGCCCAAAAATGTGCCGCTTTTGACAGAGGCATGTGGCTAAAAGGTTACAATTTGCAAAAAGTCATCTAAACTGGCCAATTGAAAAGTGGGGAAATATTCTTTGGACAGATTAATCCAAAATTGTTTTATATGGTGGAAAGGGATCTTGATCGTATGTTCGGAGGCCACCAAATTGAGGGTTTAACCCAAAATATACGTCAAAGACGATCAAACATGGAGGTTCCAGCATCATGGTCTGGGGATGATTTCTTATTATGGCGTTGGCGCGATTCATCGTATAAATACTATCATGGACGCTTCCGTATATGTTTAATCCTTGAGGAAGTGATGCTTCCGAATGTATCTGAAGAAATGCCACTAACTTGGGTTATGAAGCAAGGCTGAAAAGTGGTTTGAGGACAACAAAATCCCATTAATAGAATGGCCTGCGCAATCGCCAGACTTGAACCCCATTAAAAAGTTACGGGCGGACATGAAGAAGAGGGTGTCTGAAGTCAAACCAACCAACAATAATGAATTGTGGAGTTCTGTGGAACAGTTCTAGTATTCGATACATTAGTCACTATGCCGTACCTTGGTCAACTCAATGGGAAGACGTTGCTCAGCCGTTATTTCGAATATGGGAAATGCAACTAAATATTGATTTTAATTTGTAAGCATATTCCAACAAAAAACTTACAAAGCAGTGCCATTAGTTTGACTGCCCATTTTTTGACTTTTGAATAAAACAATGAATTTTTTTTTTTGTTTATGTGAATTCAAAGTATATTTTTGTCACACAAGTCTTGTGTACTTATCTGTGTCTAATTTAAGTTGGTTTTGAAATACATTTTGCTTCTAATTTTTCGTTTAGCACATAATTAAAAATAACAAGCACAGTGGTGCTATTATTTTGACATCAGCTGTTTATGGATTAACAGAAGTTCGTTTCTCCCAACTACAGTCCCCAAACGAACTTCAGTTTTCTGAGATTTCGTTTAATTAATTAATTACACTTTAATTACCCATCACATACCATGAAGGCATAGGCTGACACACACTGATTGGGACCTGTAGTTTTACACCGGTTCCGAGCGGTATTTTGCCAAGCTTATTCATGACTCTACTCGGTAGTCGATCTCAAAATTCAAAAAGACTGAATTAAAAATATACGATGTTTATAAAAGGAATAGTTTATCATTTTGTTATAAAAACCGAAACCGGTTTCGCTAAAATCGAAATATTCGAAGAAACCGAAATTTTTGAAAACCCGGTTTTTTGAATACACATGTTGCCGTCCTTCGTATTTTATATCTCCGGTGTTATATTGAAACATTGAAAATTTTATTACATTTTTCCGTCTTATTTTCGGGTGTGTTACCGAAAAGCATTATCGGATAGAGTGGCCTCGGATAGCATACTCGTCAATTTGTGATATATTTGAGCCAATAGTATTTGTGATACTATAATATTGCACACCAAAAAAAAAAACTTAAATGTCAATTTACACACATTCAACCTTAGTCAACAACCACAATTATTTGTCTAATACGAGTAGTATTTGGAAAATTTACATGAAATAATCTTCATAAAATTCTCTTTGTAATCTTTCAAAAGTAAATTATGGCAAATATTGATTTATCGACTAAAATAAAAATCTCTTACACTTTCGTAACTTTTCCGTTTTTTATTCAAACATTAAAAACCAAACGCTTAGATTCGAACACCATTCGATTGAAAAACTAAAATCGAATACGTAAATTTTTGTTTTTCCTTTTAATGTAAATTATTTTTGTCATTACATATTTGTATTATTTGAATTTATGACAAAACTTTGAATATTTACCATATCGACTTCA
This sequence comes from Phaonia tiefii, assembly GCA_963931995.1. Lineage (NCBI taxonomy): Eukaryota > Metazoa > Arthropoda > Insecta > Diptera > Muscidae > Phaonia > Phaonia tiefii. The sequence goes on along the minus strand of OZ008369.1, from coordinate 49,649,431 downwards.
TCACAATCGGACATATTCTCAAATATTCCCGTATATTATTAATTTTTTACTTTAAATTTGTAAATATTTGTACTATTCAATCAATTATGCAAAAACTCTAGTACACAACGTGCGAATTCAGTCAAAATCCACTCGAAACTTTAGCTCACAGTGTAATTTCAAATTTGAATACTTGGTAAAAAAAAAATTAAATCTCGGCACAGGCATCACCGTAAAAACATACATAGTACATAGTGAACAAATACACTTCTTCTATTTGTTGTCAGACAAGTCAATCTTTATCGTCATCTTCCACAAGTAGTTGAATAAAAAAGTATTTATTTTATTATCATTTTGACAAGATTTTCTCTTCACTGTATAAATATGCTAACATACCTTAGGTCGAGTCTTGTTAAATTTAATTTTAAAGAGTAACGATCTTCCGATCTTTTTTTTAAACCACAATTAATTTTAAATTTGTACAACAAAATTTAATTAAATTGTAACTCCTTTATTTTTTTATTAATGCTGTTTTATTTTTTTTCTTATTATATTTTGTATTATTTTTTATTTTTATACTTTTTAGGCAGCTAAATGTTTTGTTGTTTGTTTGTATCTAATGCTTTGGAACTGAACCTTACGGTAGTCAGATGCTGAATGGTCTAAACTCCCGAAATGACACGTCTAATAATGTACGTTGTGTTTTGTTTTCTATCTGTTTGTGTTGGCCAATTTTGTCTTCAGTAGTACCAAAAACAACGGACAGACTCAGCTAACACAAGCGCGCTCTTTGAAGCCATGTTCAATTGAAAGTAGTGTTGCCAGAATCTATTTAGAAAAATTAGATTTGGCATACGAAATTTTCGCAACGAACTGAGTACTAGGCAAATCAAAAGTGAACGTAATTTTCGGTTCATGAAATTTTCGATATTTTTTATAAAAAAATTTAATACCGGGCTTCGAGATTTCGAGATTGTTATTACGCTCGCTATCCCGCAATACGCTCAAAAATAAAAAGAAATATTTACACAGTACAATAGCACAACAAATATAATAAGCGTTTTTTACGATGATTACACTTCATACCATAGAGTAATATACTAAGAGTTTGGAACAGCTGTTTTCTTGGACCGGAAACCAAGAAAAGTCACTGGAAAAGTTGGAGCACAGAGTTATACAAACTTGGCAACCCACACAGAATGAGAAAAATCTTTATTTTAATAAATTTATGGGTCTTATCACACAACTCTGAATGAGTGAATCTAACTCAGGCGCACACTCAGTCACTGGAGGTGAAAAATGATATCACATAAATCACTCTGCGTTCGAGTTAGAATTTTTTCTACCGCCGTTACACAATCGGCTGGCTTTGGGATTTTCATACTTTTTTTGGGGCAACACGTGTTGCAGTGTCAACATTTGTAAACAAAACACACGCACTACATACACATAAATAGTGTTGAATTATACCCAAATATAACATAAATTTATAAATATTTGCCAACTGCGCACTCAAAACAAATTATGCTGAGAAATATGTATGCATAGTTCTTTCATTATTTATTAATTTTCCTAACCATCACTTGTATTTCTAATACATTCACATTAAATTTTACAGCGTTGAATTATGACAGTAGATATGACGATTTAGTCACGGCCGCGTTACACGTAATACAGTGATCCAACGCGAAGTTCGTTTTCCAACGCGAAGTTCGTTTTTCAACCCTTCTACGTTTTATGTAATCAAAATGGAAAATGATGTGAAAGTGAGGTGAATGTTTTATGTGATAAGACCCTATGTTTTAATTGCAATCTTTATAAATAAGTTTACTCTAACACTTCATAACATTTTGATGTATTTCTCTTGTTATCAATTTTTTCCTTGATTTAATTATCAATTATCACCAGCTTTTTGATAGTGTTATTGTATATAACTATACAAATTCCAACCATGTTGAAGTAAAATTACATAAACTATGCGAAAAGTATGAAAAAAGCAAGATATGACGGGAGAGAAATATGCGTTTGAGTGAACTCCTAGCACTTTTTGGTTCTCTTTTACCAGGGTTGCCAAGTTGCGCACATATTCTGGTCGTCTAATTGTAACTCGTCTTTGTTTTTGTGATAATTAAATCAAGGGAAAAAATGGATAACAAAAGAAATAAATCAAAATGTTATGAAGTGTTAGAGTAAAATTATTTTTAGAGATTGCAACTAAAACATAGGGTCTTATCACATAAAACGATTCACCTCACTTTCGCAGCATTTTCCACTTTTTTAATCACATAAAACGTAGAAGGGGTCACCTGCGTTGAAAAACGAACTTCGCGTTGGATCACTGTATTACGTGTAACGCAGCCGTGACTAAATCGTCATATCTACTGTCATAATTCAACGTTGGGAAATTTAATGTGAATGTATTAGAAATACAAGTGATGGTTAGGAAAATTAATAAATAATGAAAGAAATATGCATACAATTTGATACTATTTCTCAGCATAATTTGTTTGGAGTGTACAGTTGGCAAATATTTATAAATTTATGTTATATTTGGGTATAATTCAACACTATTTATGTGTATGTAGTGCGTGTGTTTTGTTTACAAATGTTGACACTGCCCCAAAAAAAGTATGAAAATCCCAAAGCAAGCTGATTGTGTAACGGCGGTAGAAAAAATTCTAACTCGAACGCAGAGTGATTTATGTCATACCATTTTTCACCTCCAGTGACTGAGTGTGCGCCTGAGTTAGATTCACTCACTCAGAGTTATGTGGTAAGACCGATAAATTTATTAAAATAAAGATTTTTCTCATTCTGTGTGGGTTGCCAAGTCTGTATAACTCTTGCTCCAACTTTTCCAGTGACTTTTCTTGGTTTCTGGTCCAAGAAAAACCTCTGTTGCAGACTCTATGTTTATTACTCTATGGATTAAAGTGTATGCGAAGACGAAGATGAAACGCAAACGATTTGCTTCAAACTGTGCAGTCATGGTAGAATGAGAAGGTAAACTCGGTAGACAGCTGATTTCAATTTTTTCACTTTGTTTAGTTGTTCGCTTCTGTCAGATTCAAAGGTTTTGTTTTTGTACTTTTCTGTTTACATTTATTTGTTGGTATACGTATGTGTTGACTTTGACATGAGGAGCGCCTAAACAAAAACAAAATGGGTGTTGTATCTACTGCGACTACTTGGTATTTTTACTATGTGTGCAGTACCAAGATGTATTAATAAAGGTGAGCGCAGTTCACAGCTGATTTGCTTTGTTTATATTTTTACGGTTAACTAAGTTGTCAAAAGTTGTTTATTTATTGTTGTTTGCACTGTTTTGATTCAAAGAAATAAAGCGACGCGGTTTAGAGTGAAAAAGTTTATTTTCAAAATTTATAGAAAAAAGAAAAATGTGAGTCTGTGTCCTTTGCAAGAAAAAGGTAGTTGAAGATGGGTCGTTTCACAGGATTCCAACAGACAAGCGGAGAAGGAACAAATGGAGCGAGATTCGCGGAATGAATTTCTCAAAATACGCTCTTATATGTGAGGACCATTTTCATTTTCATAGGACATTATCATAGGAGCAAAAAGGAATCATCTGATGCCCAATGCTGTTCCTTACATACAGGATGATATGCAATATCCATTCAATGAGTATGTGTTTTAATCAGCTGATATTGACAACTTATGAATCTAAAGCAAAAACCTACAACAGCAACAATATCTACTGCTTCTACCTTTTCAATATATCTTGTGCAGTACTGTTTTTGAAGCAGAATCGATTGCGTTCACTGGTGTTTTTGTTGTAATTTTGGTTGGTTTACATTTTATTTTCGGAAAAGCTCTTGTTCAAAACACACGTGTTAATAATTGTCTGTGAAAAATTTTCGTGAATGAAGAGTTAACTACATTGGTTTTTGCAAAACGTTGCTTGTGGGATCAAAACAATAACAACAAATTCTCCTGCAATAGCAGCTGTTCATCTGATAACGAATCCATTGCAAATGTGTAAAAAGCAACAAATTCGTCTTCCACTATGAACACTTCCTAGCTTGCTCGCACCGCAGGCAATTCGTCTTCGGCATCAGCTTCGGCACCGCGTACATTATGATTGTAGCCCTAGGCTATATACGCTATTTGACTGCGTACGTAATCATGTACTTTTATGTTATTTCTGTTTACCCTGTAATCGCATGGAATATTTTGTACATCCTAAAAGTATACTATAAATAAATTTACAAAACCATAATTTTTGATTTTTGCTGAATTATTCTTCCTCATTTCTTCTCAGACTTTGAGGAATTGTCTTCCAGGAGAGTTCTATGGATCTCAACAGTTTACGTGGCCTTAGGCCGAGGAGTTTAGTTACGTTCTATTTGAAAAATTTATCTTTTTAACGAAAATAAGCATAGACCAATACATACATAGATACTTTTATTCGCTCAATAAATTAAGTCATAGGTATGGTGGAAAGTAAATATTGGATGGTGGACAACATGGCTTCAATAATACCAGATAGTGCCAATAGTATACAACGATCAACAAAGGTACAACAACTGAATTTCGTGTTTTTGTGGGAAACTAGTTGTGTTAAATACAATACAAAGGTATACCAACAATAAAAGTCAACAAAAAAGTGCAAAATACATTTAAATTTTTCAGGTCTACACCAAAACGACAGGAAAAAGTTAAGTGAACATATTTTGAACTCCACCTGGTGTAAGGTAATTTTTAATTTAATTGCTCTCATTTCCACAAACCTACGACGAAGAGTGTGAAATGAAACGTCAGATCAGAGAATAAAAGTCTAGGTTAATAATAATAGTTCTCTCAACAAATTTATGACATTTGGCCTGGTGTGTTATTTACGTTCGATGTTGAAAAGAATTGCTTTACTAATACCAGATAGAGGCAATGGTTCAAAACAACGAACAAAATAACAACGACGGCATTTCGTTGTGTGTGTTAAAATTATTGTGTTAAATAGAACACAAATGTATGCTAACAATGACAGTCAATAAAAAAGTTTAAAACACATTTAAATTTCACAGTTTTTCACCAAAACGACATGAAAAATTAAACACACGCAGATATGAAAAATACCACAAAATACATACATATATTTAAATTAAAAATATTTTAATGAAAAAAGTAAAACATTTTATTGTAAAGGATAATTAAATTGTGGTAAATTGATTACGATTCTTTGTGAAAATTATATTTACTATGTGGTTTAAATTTTATAATTATGTGCAACAAATTGTGAATTTTATGATTCCCAGCTTAAAACACACATGTAAAACACACATGTAACATCGTTAATATGTTTGTGGAATGTGCATTACAACTAGGGAATGCAAATTCCCTGGCTTTGTCATTTCCCGGGAAAGCGGGAAAAATAAATACATTCCCGGGAATTCCCGTTTGAAATATGGGTTACCTATTTTTTAACTTTTATCGATTATTTTTAGGTCAATTTTTTAATTCGAAAGAGAAAAAACGGTGGAAAAAACAGTAAAAACATCTTAAATAAACAGTAAAAATATCTTAAATAAACAGCAAAAACATCTTAATAATTTCTGCGAAACTTAGTACCTAACTTTCATGCCAACCATTTCTAAATCGACAAGTGATGCGGATAAAACTAACGCATTTTAGATACATTGTCACTTCATATACAACCGACAAACTCATTTTGAACTTTAACCGATTTGAGACAGATTCTGAGGTGAAATAATTGGCGTCGAATTCGTGTCTAAAATTTTAGTTTAAAATCTACAAAGCTTGAATATATTATCGGGCGTATCTCTGGCATTTAGTATCTTATGGAAAAGATATATGTATCTACTATTGAAAACTTTTTGAAGTATCTAAATTATATGGTAAATTTTATATTTCTTATTAAAAACTACAATGTCCCCCTTTTAAGATATAAAATGATTTATTTACCCTTCAACGACAAGAGATATTAAAGTTTAAAAATTAATATTAATTAATTCCGACGAAAGTAACTAAAGAGTGAAGTTGACATGTTTCCTGGGTAGAATATTGTGTTGAAAAGAGTCTCGAAAAGATTTGGAAATTGTTTTGAATTATTTCTGCGTGTGGTAAAATATAAATTTTGATATAAATCTAAGCGAATTGCTTAGATATAAGCGAAGATACATCGCCGCAACGAAATGATTTCATTAATCGGAAAACTTGGGTCACTGCGACCAATATGTTTCATTACTATGCTGAATATGTTATAGTTGTTCGATTAATATGTTTGAGTGATGTACATTTTATTATCCATATATGAATGGTGTACAAACATTAATATCAAGCACCCTTCTTTGGTACATTTTATGATATTTCCCACTTTGCTATTTCGTAGGAAATTCGCATTTATAACTGATACGTTGCAGTATCACATTCGGTTTTTTAACTTTAAAAATAAATAAACTACAAGAGTTTAAACCTTAAAAACTTAACAATTGCATTATTAAACAATTGGAGTTTCTCCAAAATACACAATTGATGTATTCGTTGCAGCAACAACTGAGTTGCTGGAGCAACGCAATAATGAACATTCGACAAATTTTATAGAATATGCTTTATTGCCGCAACGATACTTATAATCGTCGGGAGTATGAAACTTTTCTTTATAGCATGTAAACCAACTGATTCTAATATTTTATGAAAATATAAAAATGTATAACATTTAGAATACCCTAGTGCAAGAAGACCTTGCTAGATTACACTTTTTTTCTAAAATTTTCCATTGCATTCTTTTGGAAATGTATGAAATTCCTCTCGGGAATACCCACCCGGCCCTTCCCGGGACGCATTCTCTATTTTCCACCACCTTTCGTTCACGTTGAAAGTATTTCATTTATAATTCCTCTTACCCGCCGTTTACACATGCAAGTGCTAGTAAGAAAGACTCAATACATTCTCACTTTTTCATTAATGCATTCGCAGTTCGTCAACTTGCAGCTCAACTGTGTTCAAAATTTACTTACTTTTACTTTTATTGACTATTTTACAACCTCATGAGGTCAGATGTCGTACACATATTACTTTAATTAATCGAACAAATTAAAAAATATTCAACATATTCCTCCAACTGCTTCTATCCTTAGCCTTTTCTCGCCAGTTGGTACGGGGGGATTCTTCTGCCCGGTCTTTCCAGCGGAGTCCCGGTCGCACTCTTTTCCTGCTTCCATCGGGAACGTTATCGAAAACTTTTCGCACAGGCTGATGTTCATCCATTCTGATAACATGGCCTAGCCAACGAAATTGGCCCAATTTGACTCGCCCAGCTATGCCTACGTCAGAATATAGATGATATAGCTCTTGGTTCCAACGACGTCGGTACTCGCCGTTTCCCTCAGCAGAGAATTTGTATCTCGAATGCTCCCAGGTGTTTTTCATCTGCTTGCGATATGACCCAATTTTCGGAGCCATATGTCAGGACGGGCAAAATGAGGATCTGGTATAGCTGGACCTTTATCTATCGAGAGAGGGCATTGTTCCCAAACTGCTCGCTGAGCCCAAAACTCCTATTTATCCCTAGGCTGACGTGGTTGTCCTTGTTCACGGCGGATCCAAGGTAGACAAATCCATCTACCACTTCAAAGTTAAATTGGTTGTCGACGTTCAAGTGCGGACCAAGTCGAGAGGTTCTTCCAGTCGTTGACACCATCAATTTTGTCGTGCCCTCATTAACAGCACGACCCACCTTCGGTAATTCTTTTTCGTTTCTTGAAAATACTGCAGTAACCTCTCGCAAATTTCGCCCAATGACGTCTATGTCGTCAGTATATGCCAGCAACATATGGCTTTTCGTGTTAATGGTCTTGTTCGTATTTACTGCAGCTTTTCTCATTATCATTTCCATTAAGATGTAGAAGAGATTGCACGAAAGTGTGTCGCCTTGTCTCAGTTCTCCCTTGGTACAAAATGGTTCGGTGGGGTCTTTCCCCACCTTCAATGCTGATTTGGTGTCGGTCAGCGTCATTTCACAGAGGCGGATCAGTTTTGCCGGAACCCCAAGTTCAGACATAGCTTCATACAATTTTCCCCGTATGGTGATAATCGACAAAAAGATGGTATGTATCGATTTGCTTTTCGTGGGTCGTTTCCAGGATTTCCAGGAGTGAATATTTGGTCAGTCAGAATATTGGGTCAGATTTCCAGGAGTGAATATTTGGTCAGTCGTGGACTTGCCCGATCTAAAACTACACTGATAAGGTCCAATCAGGTTTTCAATAATTGGCTTTAGTCTTTCACATAATACGCTCGACAAGACCTGGATAAAAGACTGATACCGCGATTGTTGGAACAGAGACACGGATCATCCGCATATAAGTTGATGCATGTGGGGCAGCAGTCCTTCGCCACCTGCCCTAAAAAGTCCAGCGGGTAGCCCATCCGCACCAGCGGTTTTATAATTTTCAAGCCGGGAGATTGCCGTTCCTTGGTTGGGGGTGAACAATTCACACTGTCTTCCACAATCATTACCTCCTGCTCTACAGTGGAAGAATCTGAGTGGAGTAGTGCTGAGAAGTGGTATCTCCACATTTTAAATTTGGAAGGCAGTAAATATTTGGCACTTGCAGCAAGTGAAATGTCAAAATGATACCTACATAGTAATAAGATTGTACCAATTTATTAGTATTTGGTGAAATAATAATTATAATTATAAGTATTTTTGTGTACATTTGTTAAAAAAAAATATGAAAAATATGATGGTAATTAAAAATATGAATTTCATAAGTTTTAGAAGAAAAAAACTTATTAACACCGACTTTTTTCCAGATGTCGAATACAAGGCAGTCCTGGAATTTGTCTAATTTGTAATGAACAGCTAATGTGGCGATGACTTTTGCCTTCGAAGACATTTGTGAAATAAACTTGGACTTCACCAGGTAGGCACTACTAAAATTTGCTTGTGTTTTTGATAATTTTCGATGATAATACGTATTCTTAACTTTTCTCAATTTACTTGCATGTGTAAACAGTGGGTTTGTACTTATTTTTATTGGTAACTCATGTGGTAATACTTTACTTTGTTAAAATGATCGAAATGTCAAAATTCCGGTCCCAAACATTTACCAAACAATTGTTTTCGTTCGATATGAGTTTGGCGTAACAACCCTGTAATTGATTTTGCTTGCGAAATTTTCGCAAAGAGTTGAGTACCAACTAAATAAAGTGACTTCAATTTTCGGTTCACGAAATTTTCGTTATTTTCGTCTGGCAACGAAAATTTTGCAAGAACTGAATACCGAGCTTTAAGGACAAACAATTTGAATTGATCGATTTTTTTTATTGTATACCCGAACCTATCAGTTTTTTCATTCAATCGTCAAATTAAAGCACACTTGTGAATAGTTTTGATGTTTGCCCATATGTATCTTCAAGTTGTGCATCCGATTGTAACGAGAATCACATATATAGCACACGAAAGGTTTGTCTTTCGTATGCGAGGTCATGTGCACCTTCAGTCCGGAAGCAGTATGAGAGGCATGAGTGCATTGGGTGCATTTATAGGGCCGCTCATTCGTGTGAGTACGCATGTGGAGTTTCATTGAATTCGAATGGAAAACCGTGTAACCACATACTGTACATTGAATAGGCTTTATGTCGCTGTGATATTCTTTTCTATGGAGTGCCAAACGGCAGGATGATGAATACTTCTGGTCACAATCCGTGCATTGAAATTTCTTAATGTCCATATGTAATATAAGGTGTCTAGTAAGGTGGTATTTACGTTTGAAAGATTTCTCACACACGGAACATGTGTACTTTTGTACAGAATGTGTTCTTAAGTGCCTCAGCAACAAGTCCTTCATATTGGTATTATATAAACACTTCATGCATTGATATGGCCCTAAAACTACAGGTTCTCTAGGACTGATATCGTTGATTGTGGCATCCGTTATAACGTAATCAGAATCGTCATTATCATCCATTTCATCTGGGTAATCAGTATCATCGATATTACTCTCAGTTTGCGAAAATTCACAGATTTCCGTCGCTATTGTTTGCTCATCAAGAGTTATCAATTTCTCATCTTTAGTGTTGTGTTTTTTACCATTCCGTGTTTTACCACAGGCTGGTCCAGGTAATCTCGGTATAGGGGTGCATTTTGACGTTGGAATTTCTACAAAGAGGAAGAAGTTATTAATATTAGTAAAGTTTATTAACAAAATAACAAAAATATTTTTTCATTACATAAGGATAACTTCTCACATTTTGTGAACTGTGAGCTTTCTATTATCAGATTATAATATTTTCAAGGCTAATTATTCGATAGAGACGGTGACATCAAACGATCGATGTCTCCCAAAATAATTAACTTACGTATGTGCAAGAGATGCAGACGTATGTATGTGTGCAAGACAGTTATGATACCATGTTTCGTCATATGCCGACCTCATCGTTGAGCCAGTAAATGGCCTGGTATGGTTAATAGGCGTTCCCGATATTCCAGGATGTGACTGAAGAAGATAGGTACATTGACCCCTGTCGAACCAATTAGAGATCTGCAGAAAAGTCCTAAGTTAGATCCTAGATATTAATCGGGTTTTGGTTACACCGCTTGCTTATATATTCGCTTGTTTTGTATGAAGCACTTAGCGAAGACTTAGCGAGAACTTAGCGACGAGAATAATTTTCGCTAAGTTTAAACAAATTTTTTTTTGACATCTTTCACCGTTTTCAACCCTTATTCATATTTTTGAATACAATGACTTATCGCTAAATTGCCGTTTTCTTTGCAATTTAGCAAGCGACAATCGCTTGCTTGTAACCAAAACACGACTATTTTCTCCTACTCCTACTAAAGTTTGGGCAGTAATATATGAGATTCTGCAGTACTCACGAGCTAAGACTCCAAGTCTGACGCGTGTCTGCCTAATAAACAGTGTCCATTGATGACCCGATCTAGCATATAGTTATCTCGTCTAGGCATGGATATCAGGTTTAGCGCACGATTTAGGTCATAACTTAAACATACTTGCCCGATGATCCCGCAATTTGTGCCACGAGACCACCTATCATACGCTAGTCTGAGACCTTCGGTTTTAAGCATGAGCTTCCATGCAGAAAGGGGTTTGCCCGCATGCTACATATTCAGTGGAACAGGTAAGGTAGTTCCTAATCTTAAATGAATCACCCTTGCTATAACTTTCAATACGTGCTGCTACTTTTTCTTCCAATAGTTTTAACCCGGTTGATAAAGTTAACCTTTTTGCTGAAATATTCGCATAAAACTCCTCCCTGCCGTTTAGCTCTCAACCACTCCCCGTCATCTAGCTCCATGCCTGAGATATTTTTTCGTACGCGAGGAGGTAACGTAGGAAAGTCTCTGGGTCCGGATGGAATTCCGGCACTAATTTTGAGCAAGTGTTCTTCGACGCTTGCTCGTCCAGTGCGCAACCTTTTCAGCCTGTCATACCGAACAGGTATTTTCCCTACTCGCTGGAACGTTGCAAATGTCCAGCCGATCCCCAAAAAAGGAGAGGCTACTAATCCCGATAACTACCGGCCAGTTGCGATATGTTCTACGTTCTCAAAGGTGATGGAGACCATGGTAAATTATCATTTGGTGAGTTACCTGGAAGTTAACAGTCTACTCAGTGATCGTCAGTATGGGTTTCGCAGAAACCGTTCAACTGACGACCTGATGGCGTTCCTCACGGAACAGTGGAATCGGTCCGTGCATAGACTGGGTGAGAGCAAAATAGTGGCCTTAGATATTTCTAAAGCATTTGATAGAGTTTGGACCCAGGCACTATATCAAAGGTTAATGCTTTTGGTTTAGGTAGAAACTTCTCTCGATTTATTTCGAGTTTTCTCAGACACCGTTCCATACAAGTTGTAATAGACGGTATCTCTTCCGATGAGTATACAATTAATGCCGGAGTACCTCAAGACTATGCTTTCTCCCTCTTTTTTTTCTTATTTTCATCAACGACCTTCTGGATCGAACTACAAATCCCATCCACTCCTTCGCTGATGATAGCAATTTACATATGTCACTCATATTCGTTCGACCGTCGACCCAATCTTTCCGTAGTGCAAGGAAAGAGACGAACAATGAATGACACGCTTAATCATGACTTGCATCTGATTGGTGAAACCGAGTAGAATTTAATGCACGCAAAACACAGTGTTGCAGAATATCGCCCAAGCACACTGGTGACTCGACCCAGCCAATGATTTCAATGGGTGGTTTAGATGTTGTTGGAGTATAGAATGTGACCTTCGTTGGAATAAGCACTTTTTCAACGTGTCGAAAGAAGCATTCAAGTGCCTGGGCTTTTTAAAGCGGTGTAAAAGATTTTTCACCCCACCCGATCTCCTCAATATCTACACCACGTATATTCGGGCAAAAATGGAATTCAACTCTCATATTTGGGCTGGGGCTCCAGCGTCCACCTTGGAGCTTCTAGACCGCGTGCAAGAGTGTTGAAGCTGATAGGCAACAGCAGTGTATCCAGCACTGTTGCGTCCTTGGAGCATCGACGAAATGTTAGCTCTGTCTCGGTATTTTATATGTATTTTCATGGAAAGTGTTCCGCCGAGTTACATGGCCTCATTCCAGTAGTTAGGGTATTTAATCGTACGACGCGGTTTTCAAAGGAAACTCATCCCTTTTCTGTTTCCTGGCCGTTGGATCGAACTGCGCATTACAGAAACAATTCATTCTTCAGCCGAACAGTCAGCATTTATAGGGGACATCCCCTGAGTGTTGGTCTTCGCGAAAAAAAAATTAAACTAACTCCCTTACACATTTTTAGGTATAAGGGCAGACAGCGTGCAATCAGTCTTAAATCTTAAGATTGCGAAGCCAGTATTAAACATATCCTAGAGCAGATACATTGTTACTTATTTTAATCTCTACCAAATTATATTCATAGTTACGCAAGAGTCCATGTCGGAGGCCCCTTAATCTAATATCTTATTTGTAGAACACCTCATGCTAAGCGGAAAAATTTAATTAAATTTATCAATAACTACACCATTTCCAATTGAAATTTCAAAAAAAATTAATTGAAATTTAAAAACTCTATTTAAAATTTGAATTACATCAATTGAAATTTAAAAATCCTATTTGAAATTTGAAATACATCAATTGAAATTTGAAATTACATCACTTGAAATTTAAAATATGTACATCAAATGAAATTTAAAAAACATCAATTGAAATTTAAAATACATCAACTGAATTTTAAAACACATCAATTGAAATTTGAAACTGGTCAATTGAAATTTAAAAGACACCAATTGAAATTTAAAAGACACCAATTGAAATTTAAAACTCTAATACATAAAATCGGTTAATAATTTTGCAATTTCAACTGACGAATTTTAAATTTCAATTGATGTCTTTTAAATTTCAATTGATGTCTTTTAAATTTCAATTAATGTGTTTCAAATTTCAATTGATGTGTTTTAAATTTCAATTGATGAGTTTTAAATTTCAATTGATGTGTTTTAAATTTCAATTGATGTATTTCAAACTTCAAATAGAATTTTTAAATTTTAATTGATGTTTTCAAATTTCAAATATAATAATGGTGTAGTTTAAATTTTAAAAATCGGTAATTTTTTACATTTCACTCGACACAATACTGGTTTGAACACAGTATTTTCACGAAAGAACTAATTCAATTGAACGATACACTCTTGTGAACTAGATCAACTAGTTCACATTGTTCCGCTTTTTTGTATCAGTAGTTCACTTGTTTCAGCAGTTTTTTGTATTTCAGTTCAGTGCTCTCCGCCATTTTCAAGTCCATGCTGTCTTTGTCTCACTCAATTCATAAAGTAACTATGGTATAGAGAAGAAACTTTACTCATGGAGTGGAATGCCAATAAAGAAAACGAGTGAAGCGCCTCGTTTCTCTGTTCTCTCTCTCTTAATCTCTTCGTTGAATATTTCAATACACAATCAGTTTTCTGATGATGTTACAGTATCTAACTATAGAAATTCCAACCATATTTAAATAAAATTACATAAAGTATGTAAATAGTATGAAATAATCAACTTATGACGCGGGAAAGAAATGTGTTTGAGTGAATCGCGTCGACTTTTTCGGTTCTCTTCTACTAGGGTTGCCAAATTTGCACAAAGGTGCTTAAAGTTGCAATCTTTGTGGAATGTATATGTAACCGGCTTTTGGACTTTGGGCGTTGTGACCGTTGGGCGTTATGACCGGTCGCCGCTCTGATTGAACTAAAAGTTGAACTGAAATGAGCTCTTTAGTTCACAGCTCATGTGAACTGTTTAGCTGAAATGATACAATGAACAAGTGAACTAAATGAACGAACTATAAGTGGTTCATTCTATTGAGCTGAACTAAAATGAGCGCTCAGTTGAAACTCTACTGCTTCCTGTGTGAAGCCTTCGCGGGTTTAAGGATTTTCTCGTCTGGGCAAATCCAAAACCGGCTTCGGAATAATCTTTTGTGTAATAAAGCTTTATGAATGGCAGGTATTTGGCCAACGAGTAAATACTCCTCGAGTTGCCATCTTTCTCATTTGAAGTTTCATTTCACACTCTTCGGGGTGAATTTGATGGAGAGATTTTCGACGTAAAAAGATGTACACCAGGTGGAGTTACTAGAACTCTTTACTTAAATTTGTCATGTTTATATTTTTATGGAGAACTGTGAAATTTAAATGTATTTTTTAGTGTTAGTAAACATTTGTGTTGTATTTAACAAAAAAAAATTTAGTTCGAACTAACGAACTACTAATCCCTCTATCTATTATTATTAAAGCAATATTTCCAACATGCAACGTCCATATGCAACCAAGCCTAATGTCGTCAAAAACGATTAAATCTACTCGTAGGTAGACAAGAAATAAAAGTGTGCAATTTGACAACCCTTGTAAAAGATTCAGTCAAACTCGCTTCATAACTTGATAATTTAATATTAATTTCATACTTTATGTAATTGTACTTATATTTAAACATAGTTGGAATTTTTATAATTACATACAATAAAATCACTGCTTATGGATTGAAATATTCATCGATGAGAGTAAGAGAGCAGAGAATCGAGGCGTTTCACTCGTTTTCGTTGTTGGCATTCAACTCTGGGAGAGAATTTTTGGCAAAATAAATATCATAGTATGTTAAAATAATTAAATCATTTTTCTCGTAACTTTTGGTCACTCTCTCTCATTTTAAATTCACACAGCAATTTTAATTTGAAATAATAGGTATGTTTCTTTACTTGCACAATTTTACACAAACTTACACAAAAGCGTTTCTTTACTCCAAAATTGTGTAAATGAGAGATCTTTTTTTCTCTTAACGTCAAAATGCGTTTTTCTTTTACCCAAATTTACACAGACTTTTTCTTCGGGTAAGTTTGTGTAAAGTAGTGAACAATCAGCTGTTAGAAACGTCAAAATAAAAAAATAAAACTTTGTTTGTGAAGTAAAAGTGTTAAAAGTGTTTTGTAATTTGATCGTGTTGTTAATCGTGTTGTAATTAGTTTGTGAAGTTAAAATTGTTTTTGATTCAGTTTCAGTTCATTTCCATCCATTTTTATATAACACAAAATATCACTTCACACAATTTTATGATGAATGTTCAAACATAAACAAATGTCAATCACAAGAAATTTCCCAAGGCATGTGCGATATCTAATTAATTCCTTTATCTACGGTTTGTACCATAGATAAAGGAAATAACTAGATATCGCACACACCTTGGGAAATTTCTTGATCAATGGGATATTTTCTAGATGGAGCTGAAAGCAATAATTATAACGTTTGATCCCAAAGAAAACATACATTGCGAGATGTATTTAAAACAGGTGGTAGCAGTAGGTGTTGTAGGCAACATCAAGAGCCCTTTTGTTTTTGTTTGGTGGGTCAATGCTATAACAGTCAACACAAACGAATACCAACAATAACAGTACGCCAAAAAATCACATACCCAAAATATATTTGAATTTGAAAGTGGGGAATGCAACAGGAAAAAAAATTAATTAGTTCTTCGAATAGCACAACCTGGAATAAACGTCAATGAATGTTATGAGAAATATCAATGAGAGTTACAAAACGACAACACAGCAGCTAGTGGCAGTACTTGACAACGGATGTGCGATATCTACTTATTTCCTTTATCTATGGTTTGTACTATCAAAGCGAGTTTGATTACCAGGGTAAGGGGAAGTTTCAACAACTTCCATACGCATTTCGAAGAGAAAACTCGACAAAATTGAAATAAATAAACCAAAAAATAAGAACCATTAACATTACCGGAAAAATATAGAATTGTAAAATGAATTGTTGTGTTATTTAGAAATAATGGGTCCGCCAAATAACTTTTTTTCTTGAAAATGCTATAAAAAAAAAACTACTGAATATTTCCTCAAATTTCTTTTTTTATTTGAAAGTACAATCCTTCCGGTTAATAATGGAAAATAATTTTATTCAAATGGCTGCCTCGGCTGGCCATGCAGTAGCCTACACGATCGGTCCAATTTTTAAGCACATTATCGATTGTGTGCAGCTGTATTTCACCAATGGTTTCACGAATATTGTCCTTTAAAGCGTCAATTGTCTCTGGCTTGTCGGCGTAACACTTATCTTTGAGGGCACCCCACAAATAATAGTCCAACGGTGTCAAATCGCAGCTCCGAGGTGGCCAAACGACATCAGCTCTGCGGCTGATAATGCGATCTTCAAAAACAGGGCTCAAAACATCGAGTGTAGCTTCGGCTGTGTGGCACGTAGCACGGTCCTGTTGACACCAAATGTTGCCAATATCCTCCTCTTAAATTTTTGTGAACAAAAATTCGTTCAACATGGCCCGATAACGATCGCCATTGACTGTAACGGCCACTCCTTGCTCATTTTCGAAGAAACATTGCCCAATTATGCCTCTGGACCAAAATCCGCACCAAACAGTGACTCGTTTTGGGTGCATCGGCTTTTCAATATATGCGTGCGGGTTTCCTGTGCCCCAAATGCGACAATTTTGCTTGTTTACATACCCGCCAAGATCAAAGTCGGCTCCATCTGAAAAGATGATTTTTTTGGCAAAATCGGCATCTTCTGTAAGTCGATCGCAGGCCCATATTTCCCAGCGTTGTTCAAGCGTATACACAACCATATTCGTTCAGCGGAAGGATAAAACTAAGTATCTGTCAAATCAAACATGAGCTAAGTGTTACCATTCACGAAATAAGCACTAGTTGAAAAAAAAACGTTAGATGGCGGACCCTTTACTTATAGAGAATAAAAATTGTGTTTTCATCAAAATTTATAATATATTATCGCTAATCAAATTTCCTTTTGGTGTTCGGCCAGAAAATAAAGTTACCCCAACTTGTTTGAGAGTGTAAGGGAAAAATCGAAGTTGACGTAAAAAAAGTCGTTCAACTGATCCACATGTCTAAGGGCCTCTTCACATTTACCACGCGTTGTTGTAAACAATTTAATTCCAATTTTGTTTTCAATCGGAAATAAAAATCTATCCGTCAAATTTAGAGAGGTAAAAATATACGTAGTATTCCATAAAATAAAATAATTTGAATGAACTTACCATGTGTATGCCATTAGGCAAATTTCTGTTTTTGAGTCTCTACCAAAAACGATGTACAAGTAGAGCCTTTGAGTGAATTTCTAGCACTTTTTGGTTCTCTTTTACCAGGGTTCCCAAATTGCGCACATCGTCTGGTCGTCTAATTGTAGATCGTCTTTGTCTCTACATCTTGATAACATTTTCATTCACAAGAAATGACAACAAAATTTATCTAATAGGCAAAATACTCGACACAAAATGCTTGCGCAAAACACACTTTGCGCAAGCCGTTGTGCTGTGTGTGGTACTGGTTGTGCTGTTTGCACAGATTTTGTGTAAAAATCAAATCGTTTTGATTTTTGTGCGTTTTGCGCAAACGCTTTGTGTAAAGTGTGGGGATTTTGCGCAAACTCTCTGTCAGTTGTGAAAAGTTTTCAATGAAGTAAGAGCAAAACAATGGCGGAAGATAAAATTTTTTGGACCGAATTCATAGAAGAATATGAAAACTTGTCTTCATTATGGAAAGTAAAACGTATGGAATATTGCAAACAGCGCATACAAAATTTTACAAAAACGATGTAATTTTAGTAGAAAAATTAAAAGAAAAGGTTCCTGCAGCGAAAAGAGAGATGGTTGTAAAAAAAATAAACAATTTTCGAACAAATTACCGGCGTGAATTGAAAAAAGTTAAGGAGAGTGAAAAATCGGGTGCAGGTGCTGACGATATTTATGTTCCAACATTATGGTATTTTCCATTGCTGTCTTTTCTCGAGGAGCATGATTATACCATTGAAAGCAGAAATTCTCCTTCTGAAGAATATTCCAGCTCTTTCAGTAGCTATTGCTGTCCCAAAAGCTATCTTTTTAAAAACCACTCTTAACTCCACAACCTTTTTGCTCTTGCCAATCTTTTAATTTCTTTTCTTTCTTTTTTAATTTAAGTGGGAAATTAAAATGACGCTTAATATCGCTTAGCTGCCCCCATACAAATTAAGCTTTAATTAACTAACACACTTGTTTTCGACACATATTTTACCGTTATGAATTTCGATTTTTTTATTTTGCTAATATGTATTTATGTTGCCAATAGTGAAATACTGTCATTTATTTTTTTTTTAATTGATATCTTTTTAAAATATTTTTTATTTTAAGTAATTGATTCAAAAGTTGCTTACCTTTTGCGCAATGCTGTATATACTAATAATAAAAAATAACAATAAAAAGTCCAAAATATGTTTAAATTTATTTCACAGTTTTAACCACAAAGACATGAGAAAGTCAAGTCAACAATTCTTGTCAATTCCGTCGATGGCGCAATGGTTAGAGTACGCGCCTCTTGTACCTGAGATCCTGGGTTCGATCTCCGCTCTGGCCACCTTAAATTTATTTCGGCGGCGGTCACCTCGCATAGTGACGGCAACACTATCGAGTATTTAGTCATGAAAAATCTTCTCAAAAATACCGTTCGGAGTCGTTGTAAAAAAACCTTTTTTTTAATTCTTGTAACTTCACCTGCTGTAAGTCAATTTACGTAAAATAACGCTCTATCGTAGCGACCGCACCACGATGAGTGTGAATTGAAACATCAGATGAGAAATATTGTGCCTCTATGTTGCATTACTCTATCAAGGCGCACTATGAGCATGTAATCGAAAATGTGCTCTAACTAATCAAAGTTCATGCTCAAGAATGAAAAATTTGTGATTTATTAAGGTATTAAGGAAACGGGTTCGGAATAATTTTTCTCGACAACTAAGCGAGTTATTGAACAATTTTATTAATTTTTCCGCCTTATTTTGAACTGTGCTACCGAAAAATATTATCGGGTCTAGGAGCCTCGATATCGTACTCTCTCCCACAATTATGTTCGTTTTCGAAAATGGGATTGCCCATCATTGGATCTTGATGACCCCATGGATCTACACCCCTTTTTCCATGTAGATTTTTGGATTTTTTTCATTTCTGATAGGAGTATTTACCTTCAACATCCATGAATAAGTTGCCATGGTCCTGTTCATCATCAATGTCGTCGCCATTTAGAAAATCTTCAACGTGCTCATCATTTTGGTCATCTTCATTACTGCCATCTATACTGTCATCCTCGTCTGGACAAAGGATTACTTCAATTTCGTCGTCATCTTCTACATCTTTATCCAAATATTCTAAACATAACTCGGCATCTGAGGAGTTTTCCGTCATGACGGCCTAACAATTGGAAAGAATATAGATTAAAATGCAAATTAGTCATATGTCGTTTATTGTGTCGCATATTTTACTACATTGTGTGGAATATTTTACTACAAGCTGAAGTAAAAAATAGAAGGAATCAAGTTAGACATTTGAAACTTTTCACATAAACTGAAACTTTGAAACATGTCACGTTCGAAAATGTTTGTTTGAAAACCGAGCCCACCTCCCATATGCCATGAAACTAAAAGTGCTAAACTAAATTTTCAACCACTTTGTATGGGGATCTATCCGATATTACGCGATTTTTAGCGGCTCGCCATACAAACTCGTCCAAAAAATTTGTTTACCGACTTAATATATATTTCCCTCACACATAAAAACTTTTAGCCCAAAATTTGTCCATTAAACAATTGGTGGTATTACAGGAAAAATTCAAAAAGTTTTTTTTTGAATCTATTTAATATATCAACTTTAAAGGAATCGTATGTTCGATAGATTGAAATTATCCTAAATTCAAGTTATTCTAATTAAAAAAAAAAGTCGATAGACTCAAACAATTTGAACCACAACAATTAAACAATTCATTGCACAAATATTCTCAGAAAAAGATCGTAAATCTTACATGTAAGAAGTAGACAGTATAGAAGATTAGGCATGACCAATACCTTCTTTACAGCTCGAGGTAAAATGAGATCAGTTTTATACCATGTTCACGTGAAGGTCAAATTTTAACTTGTTATCAATAACAACCCCTAAACATATAACATTACTCGCATCAACGAATTCTATAAACACACAAACCAAATTTAATTTATTGTCGCCGTGCTGCGAGAAACAAATAACCTTTGATTTGGACGGATTAATACTCAAGCTGTTGTTAGACATCCATAAGCTTAGTTTATGTAATGTGTAATCAACTTCGGCCTGCATGACGTCCAAATAATCTCAATTGCCATTGAATACAATTTGAACATCATCAGCGTAGGAGTACATTGTACAAAACTCACCTAACTACTAAAAAGATTATTATCAAACATAATGAAAAGGAGTGGGCCCAGAACTGAGCCTTGAGTGACTGCACTTTTAACAGGTAAAACATTTGACGACATTCGATTTACAGATACAAACTGACTCCTTCACATATAAACTCAATTTACAAGCACTACTACCAATAGCATATTCCCTAATCAGCTTTTTTTTTTATCAAAATGCCATGATCCATTCGGTCAAAACCTTTTTCCAAGTCTACCGATAACAAAGCACATACTTTCCCGATATGAAAATTTTCAGTAAGGCGAACTAAATGTCTCAAACTACGAAACCCATATTGGCAATCGCTACGTTTAGATTCGCTATCCAAGAAGTCTAGCAACTGTCGCTTAAGCACGTGCTCCACTACCTTTGATTAAACTGGCAATAGGGAGATCGATCCCAAAACCAGAGAATTACCGCACGTCTTCCTTTTAATGGGCCTTACTTTAGCTAATTTCCAGTCAGTTGGAAACGTTGAAGTCATGATTATAGTGTTAGTGATATGTAAAAATTAAGACAATACATGAAAATGCTACTCTCAAAAATTATTGTGGAACTCCGTCGTTACCCGGAGCATTGGACTTGATAGTGGAAAAAGCACACATCAGTTCATCGAGTGATATACTACGAAAAGAGACTCCATTCACTTCCCGCTGATAGTCCACATTAGTAGGATTTAGTAATTGATTACTTATAAACGTCTCATTTAAGACATCAGCACTAACGTTGACATCAACCACAGATCAACCCCACATCGCCCTACTGCCGCCTCCTATATCAAATTGTAATGCATGTGCATTCATATTCATTTTCCTCACAATAGTTTTTATGCTATTTCTCAATTTGCAAACTGTTCTCAAATTAGTTCGTTGTCTAACTCCTGCTGTTATTTTCTTATTGACACTGTAAAGTTCGCGAAACATTTTTCCAATGCCAAATTGTAAACGTTGCTGTTGTTAATCGGTTCCTCTTCATTACCGTTGCGATTGTTAACGATGGATCTTTCAGAACTACGTCTGCTGGAGTTATCGTTTTCATTAATGTTTTTCCGCCGGATCTATGCGGGATTCTGCTGCCGTTGTTCTTGTTATTTATATTCGATGTATGTGTGACACTTTTTGTTTTGCCGGTGTAATTACTGCAACAAAATGTTAGCTGCTTGTTGAAAATGAAAATAAACAAAGGAAACGTTGCATCCAATGCGGTATTGGGATTTGGTAAGATTTTTCTTACAAACCGGACAAACAAAGCTTTTAGGCAACATCGTATATATACACTCCGGGTTCACTTATTTAAAGACATCTTGAGATATAAAAATAATCATGACAATAGAGGTTTCTTAACTAAAGAACTTTTTTGAGAAATATTTTAAAAAAAAGTCCAAAAATGTGCTATTTTTTTGGTTCACTTGAATAAGGCACTTTATTATTTTTTTATTATTTTTAAAGTAAGCGACGATTTTTTGTAGGGAGCTGCTGAATATGGAATTTTTACTGCCTTTAAATCATAGAGTAATCTCAGACTAGAGAGAATATTTCGCTCATCTGACGTTTCCTTTCACACTCTTCGTGATGCGGCCGGTGTGATAGGGAGATGTTTGACGAAAAGTGACATACAACAGGTGGAATTACAATAACTTCTTGCTTTAATTTTTCATGTCGTTTTGGTGAAAATCTGTGAAATTTAAATGTGTTTTAAACTTTTTTATTGACTGTTGTTGTTAGTATACATTTGTGTTGTATTTAACACAATAATTTTCACACACAAAACGAAATGCCTTTGTTGATATTTTGTTCGTTGTTGTGAACCATTGCCTCTATCTGGTATTAGTAAAGCAATTCTTTTCAACATCAAACGTAAATATCACACCAGGCCAAGTGTCATAAATTTGGTGGGAGAACTAGTAGATCTATTATAAGTATTAATCTATGCTTTAAATAAGTAAACCGGAGTGTATATGTATTTAAAAGGAGTTTATTGTGTTTGTTGTTGTTTGGTGCTTGATGGTTTTTTTTGTTATTGGCGGGTTTCAACCTTTATACAAACGATCTGCACGACAACAATAGTCGTGTTTTGGTTACAAGCTAGCGATTATCGCTTGCTTTAGTTGCAAAGAAAACGGCTTTTTAGCGAGAAGTCATTTTATTCGAAAATATGAAAAATGGTTAAAAACGGTAAAAGGCGAAAATGAATCACGTCGCTAAGTTCTCGCTAAGTGCGTCATACAAAACAAGCGAATATGTAAGCAAGCGGTGTAACCAAAACACGCTTAATATTTCACACAATTAATAGCTGGCGGATTTTCTTTGATAAATCTTGATTGTTAAACTTCAATGGATCATTTCAGGTACACAAATAATAGTATCTACTGCATTTTAATATTGTTAATAATTAAATAATTTTCTTATTTTTTATTGACAGCGAAGAAATTTTGTTTAAATATCCATTACGGCGTTGCCTAATTTACGTTAAGGTCCTATTATTGGCTTTAGTATAGGCTTTTGTAGCATAGGCTTTGGTAATTTGAATCAACAGGCGCCTAATTTAGCTAGCATAATTAATCTATACATTTTACATTGTACCACTGACGGCCACACAAATCTATTAGAACATTGTATTAATAAAATAATAAAAAAATAATTAAAAAAAATTAAGTTACTGTGTTTTATTTATAAATGAACTAAAACTAAAAAACTAGAAAATAATGAAGTGATTAGGGATGGCATCTCACAACCAGTGAGCTGTGCGCGTTCTAGTTTTACACTCACTTATTGGGACCTACAGTTTTACTCCGGTTCCGAACGGAATATTGAGAAGCTTTTACATGGCTAAATACTTGATAGTGTCGGCGTCACTAAGCGATGTGACCGCCGACGAAAGAAATTTAAGGTGGTCAGAGTAGGAATCGAACCCCTGCCCTCATGCACACTACCACTGCACCATAATACTTTACTTGTCGACAATTCATGGAATACTATATTCCCAAAGAACGCTGAATACTCGTGACTTATTTTTTAGGAATACTTCGTCAACGATTTCGGACTAGAATATCGCAGCTGTGCTTGAAGATTTCGTCAACCATGAGACTTTTTTTAATTTTCACCAATACTCTGAGGATGCCCCCTGTAATAGGGAAGTAGGGGTAGGAGGAAAATGGGAATAGTATTTTTTGATGCACTTAAAATTTTTGAAATCATAAGTAACAGGGAATGCATTTTCTTTGTAGTACGTAGTTCAATATATTGACCAAGTTACAAGAAATTAATGAAAATTCCTGGACAACCTTGTCGTACGGATAAATACCCTAACATCAGGTTTCAAGTAATGTATCTTGGAGGAAAACTTCTCATGGAAATATCGATAGAACGACACACAGCTCTCATTTCGATGACGATCCAAGGAGATAACCAAGTTGGCTACCCTGCAGTCATCTATTAGCAATTGCCATCCTTTGGGCACTGTCTAGAAGCTCCAAGGTAGACCGCAATGAGAGTTACATATACATATCTCCTCTTCGGCTTAACGTACGTGATGTAGATATTGAGGTCAGGCGGATAATTTCTTACACTGTTCTAAAAATCCCAAACACGAATGCTTCTTTAGACACCTAAAATTAATTTATTGATTATTCTGGTTTGTATTTTTAAGCCTTTTGGCCAATTTATGCCTATTCCAGCGGATATGACTGTATTTTCATGCCGAGCATTAATAGCATCCGATTCTTCAATATCTATACCAACCATAGAAATGGACCACACTCAGAAACCAAATACATATCGTGGCTAACTGAAACGCTCATCATCAGTCTGGTCCATAACTTCGGAAAGAGGTCGACGATGAAAAGAATTCCCCCCTGGGACTGTAATTTCGAAAATAAAGGTCAGCACAAGGTTTTGTGTTTTACATTTAATGCTTAGTGTGTTGTACCTCAACAAAAAATTCCTTCTACGCAAATGGGAGCTAAAGTAGGTTCTAAGACGAAATTTAGTTGGGGACGCTTTATTGGAAAATGAACGATGAACCACTGTGCGTCAACCAGTTTAAAGGTAATAGTTTTATACATTTTAGGCACGAAGATTTATCTATCACTGTGGCATATACCTTTTACTTGTGGGGTTTACAAAACGATTTTTATATATATTTTATTTTACACAATTTTGTACAAAGCACAACAACGAACAACATTAAGAATGAAAACAAACTTTCTTTAATCAGTGGTGATGTTTTTTGTTTGTTGTGATTACTACATGGTAGAAATATAATGGTATATGCAGTACGACAACAAATATAAAAAGCCAAAAACAACAGGCATTTTGTTTTTGCTCAGTGTCTGTGTTGTGTCAAGTCAGCTGATAGAAAAATGATGAAAATGTAAACAAATTTGCAAAAAGTGCCATTTAGAAAATGATTGAGTGTTATTTGAGTGAGTAAACAGACAAAGCTAATTGAAACGTTTCTATGTAATTTTTGCAGAGAAATATTTTAAAAACTGTAGTTGCTGGCGAACGGGGGTAAACAAATTTTGACATAAGAGAAAAACTTACACTCAGTCCAAAAAAAGTTCAAATCAGCTGGGGTAGTGCTTCTATCATTTCTTTGTACCATTGATTACTATCTATTAGTTTTTGTTACTATGACGTGCACCTCTGTATGCATGTGTTGCCAGATGGTAGCATTTATTTGTAGCGAAACTGTAATATCTTGCTCGCACTTGCAAAAATTGGTTGGATTTCTCTTATAGCTCATTCGCACTGCAAAATACCTTCCCGATTTCATATCAAATGTCCTAACAAAATCTGAAGTGTTGGCATTGGGGTTTTTCCTGATTTGATTGAAAGTCAAGGCGCATTGACGAGATAGTATTACTACGACATCAAACACACCAAGCCGATAACAATAGACATTTTGCTTTGCCTTGTATTTTTTACAATTCCAGAAATAAATGTAAACAAAAGGTATAAAAAATATGTTTGAGAAACAATAAATACCTAAGAAATGCGATAAATTTAATATGTCGGGTATTCTAGTGGTACCACCACATCAATGCGCTGATTGAAATGGTTGTAAACAAACGTATTATTCGTTCGTATTGAGATAAAATAGCGTTATATAAAGCAAATCAAAATTTATTTCCTGATTCCTATACAAATAATAAAAAATTCCCGATTTGTCGTGTGTCAAAACGTATGGGAAATCAAGAAAGTTTTCTTGATTTCTGCTTGAATTCAAAAAAGTGGCAAAATCAAGAAAATCGATGCCAGTGCGAATGCTGTATAAGAAATACTAAATAATTCATTACTGCCCACGTCAGCCTAGAGTATTCAAAAAACCGGCCAATTCAAGAAACCCGGTTTTCGGTTGCTTCGAAAAATGGGGTTTTTAAAATACCGGTAACACCGAAATTTAGTTTTGGACATTAGTAGTGGTCTTCATGAAAATTCGAAAGAACTTCGTAAACTCGAAAACATCGTAAACTTGCACAGCAAACGTCAAAACAAAAAATTTCCCATACAAAGCGACTTGCTCAAAAGTGGAAAGTTTTCGAGGCAAATTTGCTGCGCAAACGTGGGATGGAGAAACGTGTAAACTTTTGACCATAGATAAAGGAAATAAGTAGATATCCCACAGACGTTGTTAAGTACTGCCACTAGGTGCTGTGTTGTCGTTTTGTAACTTTCATTGACGTTTCTCATAACATTCACTGACGTTTATTCAACAGTGTGGGACATTTTTTCAATACAAAAATAGAATAATTTTCCAGGTTGTGCTATTCAAACAACTTATTTAGTTTTTTTCATGTCGTTATGTTCCCCACTTTCTAATTCAAATGCATTTTGGTTATGAGCTTTTTTGTTGTACTGTTATTGTTGGTATTCGTTTGTGTTGACTTGTACAGCATCGGCCCACTAAACAAAAAAAAAAAGCCTATTGATGTTGCCTACAACCCCTACTGCTATCACCTGTCCTAAATACATCGTGCAAGGTATATTTTGTTTGGGATCAAACGTTGTAATTATTGCATCCAGCTCCATCTAGAAAATATCCCATTGAACAAGAAATTTCCCAATGCATGCGCGATATCTAGTTAATTCTTTTATCTATGCTTTTGACATTTCGTTGTCATCTGACTAGGATGGATAAATAAGGTGATAGCACTAGAACAGTAGAAAAAGTACACATACATAATACATGCAATTGCTTCTGCTACCACCTTATGTATCCATCTTGGTCAGCTGATATGGTTTTGAGCACAACTACGCTGAGCAACTTTACCTGGTGCCTCATGCAACGGTGCGAGGGAAACTTGCGCTGAGCAAAAGTTCTCGGCTTTAACGTTTGCATAAATGCCGCTAGTAACGCACAAAAAGGATGTACAGGTAGAAAAGAAAAAAAACCCGAAAATTGGCAACCCTGGTAGAAGAGAGCCAAAAAAGTCGACGCGATTCACTCAAACGCATTTCTTTCACGCGTCACAACTTGATTATTTCATACTTTTTACATACTTTATGAAATTTTATTTAAATATGGTTGGAATTTCTATAGTTAGGTAGAATAACATCATCAGAAAACTGCTCGTGTTTTGAAATATTCTACGAAGAGAGCAAGAGAGCGAACAGAGAAACGTCACGCTTCACTCGTCTTCTTTGTTGGCATTCCACTCCAAGAGTAAATTTTCTTCTCTATACAATAGTTGCTTTATGTAAAGCATATACACCGCCGTTTATCGCGGCTATTTTAGCGATAACCTTGTTGATGTATGAAAGAAATGTAAGTAAAATGTATTCTGCAACATTTTTCAACAAAGAATACATTTCTATTGGCCGAGAGTCTATAATGTAGAACTTTTGTAAATATAATGTATACTGATCAATAGAAAAGTGTCGAGTGTTTTAATAAGTGACAGGAAAATGTACATCTCTTAGCCACTTTAAGAATAGAAATGTGTCCTTTGAAGAAACGAACAAATTTGATACCCAAGTGTTTAATAAATTTTCTATCTAATCATTAATATATCTGTGGTCACAAACAATAACAGCCTAACTCGAGTTAGGACAAAATTGAAGATTTTTTTGGAGAAGTAGCAAATAAGCTCAAATAAGCAACTCTTTTTTTGTAAGAAGTAAGTAAAAGAATTCGTTTTCTTGTTATCTGTAACAAACTTATCACAAAAATTCCGACTCCTGATTTCCAGTAAAGATATTAAACTTTAAACTGCTCTCCCTGAAACATTTTAGAATCGACTTAGACTGGGTTTGTTTGTGACCACAGATATTTCTTCACAGGGAACGTGACTGGAGTCTTCGGCAGTGACTTTATTGGAGGAGCCTGGTAATTTTGCCGTTTACACCACCCAATTTGAGATTAAATTGAAATTTCAGTTGGCAACTCCGTGCTGAGATAAACGCCGCGCCGAGACAAAATTATAGAAGCCGGCTGCACAACAAACAAAATTAAATTGGCGGTTATTGTCTTTATTTGGGATGTTTTTGAAATAAATGAACCCTTAAAATTGGATCAGTGATATAAAATCGGCTCACAGTTGAAACCAATAAGAGCCATTTATATCGGCGGTGTCGTGAGCTTCAAAAAAGTTTTGGAGACGACGACGCGTCAGGAAATTTTCGATCGGCTTCCATCTGTCAAACAGTTGATGGTTTGTGTATGTTTTTATTAAGGTTGCCTTTTTTAGTAACTATCAGTGTTGCATCAAAATGTACACCAGGTTAAAATGAGGTTAAAAATTAAACTTCAGTTTCTACAGATTAAAAGTGTATAAATAATCTTCTGGGTTAGCGCGGGCAAAGACGATCTAGAATTAGACGACCAGAAGATGTACGCAATTTGGCAACCCTGGTAAAAGAGAACCAAAAAGTGCTAGGAGTTCACTCAAAGGCATTTCTCTCACGCGTCATATCTTGATTATTTCATACTTTTTGCATAGTTTATGTAATTTTACTCAAAAACGATGTAGAAGTAGACAGTCAAAATTTCTCTTCACTCAAATGCCAACAAACAAAACGAGTGAAACCCTAGTACTTCTCTACTCTCTCTCTTACTCTCTTCATTGAATATTTCAATACACGAGCAGCTTTTTGATAGTGTTATTTTATATAACTATACAAATTCCAACCATGTTGAAGTAAAATTACATAAACTATGCAAAAAGTATGAAATAAGCAAGATATGACGCGAGAGAGAAATGCGTTTGAGTGAACTCCTAGCACTTTTTGGTTCTCTTTTACCGGGGTTGCCAAGTTGCGCACATCTTCTGGTCGTCTAATTGTAAATCGTCTTTGTTTTACTTCAACATGGTTGGAATTTGTATAGTTATATGCAAGAACACTATCAAAAAGCTGCTCGTGTATTGAACTATTCAATGAAGAGAGTAAGAGAGAGAACAGAGAATGACTAGAGTTTCACTCATTGTGTTTGTTGGCATTTGAGTGAAGAGACATCGCGATGACTTGTACATCGTTTTTGGCACGGGTTATCGGAATTAACCTTCAAAGTGCGTTAATAACCATCGGTAAAATCACGTACTTTGGATTTAATTTATAAGGACCATAGATAAAGGAAACAAGTAGATATCCCACAGGCGTTGTCAAGTACTGCCACTAGGTGCTGTGTTGTCGTTTTGTAACTTTCATTGACGTTTCTCATAACATTCACTGACGTTTACTCAACAGTGTGGGACATTTTTTCAATACAAAAATAGAATCATTTTCCAGGTTGTGCTATTCAAACAACTAATTTAGTTTTTTTCATGTCGTTGTGTTGTACACTTTCAAGTTAAAATGTTGTTATTTTGATTGTATCTTTTTGTTTACTGTTATTGTTGGTGTTCGTTTCTGTTGAATTTGAGAGCAACGGACCACAAAACAAAACAAAATCCCTGTTGATGTTGCCTACCACACCTTTTGTTAGCACCTGTTCTAAATACAAGGTATATTTTGTTTGGGATCAAACGTTGTAATTATTGCATTCAGCTCCATCTAGAAAATATCCCATTGAACAAGAAATTTCCCACGGGACGTGAGATATCTAGTTAATTCCTTTATCTATGATAAGGACAAGGAAAAGAGCAAGTATTACAAGAGGTATCGATGAGACAGCTGAACAAGTTAGTACTTAGAGAACTTATAGAGAAGATGCTTTTAAAGAAGAAAGGGTGATAGGTGATTGGGTTGCGTGGGTTTCCATACTTATGCAGCCGGGTGTCAAGCCAAAAGAAAATGTTAACTTGTTGTTATTAGAATGTCAATAGGACAAATCTTAATCGAGTTATGGTAAAATTGTAGTTGAAGCCCGGTATTCAGTTTTTATGAAATTTTCATTGCCATAAGAAGTACGTGTATACGTAAAAAATAACGAAAATTTCATGAACCGAAAATTTCGCTCACTTTTCATTTCCGTGGTACTCAGCTCTTTGCGAAAATCAACCACAGGCTTGTTACGCCAAGGTATTTCGTACGAAAACAATTGTTTGATAATTGTTTGGGACCGGAATTTTGACATTTCCATAGTTTTAACAAGCAAAAGTAACACTGGCTGCGTTAAAAATAAAATGGAGTGCGTAAAGGTATTATAAATTAAATAGTTGCAAAATAAATCAAAGATATGTGGCAACTCTCTGCAACAAAATTTTCCGTTTATAGACAAATGACAAAATTTCTTACGAAAATTTAGCAAGAACTGAATACGGGGCTTAAAAGTGCAAACGAGATTATTAGTTGGGTGATAAGGATAGCAAATATAACGATTGAATATACAGAAGTATGTGGTGAACACAAATCTGCACCCCGTGATCATTTCGCTCAATGTGGTTAACGTCGATCTGGTGAAGCATTTTCTGCCTTCTTTGAAAAATGTTTTTATGTGTGTGTAAAAAGGAAATGAAAAAGACCTCTGATGTCAACGAACTGTTGCCATTCAAATTTCAGTATCTCCATAAGAGTCATCAGCACAGCCGCGGAACCCAATAAACATGATTTCGTCGAGATATTTATCTAGCTAATGCTCAAAGACAACAAACTGGACTATGTAAACTTTGCATTACACGAATTTCCCTTCAGATTCGGTGGTCCTCCTATATCCCTATATTCCTTCAGGTGGTCTCTCAGCTAACAGCCAAAAATGCCTGGAACTGATGATTTTACGTGCGGCCATCGACGGCTAACTGGATTTTGCCTACGAATCATCCTACTGCAGTTACTGTAGCAATTAAAAGCCCGACAAAAAATGTTCCAAATGCAAAGCTGTGCAATATTGAGATCATGAATATTAATCGTCCCACATCAGCAAGTCCTGCCCCCAATAGACCCATAGACACCAACCAGAGAGTTAAATGTTTTCTAAGTGGCGGTGCGGGTAGCGGTAAGTGCGAATAAATATTAAATGCCTTTAAATTAACCCACAATGCTGCGAATCGTTCCTATCTTTTAGAGAATATGCCTGTTTGTTTTATTCCATTAAGTTGTTGCCGCTTATGACCTAAAAAATGATCCACACTTAATACTACGAAATGTGCAACATTTGTTGTAAAGGGTGATAAAGTATGCGATACGGCAACACGTTTGTAGCCAGAGCCAACTAATACATGGTAGCAACAGGTGTTGTTGCAGTTGTAGGCAACAACAGGCATTTGCTTGTTCATTCGTTTCAGTTGTCAAACTACACAAATGTATAACAAGAATACAAAAATAAAAAATGGGGTAGTCATCTTGACGCGATGCAGGGGCTTAAGTGTACTTATAGTGGCCATGCTGGAGGGAGCACTTCTTGTCCTTCACGGAACTCCCACAGGGCCACCCATGCCAGAAGGGCACTAGTACAAGAATTAAGTACTACTGATGGCGTCTGTCTATCCCTTCGGGCCGCTACCAGTCAAAATCCAGAAGCGTCTGTCCTACATTAGGCGGCTCCGTGGTCTAAGTCTGTCCTATAGTAGGCGGCAGTTCTTTCTGGTCCTTGTAGGTCATGTCTCTACCTGGATCTGCACTTTTGAGATCAAGGTGAAGGAGTTGTGCCGAAAAGGCCCTTCAACGAGGTAGTAAAGGACAATTTGATGAGCCGAGACCGAGACTAAATTATCGACGACGGCGGCACAACAAAAAAATTAAATTGGCGGCTTTCGATATTGTCAGTTTTGTATAAATTTGGGATGTTTTTGAAACAATGAACCTTTAACCAGTCGGTCAAATCGGCACACATTTCAAACCGATAAAAATATTGTGGTGGCGATGCATCGAAATATTTTTGATCGGCTTCCAAGTGTGTAACAGTTGATTTTATGGTTGCATGTTTTTGGTATTAGCAAGTTTTATTAGGTTTATACGGCATCTACATCGACCAAGATCAACGCATTTCGAGGGTTAACTCTGTTAACCCACGCTAACCCAATGGATTACTCATACAATTTTAATCTGTAAAAACTGAAGTTTAATTTATTTGTAACCTCATTTTAAACTTGTGTACAATTTGATTCAACTCTTCTATTTACCAACAAAAACGATGTAGAAGTAGACCGTCATAATTTCTCTACACTCAGATGCCAACAAACACAACGAGTGAAACCCTAGTCATTCTATGTTCTCTCTCTCTCTTAGTCTCTTCATTGAATATTTCAATACACGACCAGCTTTTTGATAGTGTTATTGTATATGACTATACAAATTCAAACTATGTTGAAGTAAAAATATATAAACTATGCAAAAAGTATGAAATGCCTTTGAGTGAATTTCTAGCACTTTTAGGTTCTCTTTTACCAGGGTTGGAAAATTGCGCACATCTTCTGATCGTCTTGGAAATTTGTAGAAAAGTGGCAAAACCAATGGCCGCCAAATTTTTTTTGCGACTTTTTGCTGTGCCGCCATCTTCAATAATTTTGTCTCGGCGAAAATGTAGGGTCATATCACATAAAACGATTCACCTCACGTTCACATCATTTTCCAATTTTTTAATCACATAAAACATAGAAGTGTTCACCTGCGTTGAAAAACTAACTTCGGGTTGGATCACTGTATCACTTTTAACGCAGCCGTGACTAAATCGTCATATATACTGTCATAATTCAACGCTGAAAAATTTGATGTGAATGTAATAGAAATACAAGTGATGGTTACTAAAATTAATAAATAATGAAAAAAATATGCGTAAAATTTTATCGCATTTCTCAACATAATTTGTTTTGAGTGTACCGTTGGCAAATATTTATAAATTTATGTATTATTTGGGTATAAATACCAACAACAACTCATCAATTCAAACCTCAGGGAAAAATCAAACATCAGATTATGTGGATTTTGTGCATTCATGTGTACCATGGTAGAAAAATAATGGTAGATGCAGTCGGACAAAAAATACAACAAGCCTAAAACAACAGGCATTTTGTTTTTGCTCAGTGTCTGTGTTGTGTCAAGTCAGCTGATAGAAATATGATGAAAATGTAAACAAATTTGCAAAAGTGCCATTTTGAAAATGATTGAGTGTTTTTGATATTTGATGAAAATTAAAACTTTTCTATGTAATTTTTGAAGAGAAATATTTCAAAGAAAGCAGTTGCTGGCGGTCCAGAAAAAAGTTCAAATCAGCTGGGCTAGTGCTTCTACCATTTCTTTGTACCCTGCAAACATTTGGACGAATGTTGGAAGATTAATTAGCTGCGCGAAGAATCCGCGATTCTTCTCGGTGATCATTAGACCATGAATCGCTTGGGCAGAATATTTGGCGAAAAATCCGCGATTCTTCCCGACAATCATTAAAGTCGTACAGAAAAAATAACGAATATTGTGCTTGTCGGTTTATTCTGATCGCTTTGGCAGAAGCTTTCGCGGAGAATCCGCGATTCTTCCTGGTGATCATTGAAGTCATACAGGAAAGAGCGAAAATTATTCTTTCCTGGTTATTATGATCGCTTGGGCAGTAGAATCAGCGATGAATCCGCGATTCGTTGCAACGATTAATCATAACGTGATTATTATTATGAAAACAAACAAAAATTAGAATATTCACATATTCGTTTTGGAAGTGATTAGTGACGTTTGACATATTTTATAGAGCCAAGTGTGTTTTTAACAATATTATAGTAAGTAAAATGCTGTCCAAAAATACAATTAGAAAAAGAAGTAAGAGATAACTGCAAAACTAATAGAATCGCATTTAATTCGATACCGCGATGCTTCTACGAATCGCTTAGGTGAATCGCGGACGAATCTGCAGCGCGATTTGCAGGCGACTTATCGTTAAGATTCGCTTGCAAATAATCAAGGCGATTCGCTACGCGGCGGACAATTTCTCACGACTTGGGAATCGCGGATGCATCGCAAATTATGATTGCCGCGATTCAGTGCATCTTCCAGATGATTCGCGGATGACTCATCCGCGATCGGAAATGTTTGCAGGGTACCATGATGTGTACTTTTGTGCATATATGTGTTGTCGGTGTGTGTGTTTTGTTTACAATTGTTCACATTGCAACACGTGTTGCCGCTAAAAAGTATGAAAATCCCAAAGCCAGCCGATTGTGTAACGGCGGTGAAAAAAATTCTAAGTCGAGCGCGGAGTGATTTATGTGATACAATTTTTCACCTCCGGTGACTGAGTGTGCGTCTGAGTTAGTCACTCACTCAGAGTTATGTGATAAGACCCGTAAATTTAATCATAAATTGGGTTGGGTAAACATCAAAGATTAGAGAACATCTAAACTGCGGTCTAAATGCGACATTACGGAGTTAAGCATGAAACACATAGACGACGACAGGCTACCGACCACAACCTGTCAAAAATAAAATACATGCGTTTATATGCAAGTAAATATTTTGACGACGGCAAGGCGACACGACTGCAGGTTGTTGTCTATGCTACTTATGTAGCTGTAGTTGAATTAAACTAATTTCTATTTGTGTGGGCGACAATCAATAGGTTAGAGCTGTCAATGCCTGAAGTGGCACCACTGACAGAATAATCAACTGTTTTCACAATTTTTGTTATGTTTGTAATAATATTTATTAAATATTCTCCAGACATTTTATTTTCTTCTAACACAAATAACACAATAACACAAACGTCAACATTACAGATCAACTGTTTACTTTGCAGTTGCCGTCTTGAAAATAATTCAGTAGCTGCCACACGACTACATTTGCAGTCAGCGGCATTTGTAGTCGTGTGTTCATGTAGCCTGTCGTCGTCTATGTGTTTCATGCTTTACTCTAAATTTGTATAAGAACATAGTTGCCACCTGAGATGTCGACTTAATCTCAAATTGGGTGGTGTAAACGTGAAAGATTATAGAACAAGTTTATCGCTAATCTGGCCGATATAAACTCCGGTCTAAATGCGATATAATGGCCCCTTTGAACCCCCTATCGAGTGGTCCGATAACTCCGAATGAAGTTTGTTATCTGTTATTCTAGCAATATTTATTCATTTTTTCACAGTGTCTACATCAGCTAGCTTTGACATTTTAGGCACTTTATTTTCATCTACATCTACAGCTCGAATGTATCTATTAAACCATTGCGTGGAAACCGTTTTTTGGTATTCGAGAACATCGATACACATTCAATAACTTCACTGCACTTACTCAACGTGTTTTAAACAGAAAACTGAAGTTCCGCTACTTTCTTGGGTGAGAGCAAATCAGAGTAAAAACAAACACAACCGCTCTGAAATGTTTGATTTAAGTGACAAATCACTTGTAAGACAGAAGTAATCGAGAACAAAAGGCTCGAAAAGCGTGTACCCGTTAAAGCAGACAGAGAGTGAAGTAATTGACCATTTATGGTTGAACAAAGAGAACAGGAAAAAATAAATATGTTTATGTAAATACGAGTACATCAAGTTCAGTATTTCTGACAGTAAATGCAAAGAAAACAAACGTGTTAACATTAATTTCAAAAACCACTTATTTTGCATCGTTTTTCTAAGAAAAGAATATTAAAACCTATGATTTCTAACTTTAGCCGTAGCTTTTTATGTTTATACAAAATTCAATAGTTATCTTTCAAAATTCATTTGTATTCACCATTGTACATTGTTAATTTAATTTAAATAAAAAAAATTCAATTCAGAGAAATATTTTTAAAATGTTCATATTAAGCACTTAATTCTACTTATAATATTCTATTCTATGAGCATACACCCAACAAATCATAACGACTCGAAAACTTGCATACTTTTAGAATCATGGTAAAATTATCTATCGGGTAAACGCGTCAGCCCAGCTGATTTGTGGTTTTTTCATATTTTCGGTCGGTAAGCTGTCAAATTCGATTTTGTTTCTCTTTGTTTGTTAATAAAATTCAAAGAATTTAAACCAAAATGCAATTTAATAGCATAGACTTTGTATCAAGTCAGACAATCTTATAAAATTGTTCACATTTTGTGTACATAGTGGTTTTCATTATTCAGCTAATTTTGACAGCTTAACGACGAAATTGCTAATGCGACTACCTAATAGATAATTCTACCATGTTTAGAATACTTGCTCGCTTCTCGAAAACATGCTCACTTCTCGAGACAATCTCTCTGAGTTCTCACTTGCTATGTTTAATATATTCGCTCGAATCAAGAACTTCAGTGTAGAGTAGTTGATGCAACTTTGTGTGTCATTAAACGAACCGTTTTGGGTGCTATCATTGACGTTATCGTTTTGTTTTTAACTAATTCTCGCTTCAGTGTACCCATGGTAGAAATATAATGGTAGATGCAGTACGACAACAAATACAACAAGCCAAAAACAACAGACATTTTGTTTTTGTTCAGTGTCTGTGTTGTGTCAAGTCAGCTGATAGAAAAATGAAAATTTAAACAAATTTGCAAAAACTGCCATTTAGAAAATTTCAAAAACAGCAGTTGCTGGCGAACAGGGGTTGCAGACAAACAAATGTAAACAAACTTTGACATAAGAGAAAAACTTACACTCAGTCCAGAAAAAAGTTCAAATCAGCTGGGCTAGTGCTCATGGTACAAAGAAATGGTAGAAGCACTAGCCCAGCTGATTTGAACTTTTTTCAGAACTGAGTGTGAGTAAGTTTTTCTCTTATGTCAAAGTTTGTTTACATTTGTTTGTCAGCAACCCCCGTTCGCCAGCAGCTGCTATTTTTGAAATATTTCTCTGCAAAAATTACATAGAAACGTTTTAATTTTCACACTTACACACTTTCAATATATCAAATAACACTCAGTCATTTTCTAAATGGCACATTTTGCAAATTTGTTTACATTTTCATCCTTTTTCTATCAGCTGGCTTGACACAACACAGACACTGAGCAAAAACAAAATGCCTGTTGTTTTTGGTTTGTTGTATTTGTTGTCGTACTGCATCTACCATTATATTTCTACCATGCTAGTGCTTCTACCAAGGCGAATTTATACAAGGTGGAAGCACTAGAATTCGCCTTACTTTTTGCGCTGGTTCTGTCAAAAATAGCAATTCGCCTTTTGTGGTAATGTCAAAATATGACATTTGTATTGCATGCGTATTTTCATTTGTTTGTGCTGTTTCTGTTGTGAAACAGCACAAACACATCCGGCAATGACTGCCCCACAACAAGCGTTTGTTGTCGTCGCGTGGAACATGAAACATCGGTCCCGTACCGCTTTCAAACTTTTTATTGCAAATAGCACATTTTACCATCTTTAAATACTTTTTTTTTCACTTTTAAGGGGAAGCTTTCAAAAAACACAAGTTTATAAATTAACTTCACTTTGCCAATAAGAATGTAAACAAAACTAATAAGTTTGACAATACTCGCTCAATTCGCCTTGGCATCAGCTGTTCAGAATATGAATCAGCTGTGCGCTTGCTATAACCTGAAGTAGATCAGCCTTGGCTTCTACCATTTCTTTGTACCATGCACCGAGTAATACCATGAGCAAGGCGAATTTATACAAGGTGGAAGCACTAGAATTCGCCTTACTTTTTGCGCTGGTTCTGTCAAAAATAGCAATTCGCCTTGAATTCGCCTTATGTGGTAATGTCAAAATATGACATTTGTATTGCATGCGTGTACGTATATACATACATATTTTTCATTGTGTTGTGAAACAGCACAAACACATCCGCCAATGACTGCCCCACAACAAGCGTTTGTTGTCGTCGCGTGGAACATGAAACATCGGTCCTGTACCGCTTTCAAACTTTTTATTGCAAATAGCACATTTTACCATCTTTAAATACTTTTTTTCACTTTTAAGGGGAAACTTTCAAAAAACACAAGTTTATAAATTAACTTCACTTTGCCAATAAGAATGTAAACAAAACTAATAAGTTTGACAATTCGAGCTCAATTCGCCTTGGCATCAGCTGTTCAGAATATGAATCAGCTGTGCGCTTGCTATAACCTGAAGTAGATCAGCCTTGACCATGAGTGTACCCGTTTAACGAGTGCAGCAGTACTATACACAGTATTACAAATGTATTTATGCAATACTTTAGTTCGTACACAGGTTGCAGGTTGTTGTTTCTTTGTTGTAATTTTTTTAGTATTGCTTCTGCCTTTTCAAGCTGCCTTGCGTTATACCGAGTTGCAGATAGGACGTTTATATATGCGCCGTAATTATCTTCCAAGTGTTCTTTTCTTTTTCACCGTAAACCTAAATTTGGAACCCCAAAGCGAGTATTAAAAAAATGGAGCAAATTTCTTTTAGCAGCAAAATTGAATTTTTTCTTGTTTTGCATTAAATGCGAATTTAAAAACAAAAAAAGTTTGCGGAAGTCTATATTTTGCGAAATATACTATGTAGGTCTCAAAAGCTTGAATGTATAGTCGCGCATAACTCTGCCATTTATTATCCGATCCTGATGAAATAAATTTCATAAATCGTTAAATTTATACTCCACTAGGTCGCGCGGCCGTGCTCAGGCAGGAGATTCAAATTCCCTCTGTACCGTAAGTCGATCTGTGACAAAATCAGAAAAATCGCGCGAGTTTTTAGAAATAATTTTTTATTTTGGTGTGTAAAAACTACGACAGGGACATCAGAAATAAAAGACAACAACTACAACGACAAAAGACAAGAACATCAAGTCGGTTAAACCAAAAATGTGAGGTTAAAAACAATTTTTGAAAAAGCCCTCAATAGGTTAATAAAAGGAAATATATTTATATATAGAGTTTCACAGGGGTTTTGTAATGATACATATTTCAAGCAGATCCGATGATAAATACCTGAGATATGACCTTTTATATACTCAAGCTTTAAAGTCCTAAATCTCAAGAAGTTGGATCTGGCACAAAAAATAACTTATTTTTCAACTCAGCGCAAGACTCTACCGTTCGTGAAATTTTGATGATCTGATTTTGCTGCTAAAATAATTTTATGAAAAAAAATAAAGTTTCAAGCTTTATTTTTTGTTTTATTGTTTTGAATGAGCATAATTATTAATGATGACGACCTAAGTAAGGACTTACAATCTAAAGGTTTTTTTATTGTCTACCGAAGCTTATGCGCATTTTTATTTAATCATCAAATTATGACGCTTGATCATATGCATCTTCCAGTTGTGCACCTGTTGATAACGAGCATCACATATTTCACACGCGAATGGCTTCTCCTTCGTATGCGATCTCATGTGAACCTTCAGTGCGAAAGCAGTACGTGAGGCATGTGTGCATTGTCCGCATTTATGGGGTCGTTCATCCGTGTGACTACGCATGTGACGTTTCAATACATGCAATTCAAAAACCGAGTACCCACAGACTGTACATTGATGGGGCTTCATGCCACTGTGACTTTGTTTTCTATGGAATGATAGTTTCCAGGATGATGGATACGTCTGATCACAATCTGGACATTGAAATGTCGTAATACCCATATGTACTGCAAGGTGTTTCTTAAGGTATTTCTTATATTTGAAAGACTTATGACACACGGAACATTTATTCCTTATTACAGAGTGAGATCTTAAGTGACTCACCAATAGGCGTTTCTTATTGGTATTATATAAACACTTCATGCATTGATATGGGCCTAAAGGGACAGTTTCATCATTATCTTGATAATCAGGATCATCGGAATTTCCCTCATTTTGGGAAAATTCACAGCTTTCCGTGGCTATTATTTGTTCATCATAAGCTGTCAATTTTCCAACTTTAGCGGTCGGCGTTTTATCACAAGCTGGTCCAGTTATTCTCAGTGTAGGGGTGAATTTTGACGTCGGTATTTCTACAAATAGGAATAATTTATTAAATGAGTAACGTTAACGTGATCGACTATGAGGAAAATCGTTGAATATGCCAAAATTTTCAGATGATGAGAGCGGTAGGAGCAATGTAAACTTTAGGAGAAGTACTTGCAAAAAAAATCACTACGTACACTGAATATGCAGTGGATATACGTTTTAGCTGACTAAAGTCGGAATGAATATTTTATCTGATAGTCAAGCTGCCATTAAGTCACTTCAAACTGTCTTCCTGAATTCGAGAACTGTCCTCGACTTTCGCAGATTTCTTAATGAGATGTCTGAACAGTTTAATATTCAACTGATTTGGGTGTCGGTCTACAGGCACATACCAGAGAACAGCAAAGCTGATGAACTTGCTATACTAGGGGACTACCTAACATGGAACTGTGTACATTCCAAGCTGATGTGATCCCGCGTAAACTTAAAACACACTAGCGCCCCGCTGTCTTTATCGAGTGTGGATGTCTTATTTTGTCTGTCATGACGGGCCACTGTTTTATTGGACGGCACGCAGAGTGACTGAGTCTTGAGAAATGAGTTTCGCAGAAGCTGTGGTGACGAAAAGGAGGTACAGTCAATAGAACACATTCTGTGTCTGTGCCCCGTCTTTTCCGGAAGACGGCAGGCTACACTAGGCTCACATTTCTTTATCGAGTTAGCAAAGCTGACTGATGATCTGAGAATTCTTTAGCTTTTTAAAGCAATCAATCTGGTTCAACAGGAGGGACTAGGAAAATCTCAGCTATTTCCTATTGTCCCTGTGGTATCACAAGCTCTACGTGACTCTGACATGCAGGGTGTCACTCAGTTGATTCATCCCCATGTCCCTATATAGGTAGGATCCCATAGAAAATATTATCCTGCCGACAAGTGCCTAGACTCTTCCTCTTTCTCATCGTTACAGCTTCTGTAAGTCATTTGTCCTGACCTTTAGTTTCGCCGCATGTCTACCAATCAGACAGTGTCCCGTCAAAACTGAAACAAGCATTGATACCTTGGGCCTGGTTAAAGACAGAAGCTTCATCGATCTCCCGGTATCTACTATGGACGAGATTTGTCTTGAGCATACACACTCCGTCGGTGGTGCAATGGTTAGTGTGCGCGGCTCTTGTACATGAGATCCTGGGTTCGAACCCGGCTCTGACCACCTTCAAATTTTCTTTCGGCGGCGGTCACCTCGCATAGTGACGGCGACACTATCGAGTATCTAGCCATGAAAAAGCTTCTCAAATTACCGTTCGGAATAGGTGTAAAACTGTAGGTCCCAATCAGTGAGTGAAAACTGGAAAGCGCACAGCTCAGTGATTGTGAGAAGTTCTCCCCAGTCCCTTCATTGGATGTAATGGGAAACCATTTATTTTATTATACACACTCTGTGCCCCTCGTCCGTCTATGTTGCGTCATCAGACAAGGGCGTTCTTTACAACTCCTGATTTATGAGCAATATGTTCACCTGCAGTGACCTCCTCGTTCAGCGAGTTGCCAAGGAAATGGGTGTCCATAAGGAGATTGAGTGAATCACCATTATAGGTTGTCCACTGCCCAGAAGTCGCTCAGGTAACCTATTGACATATTGCCCGACGCCAGTATTTTCCTTAGCATCGACGCATCGGATGTATCTTATATTGATCTACAGAAGAACATCCACGAGTTTCTTTTTGGCACGTCTGATTGCATTCGTATATCGCCTTAGCTTAACTTTGTAATTAACACCGTCCTGCGACTTGGCCTGTTAAACAGTGGTCGGCATAACTTTCTTATATCCGCAAGATCAATATTCCACGACTTGGCCCTGTTAAAGAGTGGTCAGCACGACTTCCTTATATCCGTAAGTTTCCTATTCTGACAGGAAAGCTTCTTCCCATTGGCTTTTTTCTTGGGCAAGAGATTTGTAGCGTCTTGTTGAGAGCACATTAACTATGTCATTTCTATGCCTTATCTCCACAAGTGTTTCTGATCACAAACAACTGTCACAGGTCTTTTCACAGAGGGATCAGTCAGTCATCCCCACATTGCGACGGAATCCAAAGTATTGGTAAACAGAGAATGAATTGCCATCACGGACAATCCATTCCCCAATCTTCTCATACAAGTTCTCCGTTGCAAAGGTGACATCTAGCACCTCTTGTCTGGAACTGGTGACAGAAGTCATTGTCTCTATTACCTTGTAGATACTCCATGAATGTTCCATGTTGTGCGTTAGCGTCAGCGCCCACAGTCACTGGGGTAACTACCCTTTTTCTCCCCTCTATGAGACATCTTAAGGGTACTGATGGAGACTGGTCCCTTGCCCTCGGGACAGATGTTCCTGGTCTCTTTTCATCATGGGGCATGTCGCTATATGCCGTTAACAGGAACACATTTAAATCATTTCTGGCCACAATGCAAGCTCTGGGATTACCTACACTGGGTGTGGCTACTATTCTGTATCTCTTCATTCCCAACACACAAGCTCTGCCGTTAGCTATGAAGGACTCTTGGATTATGACCACGACCACGTTGCGTTTCGCTAGGCGTATGCCACGTTACTATGATGTAGGTTGATCTGAAGAAACATTAACATTTGAAATCCACCGTCAAATCCTGTTCGTCGTCAGACGCAAAAAACGAGACTTCACTAGTGTCACTATCACCACTAAGTTTCGCATCTATAGGCTTAGACAGCTTGGTTTCGGATAAGGTGCAACCCTTTTCCTCATCTGCTAAGAGCTTCAACAAGTCTCCAGGAGCTTGTACATTTATAGTTCCAGTGCTCCAGTTCCCATGTCTTCATCTCCATTTCGTGGAACTTCATCGTTCGAAAAGTTAAGTCGATAAGTTATCAACAGCCTTGCATTCCTGATTCCGTTTATATGTAGATTTTCAGGGTTATCTACCCAAAGGCAATTGAGACCGCTCCACCGGATTTTTCCAGAAGTGACTTGTTGTTGAAAATGAACATTGCGTGTCTACGGACACCATATGCCTCTTCCAGTTGTCCGATTGTGCGTTGGAAGTTCAGGATTACTATCCTTGAGAATACACTCAATTCCCTCCACGTCAGTTAGGCTGGCTGGCTGGGATGTGCCATGGGCCTGGATGGGAGGTCGTCCCTCCGAACAGCATCTAGTGCTGCACCGGGCCACAGCTGCAAACGCGACTA
Source organism: Phaonia tiefii (assembly GCA_963931995.1). Classification (NCBI taxonomy): domain Eukaryota; kingdom Metazoa; phylum Arthropoda; class Insecta; order Diptera; family Muscidae; genus Phaonia; species Phaonia tiefii. The sequence goes on along the minus strand of OZ008369.1, from coordinate 49,606,371 downwards.
ATTTTGGTCGGCCTTGAAACAAGCCGGCGTCACCTATGGGATCTGAACGTATACTGACGACAATGCGTCCACGACATATTTCCATTTATCATTCGGAATGATTACATCGTCCTTCCCTAGTTGATAATCGCCATTACCAGTAGGTTGTCTTTTAGAACCTCACTAAAGGAATTTTGGCCCGAGTTTCAACTGCCCTCGGTTGTGGATGCTCATCGGGTAAACGAATCCTATTATCCGCTTGTTCCGATGTGGAATACGCTGTAATGTCTTGATCGCCAATAAGACTACGAGCCCATTTCAGAGTCTGTCTAGCAGTGTATTCTAGTCATCATCACCATTTCTCTTGATACTCTCTAAGAGCTTGACGACGGTCGTTTGGACGGCGATTCAATTGCGTCCATATTATTGGGCTCTGCCATATTGGCTTCGGAGGGATTTCTGCCAACACTGGGCTTATCGGTCTGCCCTCCCACGAGTGTAGGGGATTTGGGGTCAACCGCATCATAACCTCCAATAGTACGGCAAGAACTTACCCGACGGCCTATTACTCACTCAGACGCCCAGGTATCAATATGGCACCGCTAAAATAGTCAGATACCCCCAACTGCAAACTTTCCGTAGGCTCGGTACGCGGCACACCCTGGACTGGGGGAGTTAGTTTAGAGTAGAACCGTTACTGTACCCCTAACATGGAGAACAGGCGCTGACCAGACACCACTGTGGGCAGATGCTTCTGGATTCGAATTTGACCGTGCAACCACGGAGGTGTCACTCTCTGAGTGTCCCCTGTGGGAACATACGCAATAACTGACACAATCCTTTCGTAATGTCGCAGAATCTTTTTCGGAGATTAGTACTCTTTCATTGTACGTCCTCGTAATCTGCTGACCTTGATCGGTAACTGCTTATTATTCGCAGCTAACCTACATATCTGTACACCGTCCAGCTATCCGCCACCTGCTGGCCCCTATGGTAGCCTCAGCTCAGCCTTAGGTAGATACCCTACCATATGTATCTACTTTAGGTAACTAGTATAGGCAACTACCATGGGTTCATATCATAGGTACCCGTCGTAGGCACCTAAAGTAGGTATACACGAAGAACAATTTTGGAAATATTGCTTATAAATGTTGTATAATATCAACAATTGGCATTGATAACATGGCATTAGTGAGACACATTATCGGGTCGTGGAGCTTCGGGTATCGTACTCTCCCCCACAATTATGTTCGTATTTGAAAATGGGCTTACCCATTATTGGATCTTTATGGCCCCATGCATCCATGTAGATTTTTGGGGGGTTTCTCCATTGTGTTTTGATACACCCCTAAACTGTACTTTTGCCTCATTTACCTTTGGTATCCATGAATATGTTACCCTGGTACAGTTCATCATCATCAATGTCGTCACCATTTATAAATTCTTGGACGTGCTCACCATTTTCGTCAATATCATCATTACCGCCATCCATATTGTCCTCATCCGCGTCTTGGCGAAGGATTATATCTTTTTGGTTGTCGTCTTCTACATTTTTATCCAAATATTGTGAACATAACTCGGCATCTGAAGTGTTCTCCGTCATGACGATCTAAAAATTGTAAAGAACATAGATTATAATGGAAATTTCTCATATGTCGTTTATTGTGTCGCACAGTGGAATATTTTTCTACAAGCTGCGGTAAAATATAGAGGGAATCAAGTTAGACATTTGAAACTTTGCACAAGTAACTTTAATCATATAATCCTACCTCCTATATGCCATGAAGCTAAAAGTCAGTATATAGTTTCCCCAGTTTCAACTACAAGTTTGTATATAAATACCACTACTACTATATAATCTTAAATACCGGAAATTACAAAAAAAAACCGCCACTTAATGCTCCTCGTAAGGAAAAGCGACTTCAATTAGCAATAGACTACATGGTATGGGATGTGTAGCCAAGAGGTCATGTAAATGACTGGAGAACCGTTGTATTTACGGATGAGAAGAAGTTTAATTTGGATGGGCCTGATGGCTACAGCTATTATGTCCATGATCTGCGCAAAGAAATGCGTTTTTTGAACCGACATCACAGCCGAGAGGGCTGCGTTATGGCGTGGTGTGCTATTACGTACTATGGCACTATCGATCTTGAATTTCAAAGTGCAAAAATGACTGGTGCAAGCTACAAAACGTTATTGGAATTGGCTTTTCCGAAGTTCAGTGAACTATTTGGTCCCATATCTTGGATATTGCAACAGGATAATGCCCCTATACACAACGCCACAGAAGTAAAGGAGTTCATTGCAAGCCAAAATGTTAATATTCTTGACTGGCCACCCTATTCGCCAGATCTAAACATTATCGAAAATGTATGGGGTTGGTTGTATCGTAAGGTGTATGAAGGAGGTAGGCAATTTGATGACAAGCTATCACTATTGCAGGCCATTAAGGATGCTTGGAATCAAATTTCGTTGGATTACATAAATTCTCTTAATTTCTCACTGAAAACCCGTATATTTGAAGTTATTAAAAACAAAGGGGGTTGTACCCATTACTAATAGTTCTTAAATAAAGTAAAATAAATTAAAAAACATTAAAAACTGTTTTTCATTAAAATTAGTTAGTGCCTTTATTCAAGTGAACCAAAAAATAGCACATTTTTTGACTTTTTTATAAATTGTTCAAAAAAAGTTCTTTAGATATTGTCATGATTTTTTTTATATCGGAAGATGTCTAGCTTCCACTTCCATTTTAAAATTCTGCAATCGGTTACAAATTTCAAAAGATACAGGCTGCTGAATATGGAATTTGTAGTGCCTTTAAATAAGTGAACCGAAGTGTACATTGGCAGCACGATGACGAAATTAAAGATAAGACTCTTCCCACAAATCAGATTTAAGGGCCACCTATAAACCTATGGAACAGAAAATGGCGACGTGGACATTTTAGCGGAGACCAATAACAAAACACAGAGAAAACAGGCAATAGTTAACGAAAGCTTGCACACTGCGTCCGAGTAATTTGATTTTAGTGATGAATAATTCATGTAATTAGTGGCAATCGTTTTGTGATCAATATGTTATTAATGTTAAATATTTGTGTATACAAAACCCTGAGGATGATAAACGATGCTAATCGAAATATTTAATAAATCTTGAAAAATCAGTCGAATCGGCTGGTATTTTCATTTTATGACCTCAAACGAAACTAATTAAACAGAGCTAATTAATTAACCTATTTTGGGGCCCTTTTTGGACGTTGTGGGCGCCATAGGACCATTCGACAATTTTTGTTGTTTTCCAGGGTCCCGAAATTTTTCCCCTTAAACCAGTAAGGTGTTTTTGCTAGGATAGTGGGAGCCAAAATATATACATATAAGCCGAAATTTACTTTAGGACGCTCTATCGCAAAAGGGATAATGAACCATGTGTGTGAACCAGATTAAAGTTAAAAAGGGCAGTCATATTTTTATAGATTTTAGACACGAAGTTCTATGCTGCATCTACCTTTTACTAGTGGCGTTTAAAACCAGATTGTATATTTATTTTAGTTTTCACAATTCTATAAAAAGCACTACACGAAGACCATTAACAATGAAAACAATCTCAGACTCAACTGATGATGTTTTTTGTTGTTGTGATTACTTTCTGCTCCTTTTTGGTACTATGATGTGCAACTCTGGCTACATGTGTTGCCAGATAAGCAGCATTTACTTTTACTGAAACTGTTATATCTTGTTCGCACTTGCATACATTTTATGGATTAAATGAATTGTTCTTTAGTGCACATATCAGCCTATTAATAAGTTTTGACATGTGATGGTATTTCGTAATAAATTGGGAAATGTTTGTTTCCTAATGTTTTATTCATTTGTCCCTTACTAAGATCAACATTTCGCGTGCAATTTTACAAAAACTTCACGCAAAAAAAATTACAGCAAATTATCGACAATTTTCGGTGTGTTAAGGACACAGAAAATATAGAAGTTGGCGATACGAACAAACCTAGTGGCAGGCTTTGGACCGCGGGTTATCGTAAGTATGCCGCATTTACACGGACTATGACTAGCGCATTACGAGAGGTTAACACCGTTAATCCACGTATTATACGGCATTTACGCCGACCTATATTAGCGCATTTCGAAGGTTTACTCTATTAACCCGCGCTAAACCAGAAGATTACTCATACAATTTTAGTCTGTAGAAACTGTAGTTTAATTTTTAACCTCATTTTAAACTCTACACAAAAAAATATAGTGGTAATATTGCCTATAAACATTGTATAATTTGAGCCATTGGCATGGGTAACATAGAGTTTGCTTTGTTTTTTGTATAATTTTACAAATTTTCATTGGTAATTTTCATGTTTGAAAAATTACTTATAATTATTGTTGACTTAGCTTCCAGACAGTGACAATTCAGCTATGTCTGAAAAGGAAATTTGCCCATAATTTTACGTTGAAACAGCAATGAGTATTTAACAATATTACAATTTTTATAGGTTAATACACCTATACATATATATTGCCGAATTGCCCTGCCCATATTATCCCATAAAAAATTTGGAATGATTAATTTATTTATTTATGTAAAATACATTTTAAATATGTGTATGCAATATATTTACCATGTTCAAATACGTGTGTTTTTAGAAGAGTACGGAAATATTTACATGCAATAGTTACGTCAATTATCTAATAAAGTATTACAAATTGCGGGTTTTCATGTACAATATTTATGAAATGCTATACGTGTATTTTTAATTTATTATATAAACGACGAAATTCTTCGATATTGTGCTTTATATGCAATTTAAATAAAAAAATCTTTAAGAACCCTTTAACAACATACCGTTTGAGATATTACCAAAATGAACGATTGACTACTTCCGTCCAAATGGTTATAACTCAAACTATTTGCAAATACTAAACTCTTTAATTTGCATTTTTTAATTCAAGAAATGCTTACTTTTGGATCTGTTTAGGTTGTAATAGCGACCTGGATTTTTCAGAGTTTTATTTTAAAAATGATGTAAAGGTCTTGCGTTTTGAAAAACCAGCCGCTATGCTTTGTTGTTCAGAACCGCCGTTATAAGTTGTGTTGATTTTAAAGGTTGGAAAGTACTTGATTTCGAAAAATCCAAGACTGGCTTTCGGAGTTTGTAGTGCATTCATTTATTCATTTCAAATGGCCACAGAGTACATTCGGAGAAAAAACATTTTTTGCACAAAAAACACTCCATACCTGTTATCTTCTCGGAGCTCCACAATATTTTGTTTATGTGGTCCACAGGCTCTTATTAATTTAATAAATATTTATTTGTCCTGGTGGTCTGCAGTATGATCCTTTATTGTCTAGATTCTACAGATATCAAGGAAATTAAATAAAAGAATGATCAATTGATTTTTTACCAGTGGCAACATACCCGAAATTGATTAGGCTTTAATAAACGCTGCCTTTTCAATTGTAAAATAAGAAAAATTATGAAAGTTTTTTGAAAAAGTTATATTTTTGTACTTACTATTCCCTCAATCGAATTTTTTGGACAACTTTCATTGACAAATATAATTATCTAAATTTTCGAATACTTACCTATTATGTATTGTATAATTTACCAAATTAATAGGCTATGTGGCACTGTATAAAACACCTACAAAAACGATGTACAAGTAGACAGTCAAAATTTCTCTTCACTCAAATGCCAACAAACAAAACGAGTGAAATCCTAGTACTTCTCTACTCTCTCTCTTACTCTCTTCATTGAATATTTGAAAACACGAGCAGCTTTTTGATAGTGTTATTGTATATAACTATACAAATTCCAAACATGTTGAAGTAAAATTACATAAACTATGCAAAAAGTATGAAATAAGCAAGATATGACGCGAGAGAGGAATGCGTTTGAGTGAACTCCTACCACTTTTTGGTTATCTTTTACCAGGGTTGCCAAGTTGCGCGCATCTTCTGGTCGTCTAATTCTGTACCTCGTTTCTGTAGTTCTCGAATAGAAAAAGGCATCACATTAAGCATGAAACAAAAAGTTCCATCGTTTCTCGATTTGTGAGTAAAAAGTGTTTCTGTATATCAATGTGAAAAGTGGCAATACTGAAGACGTTTTTATTGGAATATTCCAAGAAGCTGTCAAGTAATAAAAAAACATAAACAAGCAAAATAAGCTAGTGCGAAAAATAACAACAAACAGAAGTTGTTTTAAGGGATTCCCACTGCCTTACAATTTGTGTTGGAATTTAACCCTCAAAACTGTCTCTTGCGAATTCCAAAATAGTTGACATACATATGTATATTCAACTATAAGTGATGATTTATCCGACATTTCGTATTGTATTCAAAAATTAAATTGTTCGAGCGTTTGGTCGTGTTTTTAATTAATTATATTCTTCGATATTTCGCTATCCTTTGGATAGCATCGTCAGGAAGATATACACAATTATTAATAATTGTGTATATTTCTAATTAATATTATTATTTCTAATTAATAATTGTATATATCTTCTAGCGAAATATCGAAGAATATAATTAATTAAAAACACGACCAAACGCTCGAACAATTTAAATTTTGAATATAGTCAACTATATTTTCTTGTTGTTTTTTGATTTTTCTGTAATATTTACGAAAAATTACTTGAAATACATAACAAAAAAGATATAATTCTTATCTTCTCCACTTAAAATATAAATCCTTAATTTCTGAAAAGCCTGTTTGCAGAAACAATATCAAAATCTCGCACCGTTTTAATTTGTGAGTATTTTTGACGTTTCAGATTTATAATTTTTCGACTCCCTACTTTTCAGAAACAGTTTTTCTCGCATTTTTCCAATAAGCATGAAAAAACCAGTACGTCACAGAAAGCTCTCGCAAAACAAATGTTGTAGAAACAGTCACATGTGAGAAGCGAGTTTTTGTACCGATTCGTAGCGTTTTTGTTTCAATTCACATGTTTCATGTGAAAACTTTTTCGATTCGAGAACTACAGAAACGAGCTACTGAATCGTCTTTGACACCTACTGGCATGGGTGATATCATAGAATAATACATACGTAGATAAACTTATTCTCTCATCTGACGTTTCATTTCACACTCTCATCGTAGGTTTGTGGAAATGAGAGCAATTAAATTTAAAATTATCTTACACCAGGTGGAGTTATAAAATATGTTCACTTAACTTTTTCCTGTCCTCATGCGCAAGAGTCGCGCACACTTCCATTACCATACAATTATATATATGTATATAAAAATTCATTAAATGTTTATATAGAAAATAATACAACTCCACAAGTAGCTGTAACCTGTTGGCTCCCCAGCTATAATAATGTAAAACAATAAAAAAAATCATGACAGTCCTGAAAACGAGCAACAACTCCAAACTAAACTGCACAAAAAACCACCGAGTAATACTTTAAGAGTGTGCACTAGTTATTTTTTGTACTAACGAGTTCCGTGGAATACTTGGGAAACATATAGAGTCACCGAGTAATACTTTAAGAGTGTGCACTAGTTATTTTTTGTACTAACGAGTTCCGTGGAATACTTGGGAAACATATAGAGTACAGCGTAGTAAAAGGAAATGTGTTTTGTTCACTTTTGTTTTGCGGTATGCTTCGCTTTTTTGAGGATTGATTTCCGCGATTTGTGTCGTGTTTCATTTACTTCCACCGAATAAACGTATTGCATTTGATTTGTTATTATATTTTTTATTAATTTAATCAGTTTTTACCACTTTTTTAATATAATATTTCACAAAACTACCCGAAATTAAGAACGCGACCACGAACGAAAAAATCAAAACAAAAGTGAAAAACAGTTGATTATTTGAGGAACATTTTTGCTGAATTCCAGTCAGCTATCACCATCTCTTCTTTGAAAGCATATTCTCTATCTGTTCTCCAAGTACTAAATTGAACAGCTGACTCATCGGTACCCCTTGAAAAAATCAAAACCAAAGTGAAAAAATGTTTGCTGAATTCCAGTCAGCTATCACCATCTCTTCTTTGAAATCATATTCTCTATCTGTTGTCCAAGTACTAAATTGAACAGCTGACTCATCGGTACCCCTTGCAAAAAACAGCAAATAAACACGTGAATAAGAATCCCAACATTCATTTCATAGACATGAAAAACATTCAAAAACTTTTGATCGAAATACATTATTCGAATAGGAAAAAAGCCGCAATTCATTTGGTAGTTGATTCCAGGTTCGGGCAACACGAACAACAAAAGATTTCTTAAATAAGGAATTATGTATATATTCTCGGTATTACGATCTGAGTCCGCCTAATTGAGTGAGAAAAAGAAAAATTATCAGGCAAAGGCTCTGGTATACCAATTAATTCTAAACAAATTTATTTGTTTAAAAAAATATGTTTGCTGTGTGACGCGAGTCACACAAGCAATGTTCTTTACTGATCTTCAAAACGCAAAATCAAATAATATTAAAAACTACCCTAAACTTATACTCTCAGCTTTGCGAATTAAGGACAACGATGAAGTTCGAAGAACTCAAAGTTGAACAACTAAAAAGGAGTTGAGTAAATTGGATCAACCGACAGCTGGTAATAAGGTAGAGCTGCAGAGGCGATTAATAGAAGAATTTAAACGCCGAAACATCGACATTGACAGATATCAGTTCGAGTGCAAAGACGAAATGGAGGTTTGTGCAAAAGAAGCAACTGGTAATGTACATGTTTCTACAATGTTTGCTGCCATGATGGCCAAATTGGACGATAATTCTAGAATTATGAATGAGAAATTTGGTGAGAATTCTAGAATTATGGAAGAGAAATTTGGCGAGAATTCTAGAATTATGGACGAAAAACTTGAAAAGAAATTTGGCGAGAATTCTAGAATTATGAATGACAAATTTGGTGAGAATTCTAGAATTATGAATGAGAAATTTGGTGAGAATTCTAGAATTATGGACGAAAAACTTGAAAAGAAATTTGGTGAAAATTCTAGAATTATGCAGGAAACATCAAACGCCACAAATGACAAGCTACATGAAATTTCAGAAGCTATGAATAACATGGAGATACAGGTTAATGATCAATTCGGAAAGGTCGAACAGAAATTCGAGGAATTTCAGCAGAAGATCGAACAGGTCGAACAGGATGTGGGGAAAGATTCGCCGAACTGGAAAGAAAGATAAATGACCTCCAGTTGCAAGAAGGGCCAGTGCGAGTAATTTCTGAAGGCTCTAGTAGATTGAAAGCTCCCAGTTTTGATGGCTCTACACCATTCGATGTTTTTAAATTCCAATTCGAAATGGTCGCATTTGAGAACTTGTGGAACAGCAACGACAAAGCAGTAGAGCTAATTTTAGCACTGAAAGGCAACGCAGCAGAAGTCCTTCAGAGCATTCCTGTCAGTGCCAGAAACAACTACGAGGATATACTAGCTGCGTTACAACGCAAGTATGGTGGCGATCTCAAGAAGGATTTATATCGCATGGAATTGAGAGGCCGAGTGCAAAAGCATAATGAAACGCTTCAGGACTTCGCAACCGAGGTGGAACGTTTGGTGTTGATGACTTATCCTGGTGAGTCCCACCCATTCTTTGATCAATTTAAGATTGAAGCATTCGTCAACGGCATCCGTGATCCCGACATAAAATACGTGACTTGTGCCTCACAAAAAGCTACATTTGTGGAAACAGTTTCATTTGCTTAGGCGAATGAGACGGCGAGGGTTGTTTCCAGAAGGGTAGAAACGGAAGGCAAATCAAAAGATTTGAAAGGCGCCGTTAGCGAACTGAAAGAAGTGATTCGGATTCTCACGAAAGCGCTATGGCAAGCAACAAAATTGAAAGGTGATAATCATGGCGACCGTGGCCGTATAGGGCGGGACTGTAGGGCCCCTCGAAAACGGTCAAGATCTCCAGCGACAACGGCCGATACCGGACGAGTAAATGACCGTCCACATGTAATCGAGCGTAAGCAGGATTCTAAGGCTGAGATAAAAGAGCAAATTATTGACGTCCGATCCCTGAGAATTGAATCGGACGACGAGTGGTTCACGGCACAGAGAAGTGATCCTGTATTGGCAAAAAATTATTTTGGTAAAGGGAGAGGGTAGACAATTAACGCGGAATGAAATCGCTTCAGAAAGCCCCGTTTTAAAATCATATTGGGCCCAGTGGAATAGCCTGACATTGCTAGATGGCTGTCTATACCGTGTATGGGAAAGTGAAGATGGAAAAACGGAGAAAAATCTAATTGTGGTACCTGCCTTGAAAGTGAAAGAGATAATTGCAGAATCTCATAATGGTCCGAGTGGTAGGCACCTCGGAAAAGGCAAAACTATGGAGAAACTAAGGGAACGCTTCTATTGGGTTGGTCGTCAAAAATCTTTATCCGAGTGGATTGCAGGCTGCACCCAGTGCTTGACAACTAAAGGACCAACGCGGAGGAGTTGCGAACAGACATCAAGAGAGCCCAAGTGCTCCCTTCGAGCGAATATCCATGAGTGTGGCTGGTCAATATCCAACAAGTAGCTCTGGGAACCAATATGCCCTAGTCGTTATGGACTACTTCAGTAAATGGCCCGAGGTGTACGCTATTCCGAATAAAGAAGCGAAAACAATAAGCAAATCTATCGTGAACAACTTGATAAGTCGTTTTGGTGTCCCTTTAGAACTGCATTCGGAGCAGGGTAGGAATTTTGAATCTGCCATCTTGAAAGAAATATGCGTGAGGAATGGAATTCGTGGTATAAGAACGACATCAGTGCGCCCTCGGACTGACGGCACGGTAGAGAGATTTAATCAGGCTCTTGAAGAATATTTGAGCAAGATCGTCAGTAAGGATAGAAAATTCTGGGACGAACGCATACCAAAATTCCTTCTAGCAGACCGGTCGGCCACCCAGGATACCACTGCCCGAACACCAGCTAGTGCCGTCTTCGGGACAGAGTTAAAGCTCGCTAGAAATTTAGAGTTTGACAACTGCCTAACAGCCGACAGTGGGGAGAATGATGGTATCCCAGGAGAGCTTAACGAACTTCACGAGTTTGTTCGCAGCAGAATGAAGTTGGTAATAAGATGAAAGCCAGGTACGACCAAGCGGCAAATTCCGAAGGATTCCATGAAGGCCAGCTAGTTGTACTGTTCAACCCACAGCGCAATAAAGGTTTATCTCCAAAACTTCAGACTCACTGGGAAGGCCCTTACAAGGTTGTCAAACGAATAAATGACGTGGTTTATAGAATCCAGAAAAGCCAAAGTCCAAGAGCTAAAATTAAAGTCGTGCATTTGGAAAGACTAGCTCTGTATGGAAAACGGAGGGTTGAGCCTGCTCGGGACGAACAGGCTTAAGTGGGGGGCAGTGTTACGAATAAGTAAAAGCGTTTGCTCGCTGTTAATGACTCTACTAAGAGTATGTAAATAACAGGCGGTTAGTGCTGCGCCTGAAAGTATGCATTGTAACAACGTACCAGCTCGCTAAACCAGTAGCATGAATTCACCTCAGTAAAGATAACTCTCCGCCCTTCGATATTGTTCTACAAAGATAAGCAACAACAACAACATCTAGATTCTAGAAGGTTCTTGAATTCGCTAGATATACCTTCATTTGAGTATGGTGAGTTGGTATAAATAGCGGAGGTCTTTGGAGTGGAGAGTTCAGTTTGTGATTAAACCCCGTAAAGTAAGCAACGCGAATTGATAGTAAAATACAAGAATTTTTAAGTGTTATAAATAAAGTAAAGTGTTGTACTATATAAGTAAAACAAAAGGAAGTGAAACCGTTGTTATTATCGTAATTTAAAACGAACCTTGTTTTATTATTGGGAATGAAACAACGCAAAAAGGACGAATAAGGAAATTCGTAACAATATGGATGATATGGAACAATAGTTGTGGCCGTCGGTGGTGCAATGGTTAGTGTGCGCGGCTCTTGTACATGAGATCCTGGGTTCGAACCCTGCTATGACCACCTTCAAATTTCTTTCGGCGGCGGTCACCTCGCATAGTGACGGCGACACTATCGAGTATATAGCCATGAAAAAGCCGTTCGGAATCGGTGTAAAACTGTAGGTCCCAATCAGTGAGTGAAAACCGGAAAGCGCACAGCTCAGTGATTGTGAGAAGTTCTCCCCGGTCCCTTCATGGGATGTAATGGGAAACCATTTATTTATTTTTTATGGATGATAGTTGGATGCTTTGAATGTATGTGGTGTTAACTCTTCCCCTCTTAAATGGAATCGTCCCGATTACTCAGAATGGATAAATGTTGTAAATACTTGATGATACCTTCTTCGTTTCAGGATTTTGCACTGTTGTTTCTGGGTTGATTGTGGTGGAGTTTTCTTCATAACTTTCCTTTGCAGTATCTTCTTCTTTCTGATTGATTTTTAATTTTCTATTGAGGAACCCCTTTCGAATTAGCCAAATAGCAATGGTTATGGCGAGTCCACTGGATCCGATCATTATTTTGCTCTTTTTCTCCAGATATTCTAGGCGGTTGATATTCTTTATATTAAGTTTGCTGAGGCGTTCTAGGGATATGATTTCTTCAACTCTTTCTTCATTGGTTTTAGGTTGTAGGAATGCTGGAAGAGGTTTGTTGCCACTGATCTCCTTAGACTAGTATTCATGTCCATTAACTTGTATTGTTATTGTAATGTTGTACCAAATAGGTTCCATTTAATTTGTTGTTTTCATTATTCACGCTTAGTGTGCCCTCATATTGATTCAATAACAGCAGATCTGGTCCGATTTCTTCAACTGTTGGTAAGTGCTCATTGTTAATCGGGGTACAGTTCCCTATTCTGTTTCTAAATAAGCTTGTTATACAATATTTATCATTTAATTCTATCAGATTAGCTCTATTACATATTGTTAATTCATAATAGTTTTTACAATCTGTTTTTATGGCAAACAATTCGTTATTATATTCCAATATTTTATTGTATTCGATTTTATCTATTAAATATCCATTTTTTACAGCTTTTGCTAAATATACTTTACAAATACCGTTTCGAGTAATAGGAATACTTAATATGTATAAGACTTCCTTGTTATTAGTTACAATTTTTACAGAACCAAAAGACAATAACTCATCTATGTATATTGTAAACAGGAATATTGTAATTTTGCAGTATATTATTCGCATTTTCAATTTCGGTTTTTAAAAGTATAAAAGAGTTAACAATATTGACCTTAGCCTATTGAATAGCATGTTCGACATTTTCTAATTCCTTTTCTATTAACATCAATTTTCTTTCCAGACTGTTTACAAATTCGTTATTCCAACCTTCTCTCTTTGCCTTGGTTATCTCATTTGTAATATTTGAAATTTCCAAAATTCTTCTAGACGTTAGTTAATAAGTTGTCTATTGTTATTTGCCAAAATATTGTCAATTTTCTGTTCTAGGATTTGGAAATCTTGACTATCCGGATTCCCAGCAATCCATTTCCAAGCGCTACCGATAAAATCTATCGATCTTTTTGCCCTACTGGGGCTTAGGCGTTGGAAAAGTCCCTCGATCTCTATGATTTGTTGTTTTAAAAACGGACGGAGCGGATGGTTGTTAGTAACGTTCGTGTCAAGGATGGATTTTATTTGTAGCGTGAGAGTTTTGTATTGTTCAAGGTCGATAGAGTGTATAATTTTAAAACTTCCATTCTGTATTCTTGCTGTCCATTTCTGCATTGTTATCAGTCTAACGTTAGAATAGTCTAGGATATTGAAGTCAGCCAAAGCGCATCCAAAAAGCAGTCTGTAATTAAAATTTGCAATTAATTTCTAATATGTTTTTTATATATAACTCGTCCACTTTCAGTAAAGATGATAGTATTACGATTCTTCCTAACCGTTTCCTCTTTGAAACGTTCGCTTAGTTTTGTACCTAACCGTTTGTTTGTTTTCACGTATACGAGCTGTGCGGGAATATTATCTTTAATTGGGTGTTTATTCTTATTATGATATGCCAAATCTTTGTCCTGTTTCTGTTTGATCCTCTCCATGTTTGTCCTTCTAGTAGTCTCATAATCTTGGGGAGAAAAATCAATAGTTCGGCCGAAGCACAAATCTGCTGGTTTCCTATTCACCGTTGAATGGATAGAATGGTTGTACTCATTGACGGATCTTTCGAGTAATTCCTCGAAGTTTCTTGAGGTACCGTCACTCTTTAGGCATCGCATTATTTCGGAAAGCGTTGAATGAAGGCGCTCCACTTGCCCGTTTACTTCACTTCTATATGTAGGAGTGGTGAATACATTCATTTTTAAATCGTCCTTCATTATGAATAATATTGACGCTGAGTTTAAAGATGGTTCGTTATCCATTACAAAATTTTTCGGTACACCATAGGAGAATAATAGCTCCCTAAGTGGTTTCCTAACATCTTCTATTGATTTTCCATTTAATAGTTATACTTGGAAAATTTGTCGATAGAAGTCAATATCAGCTTTTTATCTGTAGAAAAACTATCAATATTAATAGTATGGCCTGGGTATGTGGGAATAGGTGTCTCTCCCAAGTGAGGCTCGTTGGGATGCCTTTAGTTCTTATTCTTTTTACATGTGGCACAGATTTTAATAATCCTCTTGATTTTTCCTGGCATTGCAGGAAAATAGTATTTTTCTAATATTTGCATTTTATTTTCCCTTTCGTTTCGATGTGCTCTATTATGTGCATCGATAATTATATTGTCTTGGTCATTTTCGGATATTATATCATCTACTACTGATTGTGTAAATCGACATTAATAGATGGAAAAATGTTCTGGGTAAACGATCTGAATTTTTCCCATTATCATTTCAGGAGCTTTTATACCGTTGATGACCGATGGATTTAAATACCTCTTCAAGATATCCACCAGTTTCTGTTCATCGTAATATGGTTCAGTAATTAAATTGCGATGAAATCCTGGGAAGATGATTTTAAATTAATAAGTAGATGTGTGATCAATACTTATGAAAAGCTGATTTCTGAAAACATTGATAGGAGATTCCACGCTAGGAATCAAGTTTCCTGATGAGCTTTCAGCGCTATGTTGCGTGGGTGTTAGTGAATTAATTTGGGAGACAATGCCATTTGCTCCTTGTTCAACTCTAGAAAGAGCATCAGCTACTACATTCTGTTTTTCTGGTTTATATTTTAATTCGTAGTTATACTCTTCAAGTATACATTTCCATCTTTTCATCTTGGAGTTGCTGTTTTTATTACTAAGGGAATATGTTAAGGGCTGATGATCCGTGAAAATGATAATCTTTTTTGAACCGTACAGGTAATTCCTTAAGGCGATTAAAGCCCAGATAATTGCCAGCATTTCCCTTTCATTAGTGGCGTAATTTTCCTCTGTTTTATCCAGAGTCCGGGATATGAAAGCTATTGGTCGTTCCTCCTGAGTCAGTACGGCTCCAAGAGCCACATTGGAGGTGTCGGTAGTTAGATGAAACTCTCTTTCGATGTTTGGGTATGACAACAATACTTCCTGTGAAGTCAAGGCATTTTTCAATTTGTCAAATGCGTTTTTGGCTGATTCATCTAGATCAACTGGCATTTGACTTCAGACCGTTTTGGAAACTCTACTTTCTTCCCCTCTTAAGAGTGAAGTTAATGTCTTCGCGATATCTGCGTATCCTCTGACGAATCTTCTATAATATCCTGATGGGCCTAAGAAAGAACGTAGTTGTTTAAGGGTTTTAGGGTGAGGGAAATTAAGTATTGCCTCAACCTTTTTTGGATTTGTCCTTATACCGTTCATGGTTACTATAAAGCCCAAAAACTCTACTTCGCTCTTAAAAAATTCACACTTATCTAGTTGAATTTTCATATTTGCTGTTTCTAGCGTTTCGAATACTTTTCTAATGTGTTCACAGTGGGACTTTTCATCTTTGCTAAAGATAATAATATCGTCTATGTATACGAAGCATACCTTTCCGATTAATTCCCTCAGGATGTCATCTAATGCTCTCTGGAAAATCGCCAGCGCATTTTTTAAACCCAAGGGTAACCTAGTATATTCATACTTGCCGTTATTAACTGAGAATGCTGTCTTTTCCATATCCTCTTTTCGCAACGGTATTTGGTGGAATCCACTTTTAAGGTCTACTACCGAGAAGTATTTCTTCCCTCCCAAGTTTGACAGAACTTTTGTTACCTCTGGGATCTTTTTGATGTTTTGATAGGTGTGCTACTCTCAATTCGAGGTTATTCACATTCTGAGTTGTTCGTTGTTTGATAAGAATTTTCCTACCTCCTTTGACAGTGAAATAGTTATCGGATGTATGAATTACAGCAGTAAGTTCTTTTAGGCTGTCGTTTCCCAATATACTGTCAAAAGATGTCAGACCAGGTAAGAGAAAAAAATGTATAGGTATCTCGTTGATACCAAACATGTTCAGAAAAGTATGTTGTATAATTTTCACATCCCCCCTACAGACTTTGCGTTAAATATCTCCTTATTTGATTTCGGATTCTTAACTAATTGGGTTTTCGGATTCTTAACTAAATTGGGTTTTATATAATTCTTGTTGCTACCGGTATCCAACAAAAAATTGAGAATTTTTCCGTTCCTCGTTTTGCTTTGAAAATATGGCAAAGAGGAACGGCTTAGTCTAAAAAATGTACGTCTACAAAGTTAATCGGGATATCGGTGTGGTTTCTATCCTGAGGTTCATCAATATCCTCAGGACATTGTTGAAGGTAGTCTGTATTAGTTTCATCAGTTGGCATTCCATATCTATTTCCTTATCCAAAGTTGTAACATCATTGATATAATTTTCGGGTATATTACCAGTGTTGAGATGGAAGTTCCATTGAACCTTATTCATTGGTGCCTGTACCGAAAATTGGGCAGGTCTTTTGAAATTATTGTTCTCCATAGGTTTCATTTGCATAGACCTATCAATCTCCATGGGTTCTGGGCGATTTCGAGTATTTGAAACATTGGGAGGCTGTCCTCCAAAATGGGTACGTTGAAAGTAATGTGGTCCTACTATCTGGGGACGCTGAGTGAACTGATGTCCTCCAAATTGAGAAAGTTGATTAAATTGCGGTCCCCAATATTGAGGTTGTTGCGGTTGTCCTTGCCGAAACTGTGGATTTGGGTAATAATGTTGAGGACTCAATGTTGTCCTACCTCCGTATGATGGAATGTTGACTAATTCTGGGTCGAATTAAGTTTCGCATATCGTTCTTTGGAGCTCTATTATGAGCATATTCCCTTTTAAACGACATGTTATTTAAACTAAGACAAATGTGAAGGACTTCTGGTAAGGATTTGGATCGGGACACTTTCAAGAGTTTAGGTAGATCATCATTTAACCCCCTTATGAAGGTGTCAGGGCTTTTTCCCTGTATGTGATCGTCATAGGCTTAAAACTTCCTTCATCTAAATCTAGGCACGAAACTTTATCTAGTATTAGAGAGAGTATTTGATATAAATTTTGATAAAATTCCATTACTGTTTTCTGTCCCTGGTACAGGACATTCCTTTGGTACTCCAGGGTACCAATGTTTCTTTTATCGGAGTAATGAACCATTAAGCACTTTCTTATCTTTTGCCAGTCTAATGGAGTCCTATAAGACTAAAGCAGTATCGGCTTCACCCGTAATTTTCGTACGAATGGTATGTAAAATTGCATAGTATCTTCCCGTTCCTTTTAAACTATTGTATAATTCTAAAACTCGATCCGCTGACTTGCGCCAGGATCCAAATTCTCCGGGTTTTCCCGAGAATTCCCTGAGAGATTTAACAAGGTCCGGGACTTTGTCCAATTCTTCTAATCTAGTGGACAGTGTCCCTATTGGTTGATCAATCCCGTCATCTGTCTGGGAATCTTGTCCTACTAGGACTTCTTTAATGATCTGTCTAATTTCGTTTTTCTGAGTTTCATTAAGTCCAGAGGGACCAGAAGCAGTTTGCATTGTCAGCGTCTGTGAATATTTGGTGGGAACTTGCAATTCAGCAAATGTACACGTTTGGTATTGTACATGGACCAGAAGCAGTTTGCATTGTCAGCGTCTGTGAATATTTGGTGGGAACTTGCAATTCAGCAAATGTACACGTTTGGTATTGTACATGTTTGAATAAATGGATGATAGTTGGATGTTTTGAATGTATGTGGTGTTAACTTACCACCTTTAATAACTTTATAAAATAATAATAAATTTCTGTACTCAACGAAATTTGAAAAAGAGCATCCTAAAAACCCATTTACAAACACGGATATGTGATCCCTTCTGCGAACATTATATACAAAACGTGTAATTACATTAACAGCTCGATTTAGTCGCAATATGTTTTCAGCATTAGTACCCGATACCAATTCAATCCCATATAAAATCTGAGGTATGAGTAAAGCATGTGCAAGTCTACACCTAACCCAAAGAGGCAGAAACACATTTCGTCACCTCATTATTGGTTTCGCACACCGACCATTTTTGATAAAAATGAGTTAGGAATGGATTATATATAATATAAATGTCCTCCTTCTAATTCAGAAACTCGTTTCACGATATCTCTTTTCATACCTGAGATATCCAACATCGACTTTGCTCTATAACCGCAATTTTAACATTTGATGAATATTGTTTTGCTGCGAACGCCACTGTTTGGCTTATACATCAAATGTTTAATACAAAAGTGAAAACAATATAGTTCATTATTGGTTTGCCACATTATCATAACAACGACCTTAGATCAACAATACGAAAAATTGGTTTGGCGCACATAAGAATAAGTTGACGATTTGTAGAGTAAAATCTACGTAAAACAGAGTACAATTTACGATGAAGTGAGTTAATATGAAAGTCAAAGTTAAGCTTATTGTCAATAATCAAACCCAAACGTTTGTGATGATTCACGAATTCAATCCTACAACTACGCAAAAAATATTTAAATTAGACGCCAATTGGTACACAGAACCAAACATCATAGCCTTGGTTTTAGACGGATTGATACTTAACGAGTTGCTATTTGTCCACAATACTAAATCGGTAAGGCAATCATTTATATTGCTCTCCAAGTGCAAAGAAGAACAAGAGCGCCCAAAACTAAATAAAAGCAACACATCACATCATCCGCAAACAAAAACATTTTACACTCATCTGTATTAATACATTCTGAAAAGTCATTAATATGAAGTACGAAAAGCAGTGGGCCTAAAACTGATCCCTGAGGGACACCCGATATTAGGTCAATAGGGTCGGAACGCTCTCCAAACAATTCAACAAATTGGCATCTGTTGCACAAATAAGACATAACAAGGTTACATGCAGATCTAGAAAATTTGAAATTGCGATGAAGCTTTTCAATCATTTTCGCATAGCAAATACTGTTAAATGCCCAAATGTCCAAATACACCAAAACATTAATACAACCACCATTAACGTTGTCCCTTATTGTGTCAGTAAGTTATAAAAGTAAAGATGTAGTGTTATAGCCCTTTCGAAAGCCATATTGGGATACAAAAATACTATTGCGAACATGAGAAACAATTTAATTTTTCATGATGTGCTCCACAACTTTCGACAACACCTGGTAAAAGCGAAATAGACCTTAAATCATCTGGACTTATAATTAGGTCAGACTTCGGTATCGGTATAAGACGCGCAGTTTTCCAAGCCAATTGAAATATAGAGGTCATTAATACTGAATTTATTAAATTTAAAATTAGGTCTGAAATATAAAGGTACATTATTTTTAGAAACTGCACGGAAATACCATCAACACCGGCACATTTTGATTTTATCTTGTAAAAAGCCTCCAAAACCTCCAGTTCACTGAGGCAACGAAAAGAAAATAAGTCTCCATTTTCATTCAGAGTGTTAACATTGACATTATCAGCATCTCCAGATCCCACAGCACGAACAAAATAATTATTAATATCATCGACATCACCCCCGTATGTAAAATTTAACTCACGCATAAATCCTGAACCCTTGAGTACACGCCATAAACCTTTAGAATTCAAACTACCAAATTACCGCGAATAATACTTTCTCTTACACTTCCTAATAACTGATTTGGGCCGATTACGGTATTTACAGAAGACTCTTCGTTTTCATCCGTTCTATCTGATATATAATCTTTATAAGCCAAGTACCTCAAAGATCTAGCCACCACTATTTCCGGAGATTTCATCTAGTCATTGCCAAAAGAGGGAGTCCATCCCAATTAATGTTATTAAAATCTCTAAATTCAACTCCTCAAGGCGTTGAATACTAATCCTAAAAGATGCAAATATAAGAGCTTGATGAGAAATAGCCGGACACTGGACTTGACTAGAAAACGTACGCAACGAACTATCACTCACGAGCACAAAATCTATCAAGGAAGTTGATCCATGTGCAACATCAAAGTGTGTATGGACAGCATTATGCATAACAGTCATGTCCAGCCGATCGCACAAGGAACGGATAACATTTCCTCTGGTAAAGAAAAACATGTTACAATTATATTCGCTGACAACAATATTCGAATATTTCGAAAACAACCCATGGTGAAGATCCTCAAAGGCAGGCAAATATGCAGGGGGAGGCAAATAAACAACTCGAAAAAGAACTTTAGAGTC
Source organism: Phaonia tiefii (assembly GCA_963931995.1). Lineage (NCBI taxonomy): Eukaryota > Metazoa > Arthropoda > Insecta > Diptera > Muscidae > Phaonia > Phaonia tiefii. The sequence goes on along the minus strand of OZ008369.1, from coordinate 49,585,852 downwards.
CCCAGACTTAAGATCAACAAACAGTGATTCACATTTGTCTATGACAGATGTCTTAAATTCAATCCTATTTTTAATATTACGGGAAATATAAATTCCGACACCACCACCTCTCACACGACTGCGATTTTTCCTACAAAATTTTTAACCTGAAATTTCAACAGCTTGACTAGACACATCAGATTTGAGCCAAGTCTCCGAGATACCAACAACATCAAGAAGTGAATCGCACAAAATTTACCTCAACTCATCAATTTACAGAATACATAATACTCTAGAAATTACTACTGTGTCGCTATGTATACACAAAAAAATAACTATGGTGATATCACCTTTGCTGACATATATAGGTATTTTATTTTTGTATGAAATACAAAAAAATATCATATATCACCCATGCCAGTAGTTTTTTTTATACACTGCCACTTTGCCTATTTATTTGGTAAATTATACAATATATAATAAGTAGATATTCGAAAATTTTATATATACTATATTTGTCAATTAAATTGTCACAAACATTTGACTTTGGGAACGGTAAGTACAAAAAAAAAGTTTTCAAAGATTTTTCATAATTTTTCTAATTGATTTTGTTTTTTGCCCTGTTTCTCTCTCTTAGTGCGTTACATGTTATAATGAAAACCCAATATGTCAATGATGTGGACCAACAATGAGTGATGTTTCTGAACCCACACAACTCAAGAAACTTATGAACAGAATACGAAATCTATGACTATACCTATGGCAAATATATCAATTGCAAATTGGAGAAATATTACAGGAAGATGACCAATTCCATAACTTCAGCTACAGTATCGGCGGATGTAGGCGTAACAGTCGTATCCATACCAGCAGTATCAACATCAGCAGCCACAGCAGCGGGATTATCGGCATCAGTGGCGGGCATGAGTGTAACAACAACAGCGTCTATATGCAGCTTCCTTAGCCACAACACTCTGAAATGCCAATTCCACAGCTTTAGTTTCAGTGGATACTAACCTCAATTGGTGTGACAATCTGTTGTAGGCATTAACTCTGCCGTGGTGACCAGCAATAATACACCGGTATCAACAGTGGCCAGTGATTTGGACATTCCCACCCACCACCAATTGTGTATTGTGAATTGTGGAAGAGAACGCCGACGCGTCTGAACGAGATATTTTTTAAGTAATTTAGAACGTAACCATTTTTAAACAAGATTTGCATACCTATTGCATATACATAAATATTGAAAATATCCGTACTGTTCTACATACACCTCATCATCATCATTCATAAATCGTATTATTAACTCGTATTTATTAACATACTTGCTTCATACAAATATTTAAATATATATATAAGTAAATAAATGATAGATTAATACTTATAGTAGATCTAATAGTTCTCCCACCAAATTTATGACATTTGGCATGGTGTGATATTTACGTTTGATGTTGAAAAGAATTGCTTTACTAATACCAGATAGAGGCAATGGTTCAAAAAAAACGAACAAAATAACAACAACGGCATTTCGATTTGTGTGTTAAAATTATTGTGTTAAATACAACACAAATGTATGCTAACAATAACAGTCAATAAAAAAGTTTAAAACACATTTAAATTTCACAATTTTTCACCAAAATGACATGAACAATGAAAGCAAGAAGTTATTGTAATTCCACCTGGTATATGTCACGTTTCGTCAAACATCTCTCTATCACACCGACCGCATCACGAAGAGTGTGAAAGGAAACGTCAGATGAGCCAAATATTCTCTCTAGTCTGAGATTACTCTATGGTAGAAACCAAGGCTGCTCAAGAAGGTTGTGGTATAAGAACAGCTGATTTGTTTTTTTCATGTTGTGGTGCCAAAGTGGTGCACACTAGCTGTCAAATGCTGTTTACCTTTGTTTTGTGTCCGTTGTTCGTACTGCTGGTTGTTGTTGCCTTGGTTGTTGTTGCCTTGTTGTAATTGTTGTAGTATTGGTTCTACCTTTTCAATCTGCCTTGGTAGAAACTGAAGTTTAATTTTTAACCTAATTTTAACCTGGTGTTCATTTTGATGCAACACTGATAGTTACTAAAAAAATGCAACCATAATAAAAACAATCTCAAATTGGGTGGTGTAAACGGCAAAATTACCAGGCTCCTCCAATGAAGTCACTGCCGAAGACTCCAGTCACGTTCCCTGTGAAGAAATATGTTGATGATTATATAAAAAATGTATTAAACACTTGGGTATCACATTTGTTCGTTTCTTTAAAGGACACATTTCTGTTCTTAAAGTGGCTAAGAGATGTACATTTTCCTGTCACTTATTAAAACACCCGACACTTTTCCATTGATCAATATACATTATATATACAAAAGTTCTACATTATAGACTCTCGGCCAATAGAAATGTATTCTTTGTTGAAAACGCTTGCAGAATACATTTTACTTACATTTCTTTCACACATGGTCAGGTAGAGAAGAAAAAAATCCGGCAATTTGTCAACCCTAGTAGAAGAGAACCAAAAAAGTCGACGCGATTCACTCAAACGCATTTCTTTCCCGCGTCATATCTTGATTATTTCACACTTGTTACATACTTTATGTAATTTTATTTAAATATGGTTGGAATTTCTATAGTTAGATAGAATAACATCATCATAAAACTGCTCGTGTATTGAAATATTCAACGAAGAGAGTAAGAGAGTGAACAGAGAAATGACACGCTACACTCGTTTTCTTTGTTGGCATTCCACTCCATGAGTAAAATTTCTTTATACAATAGTTGCTTTATGATCTCACACTATGAACGAATAATACGTTTGTTTACAACCATTTCAATCACGGCCAAAAACGATGTACAAGTAGACAGTCAAAATTTCTCTTCACTCAAATGCCAACAAACAAAACGAGTGAAACCCTAGTACTTCTCTACTATCTCTCTTACTCTCTTCATTGAATATTTCAATACACTATCAGCTTTTTGATAGTGTTATTGTATACAACTATACAAATTCCATCCATGTTGAAGTAAACTTACATAAACTATGCAAAAAGTATGAAATAAGCAAGATATGACGCGAGAGAGAAATGCGTTTGAGTGAACTCCTAGCACTTTTTGGTTCTCTTTTACCAGGGTTGCCAAGTTGCGCGCATCTTCTGGTCGTCTAATTGTAAATCGTCTTTGTCACGGCGCATCGATGTGGTGGTACCACTAGAATACCAAAGACGATTTACAATTAGACGACCAGAAGATGTGCGCAACTTGGCAACCCTGGTAAAAGAGAACCATAAAGTACTAGGAGTTCACTCAAACGCATTTCTGTCTCGCGTCATATCTTGCTTATTTCATACTTTTTGCATAGTTTATGTAATTTTACTTCAACATGGTTGGAATTTGTATAGTTATATACAATAACACTATCAAAAAGCTGCTCGTGTATTGGAATATTCAATGAAGAGAGTAAGAGAGAGAGTAGAGAAGTACTAGGGTTTCACTCGTTTTGTTTGTTGGCATTTGAGTGAAGAGAAATTCTGACTGTCTACTTGTACATCGTTTTTGAGAATACCCGACTTATTTATTTATCCCTTTTCTTAGGTATCTATTGTTTGTCAAACATATTTTTTATACTTTTTTGTTTACTATTATTCCTGGAATACATTTGTGCTGAATTTTATTGTGGAAAAATACTAGGCAAAGCAAAATGCCTATTGTTGTCGGCTTGGTGTGTTTGTTGCCGTAGTAATACCAAAAACGATGTACAAGTAGACAGTCAAAATTTCTCTTCACTCAAATGCCAACAAACAAAACGAGTGAAACCCTAGTACTTCTCTACTCTCTCTCTTACTCTCTTCATTGAACATTTCAATACACGAGCAGCTTTTTGATAGTGTTATTGTATATAACTATACAAATTCCAACCATGTTGAAGTAAAATTACATAAACTATGGAAAAAGTATGAAATAATCAAGATATGACGCGAGAGAGAAATACGTTTGAGTGAACTCCTAGCACTTTTTGGTTCTCTTTTACCAGGGTTGGCAAGTTGCGCACATCTTCTGGTCGTCTAATTGTAAATCGTCTTTGGTAATACTACATCGTCAATGCGCTTTGAGTTTAAATCAAATCAGGAAAAATCCCGATGCGAACACTTCGGATTTTGTTACGACTTTTGATTCGAAATCGGAAAAAAAAAATTTATAGTGCGAATGAGCTATTATTACACATTTTAAGTTCATTAAAGTTATTTTATTTAATGGAAGACTGCGTATAATTTTATATCTCTAAATTTGGAGGATAGATTTTTATTTGTGATTGCAAACAAAATTGGAATTAAAATGTTCACCAAAAACGATGTACAAGTAGACAGTCATAATTTCTCTTCACTCAAATGCCAACAAACAAAACGAGTGAAACCCTAGTACTTCTCTACTCTCCCTCTTATTCTCTTCGTTGAATATTTCAATACACGAGCAGCTTTTTGATAGTGTTATTGTATATAACTCATAGAGCAATCTCAGACTAGAGATAATATTTGGCTCATCTGACGTTTCCTTTCACACTCTTCGTGATGCGGCCGGTGTGATAGAGAGATGTTTGACGAAAAGTGACATACACCAGGTGGAATTACAATAACTTCTTGCTTTAATTTTTCATGTCGTTTTGGTGAAAAACTGTGAAATTTAAATGCGGTTTAAACTTTTTTATTGACTGTTATTGTTAGCATACATTTGTGTTGTATTTAACACAATAATTTTATCACACAAAACGAAATACCGTTGTTGTTATTTTGTTCGTTGTTTTGAACCATTGCCACTATCTGGTATTAGTAAAGCAATTCTTTTCAACATGAAACGTAAATATCACACCAGTACCTCGTTTCTGTAGTTCTCGAATCGAAAAAGTTTTCACATAAAACATGTGAATTGAAACAAAAAGGCTAGGAATCGGTACAAAAAATCGTTTCTCACATGTCACTGTTTCTACAACGTTTGTTTTGCGAAAACTTTCTGTGACGTACTGCTTTTTTCATTCTTATTGGAAAAATGCGAGAAAATCTGTTTCTAAAAAGTAGTGAGTCGAAAAAATTAAAGTGTGAAACGTCAAAAATACTCACAAATTAAAACGGTGCGAGATTTTGATATTGTTTCTACAAAAAGGTTTTTTAAGAAATTAAAACTTATTTTTTAAGTGGAGAAGATAAGAACTATATATTTTCTGTTGTGTATTTCAATTAATTTTTCCAAATTATTACAGAAAAATCAAGAAAGCAAAAATAAAATGCAGTTGAATACATGTCTATACTTCTTTTTGTTGTTCTTTTTCGCACTAGTTTATTTTGTTTGTTTACATTTTGGCGTAGAATACGTCTTACCTTACGGTATAGGGAGTCATGTCAGATTGTTATTGTGTAATCTTTATTTAATTGATTATGAGGAAACGGCGAGATAACTTTTTTTAAAAATTTTTTTGTAGGTAAATGAAGATGTTATCTTTCGCTTGATATACATTTCATATTGGTTGATATCTTCCTAATATTTAAATTTCTCAAATGAAAATTGTTTAAACACATACACTCAAACATATGTGTGGTGTTTGGTTGAGTGTTTGAGTTTGTAGCGTGAACACAAACTATGCTGCTGTTTCAGTGTGGACAAAAACCTTCGGCTGTTGTTTTGATTGATGAAGTATTGAAATTTCGTATATTTACTTATGTATTTAAGTGAAACAAAATATTAAATGTGAATTTGAATTTAACATGGATATATAATTATAAAAAATATAAATCAAATTTATTTGCGTCTGTTATTTATCATTTATCCTTACTCTTTTAATTTAAAAACATATTTATCCTATTTTTCCTACCATAAGCTTATGTATATTATCAAAAGTAACTATCAAATAAATAAATTCATTTGCTCATGTGTTGCCTCTTTTCGCATTGATATACAGAAACACTTTTTACTCACAAATCGAGAAACGATGGAATTTTTGGTTTCATGCTTAATGTGAAAACTTTTTCGATTCGAGAACTACAGAAACGAGGTACAGGCCAAATGTCATAAATTTGGTGGGAGAACTAGTAGATCTACTATAAGTATTAATCTATGATATAACTATACAAATTCCAACCATGTTGAAGTAAAATTACATAAACTATGCAAAAAGTATGAAATAAGCAAAATATGACGCGAAAGAGAAATGCGTTTGAGTGAACTCCTAGTACTTTTTGGTTCTCTTTTACCAGGGTTTCCAAGTTGCGCACATCTTCTGGTCGTCTAATTGTAAATCGTCTTTGTGTTTACAACAATGAGCGGTAAATTGTATACATCATAGATAATGTAAACAAATAGATGAAATACAAGTGTTGGGAACATTTTAGTGTAATGGGTAATTTTCTAGATGTCGTTGAAAGCAATAAATGGGATATTTTTTGTTCCCAAATTGAATCGAATTGCAAAACCATGTCACCCCCACAGAAGTAACTAGTACAGATTTTGGGCGCGAAAGTTTTTAAATTAAAAACGCGTTCCGGCATGTTCATCTTTGGGCGGTCTTGCGTGGTTTCTCCTATTGATACCCAACGCCGGCCTTATGGCTTTGAAATTGTTTTTTATATAAGAAACAAATGCTATTATGTTAAATCATTTAAATTTTGTCACATTTGCCCTTGTTTAAATAATTTCCCACAATTTTTAATATTAAGCAATTTTATTAAAAAAGAACTAATAAATAATATAGAAATTGATTACAAAAATAAGCAGTATCAGCTTGATACTTGTAAAATATTTATTGGCACTAAGGCAGAAACATATGCGGAAACTCATTTAAATAAGACTCAAAAATATGAAATAAAATCTGCTGTTTTAGAATTTTATATAGAATTTCTTGATCAGATCAACAAGCGATTAGATTTCAAAAACGATAGTATAAAACTGTTAAATATGATAACTCCTGATAAGGTACTTTCAAACGACGACTTAGCAATTCTGGACCTTGTTTTAAAATGCCCTAAGTTAGTTGACTGTGATCCCGATTTAATAGTTACTGAGTGGAATTTGCTGCGGCTCAGCGATATAAAAACTTTGGCCAATTTAAACATTAATGCTTTTTGGCAAAAAATAGCTTCTATAAAAAACTTATTTCTTATTTTATTTTTAATTTGTTATCTCTGCCTCATAGTTCCGCCGCCGCTGAACGCAAATTTTCCACACTAGCGCTAATAAAAACTAAACTAAGGAATAAACTATAAGTAAATACTGTCAACGGTATTAAGTCGTGTAAAGAAATTATCAAAACGAATAATCCGCACTATGTTTGGTCAGCCAAAAGGGACCTACATAACTAAATGTAAAATCAAGAACTTTAACTTTTTATTTTTAATGTGATGTATTTAATAAATAAATAAATGGTTTCCCATTACATCCCATGAAGGGACCGGGGAGAACTTCTCACAATCACTGAGATGTGCGCTTTCCAGTTTTCACTCATTGATTGGGACCTACAGTTTTACACCGATTCCGAACGGTATTTTGAGAAGCTTTTTCATGGCTATATACTCGATAGTGTCGCCGTCACTATGCGAGGTGACCGCTGCCGAAAGAAATTTATTTTTATGAAGGTGGTCAGAGCAGGATCTCATGTACAAGAGCCGCGCACACTAACCATTGCACCACCGACGGTGGTTTTATAACATGAGCAAATGAAAACAACATATGTTAAAAAGACTGAATAAAATGTTTTTACTTACAATTTACAATTTTAATGTATTTAATTATTAATTACATTACATAAATATTAATTTACATGCCTGAATTCTTTAATGCAAATATGTTATGTCTTAAATCTTTATTTTACTTAAATATTAAATAAAATGAACATCACAAAACACAAATATTAATTAAATTTTCAAATTTGGTCGGAAGCAGGCGATTTTGGTCGGATTTTGGTAAAATTTTGGTCGGGAAAAAAATTTTCAAACGGCAACACTGGTACATACATACTTTGTTGTTGTTTTATCCTTGTTGTTGGTTTAGTTTTAAAATGAATTATTTTTGTTGGTTTAGTTATTTTAAATAAATATATGTTTGAATATACATATGTACTACACGCTCTCGTTTTTTATTGAAAAGCAGAAAAACAAATTATATGTAACAAATTATCGTTTTTAACTCGATTATCATCATCATGTCCTTTAACCTACTTCATAGGGGTCTAGGGCCTGTAAATAGGCGCAAAGAGCCCGCGTGCCTCGATTAGTCCGGTATTCCTGTGCAAGGTAGCATCGTTGTAACTTTTGTACCCAGTTATTGTCAAAATCAGCTGATAAATAATCGAAAACATTTCACGCGTGCCGTACTTAAATATTTTTGGGACATAAACAATTGGAATTATTTTGTGTATATTTGCAGCGGTTATAGTGTCACATTATCCTGCTAAGCAACCAAATAGTTTCTTTCCAATTTTTATAATTTTTAACCAATATGAACTTTGGTTTACATAGTATGTAGCATTGGCCCAGTATACACGAGAACAATTGTGCTAGCATAATTTTTGTTCCGTCGAGTATACACAAGATGAATATGCACTGCGTGTACGTATGTGTCACTGTTTGTTTGCGTATGTGTCACTGTTTTTTAGTCAATTTCATGGAAGTACTTTTTTTTATAATGCATATGGATTAGTTTTGTTCTTCTGAATGCGGGGTCGTCGCTGGCACAATTCTTCTTCCACTTCATACTCTACGTTGCACTACCGTCGCCGGAAAGTGTGGTGTTATGCCAGAATAATTGTTCTCGTGTATACTGGGCCAATGCGAACACTTCAGATTTTGATAGGAAATTTGATACGTATTCAAGAAAATATTTTCTAGTGCGAATGAGCTATAACTCGCACAAATTGGAGAGTTAAACGTAGTTTTACCTTTGACTGTAAAAATGAAAATCTGGTTTAAACGTAGTTTAACTCATATCCGAAGATGATCTCCGACTGACAAACTGGCCCTAAATGTCAAATTCAACTCAAATGCATAAGACCAAGCAAAGTAAACAAAAAAGTACTATAATAAAATACACTGAATTTGACAGATAGAGCCATAAAAAAGCAAAATCAGCTGTTCTAATGCGTTAACCTCTACTAGATCAGCCTTGCTTGGTACTCATCTCTTTCCGTAAATTTCGTAGGGAAGTCAATCAATTCAATTTCGTAGGGAAACCAAAGTTATTTCGCACGCAAACAATTGTTTTATAATTGTTTGTGACCGGAATTTTGACATTTTTATAATTTTAACAATTAAAAGCAGCACGGCCAGCGTTAAAAATAAATAAAAAAAAATAATTATAAATGGAATATTTGCAAAGTAAATCAAAGATATGTGGTAATTCTCCGCAAGAAAATTTTCCGTTTAAAGATAAATGACAAAATTTCTTACGAAAATTTTGCAAGAACTGAATACGGGGCTTACTGGGTACAATGAAATGTAAACAAAGGAAATCAGCTTGGCTGACGCTACTACCTTGTATTTGTACCATGATTTCGTGTCAGCAGAATTTCATTTCCATTCCGTTCCAGACGAAATTGAAAGAATTCTCTATGAAATGAAACCCAATGAACCTCCCTGGATGAAATAAACAAAAACAAGAAAAAATCATTTAAATTTTTAGGGCACTATGTCGGATAACGCGTCAGATATCAAGTCATGTTTAGAATATTTGGAAAAATATGTAGATGACGAAGAAGTTGAATTAATTGTCTATCAAGAGGAGGAAGAGGACACCTTGGATGACAGTAATGACCATGAGAATTGTGATGGCTTTGGCAGTGATGACGTCGAAATTATGTTTTATAATGATGAACCGGAAGATACCGCTTTAACGCATGACAGTGGTAAGTTCATATACGTATACGAATGGGGCTGCAGAGCTGTTAAGGGGACGTCCAAATATGTTATATTTCCTTTCTCTGTGTTATATTCGACACTGGTTTCGGAATTACAAAGTTTTATGTCGACTTTCGCCACTTCAGGCAATCTAATGTAGCGCAATTGCTCTCGCTGGTTTGGATCGACTAACCTGATCTTCAGCCAAAAAATTGAAGAAAAAAATATGGCACATCCCTCAAACTGGAACAAAAAAGGCGTGAAGATTTGGGACCATTAAGACAAAAATGAGCCCGATAACATATATGTACATACATACTTACTTATCCGGTCTCGAACAACCATGGGGAACAATCGGATCTATGCTCCGGAACGACCCGAGTTTCACTCGGCCAAGGATTGTCAACTCAGCAACAGCTGTATCACCCACCATCAGGACCTTACAAAACGAAGATAACATATTTCGCCAGCCAGTTCGATCTTTTGCCTTATCTTTCCAATTGGCAATACCAAGTGTACCAACCTGATCCCTCTAGCGGAGTCTTGGTCTTCCTATTTTTGTCTTCCTTCGATTTCGGTTTCCAAAAAACCTTCGTGCTGGCTCGTCTTCATCCATTCTACTGACATGGCCTAGCCAGCGAAATTTCGTTATTTTGATCCGCTTAACTATGTCAATGTAAGGATAAAGCTCATTTTCTTGCGTCGCCGATACTCGCCGTTGTGCACTTTAGGGCCATAAATCCGGAGTATAACATAGTCACTACAAAAATTGGGTCCTCATCTCGCCCTTGAAAATATGAACTGTTATAGCATATACATTCGTCATACATTCATTTTTATTCCATGAAGTATTTTTAGAATTTTTAAACGGGTAGCTTCCACTCTAAAAACTGAGGTCGCCTAAATAAAACTTAAACAATGTATTTATTATTTTGTTTGAGATCTATTGTTTTTAACAACTTTGGCATAGAATTTTTCCCATTTTGGATTCTTTGGAACCCGGCACACTTCTTGGAAAGTCGTGATCAAATCGACGCTACTTCAAAATTGTGTTTCTATCTTTTAGTGTACCCGGAGATTTTCACTGGGAGTTACATATGCAAAATTAGAGAAGAAGGCATTGTAGGCATTGTAGCTTGGGTCAATGTCCTGCCTAACACATTATGGGACAGCACACCCATTTTCTGAAGGCTTACAAGACTAACAAGTATATATGTGTGTACATGGTACATAAGTACATACATTTTTCTACTTACACTCTTCAATTGCATTTCTCTGTGTTGTACATTTCACCTGTAAAAACAAAGCGACTCCAGAATTCCATAGTGTAATTTAAAGTAGCTTTAACGTACTGAAATATGGAGAAAGTCAAGTGAAAACTTAGAAAACAAAAATGTGTGTCCTCCGTGTTATTCTGAGGGAGAATCGGTACTTGTATGGTTTTGAATGAACGTAAGTGGAACCGGACATTTACACATAATTAATGTTATGGTAGGCTACAAATTGAAAAACGCAAATTAAATTAACGCATCCAACTACGTGTTTGCATAGGACATTGATCCATGGCACGATGCCTACAAAACTAAGATGTGGCTTATGTAAATTAGTCTAAAATCAACCAAAACTCCTCATAACTCCATATACAAACCCCAGGAAAAACATTCATATAGACATAAATTTCTTAGAAAGAATTTCGAAGTGATTTGATCACTGGTCTGCAGGATCTAAGAGAAATTATCCAAAACTTGGAAAAATCAACTAATAGAAGATTGCGAGAAATTGTTAAAAACAATAGATCTCAGCCAACCTATTAATTTTATTTTTTAAGGTTTAATTAAAACAATATAATATTTAAAGCTATTTTTGCACATGGAATTAATGTACAAGCATAACAAATGAAACCCATAATAATTCAATGAATTTTGAATGAATGAAAATTGAGGTGTATTTTACCCCTATTAGCATTCATTACCTGAAATTCAAAAGAACTTTACTTAAATATTCTAAATTTTGTGCTATCATGGACTTGATGCACTTTATCGAGATATATGTATGTTCCCCTAAACATTTTAAGACGTCCACATCTAAAAGAATATGGTTTGCCATTACATTCCATGAAGTGATTGGGGAGAGCTTCTCACTCCAAAATTATGAGAATCCACAGTTATTGTTATTACAACAATGTCTTACCATACTTGGGCATAGTGCACTAAATTTTTTAGTGCACTATAAATTAGCTTTTAGTGGTAGTGCAATTAAAATTTCACTATCGCTTTAGTGGTAGTGACAATCGGAATTGCACTATCACTAACCCAATAGTGATAGTGAAATTCGGAATTGCACTACCACTAAACGTTAGTGGTAGTGAAAATCGGAATTGCACTGCCACTAACCCAATAGTGATAGTGAAATTCGGAATTGCACTACCACTAAACTTTAGTGGTAGTGGAATTAAAATTTCACTATCACTAATTAGTGGTAGTGCAATTAAAATTCCACTACCACTAAACTTATTGCTACAATTTTGCCCTACCACTAATTTAGTGGAATTAAAAATTTTATTGCACTAACATTTTTAATACCACTAAATTAGTGCGCAACATTTTTTATTGCACTAAATTAGTGCGCTAACATTTTTTATTGCACTAAATTAGTGCGTTAACATTTTTAATACCACTAAATTAGTGCGCTAACAATAGAAATGGAATAGCCCGCTTCCTAAAGTTGTTAATCATGTCACCTTTGCTTTTCAATTCAATTATTTTTTTCACCGGTGTCACGTCACCATCAAATTGTAGGCATTCCAAATTTTTGTGAGTTGCAGTGATTGAAAAAACAGTAGTGCGATTGGCTTGAAAGCTTTTTAATAATAAAATTAAATAATAAAATCGATTACACTAAAAATGAGTGAAGAAAACATTTTTGATAGTGATGATACCATAAATGATCCGACATTTACTCCGGAAAATAATGGTAGTGATGGCTCGGAGTTTTCCAATTTTGATCTTTCGCTGGCATTATCAATCAATCCAGAAGGCAAAAGCTGAGTGACAGCAACTTTGAAATGCTTGTTTTAAGAAAGGCCAATTCGTCAAAATAAAAAAAATTGTAGTCATTTGTAATTCGAGTGACCAACATCTACAACAAATCAATAAAAATAATCGCACAGCACTTTTATTATGTTGTTTATGTCCGCTTTAAAAAATAGTAAATATATTTCACTATGCATAATACAATAATATATTGTTAGATAGATATACCTAGCTTAATAATCAGGATTCTTCATCATCATCTTCATGTTCTTGGTCATCATCTTCTTCTTCGTTATGATAACGTCTTCTATTGAAGGATTTTCAAGCATTTCTAAAACCTCCTTAGCAACATAATAATAATATCAAGATAATATCTCCGTGGGCTAGAGGTTGCAATTTCACTACGAATAAACTTTAGTGCAACAATTTTGCCCAAGCACTAATTTAGTGCAAAAAAACATGTTAGCGCACTAATATAGTGGTATTAAAAATGTTAGCGCACTAATTTAGTGCAATAAAAAATGTTAGCGCACTAATTTAGTGCAATAAAAAATTTTGCGCACTAATTTAGTGGTATTAAAAATGTTAGTGCAATAAAATTTTTAATTCCACTAAATTAGTGGTAGGGCAAAATTGTTGCAATAAGTTTAGTGGTAGTGGAATTTTAATTGCACTACCACTAATTAGTGATAGTGAAATTTTAATTGCACTACCACTAAAGTTTAGTGGTAGTGCAATTCCGAATTTCACTATCACTATAGGGTTAGTGGTAGTGCAATTCCGATTTTCACTACCACTAACGTTTAGTGGTAGTGCAATTCCGAATTTCACTATCACTATTGGGTTAGTGATAGTGCAATTCCGATTTTCACTACCACTAAAGTGATAGTGATAGTGAAATTTTAATTGCACTACCACTAAACGAATAGTGATAAAGAAATTCTTAGTGCAATAAAAATTTAGTGCACTGTGCCCAAGTATGTGTCTTACAACGTTTTTTGGTATTACGCTAAAATATCAGAAATAATTTTACGTTATTTAAGTTTGTATGTAACGATATGTGAGTGGGATGAACTATTTTATTAAAAACAAGGATCCATACAAAAACCACGGAGCTTAATTGGTATTTTTATTTTTTTATTTATTTCTCTTCATAAGGCCTTATATGGTTACAATGGATAGATATTTTAATTTTTTTATTTAATTTACCATGATTAGAGATTACTTCATCAGTCCAATTACAATTTTTGGATAATAACTTGAAAGTAATTTAAAATATAAAATGCATTTGGGTATCAAATCCACTCCTCATTAATTGTTATAAAAAGATATAAAAAATAACGTGATACAAAATATCAATTTCAATTAAAAATTATTAGGTTCGTTTCTTTACTTACCCAAACTTATCAAAACTCGTTTCTTTACCTACAAATTGGGCAAATGAGAGCGATTTTTTGTTTCTCTTAACGTCAAAATGCGTTTCTCTTTTTACCGAACTTATCCAGACACTTTTTTTCGGGTAAGTATGGGCAAAGTGCCAAACAATCAGCTGTTCGAAACGTCAACATAAAAACATGTATTATTTGTGAAAAAAATAAAACAAATGAAAAAATTTATTGAATTTACAATTTTATTAATTTGAAAAATGATTGCATTGAGAGTGAGTGCCTATTTAAAGAAGATGGAAAGTGTGCAAATGAACATGATCTGCAAGATTTGTTGTCAAGCATATGTTTTGTGTTTTGACATTTGTTTTCGGGCTAGAAAAGTGTTTTTTGCGTTTCTTTACTTTTGGGTAATATTAGGTCTGTCTGCGTACTTTTCCAGTAGCAAATACTCAGTAACTTTTTTTGGGAGAGTAAGAACAATTTTACTCTCTCGGTTGAAAATATATCAAAAAGTACGTAGACAGCATCCAGTGAAAAACAGCTGATCGGTGTGTAAACAATTGAAATAACAAAGCAAAAGAATTTTAGCATATGTGTCGCACGGTCGCACTGTATATTTGCACGTTTCTAGCATGAAGTAAAATGTTTTGTTTATTATAATTTATTATAAACGTTAAAAATCAACACAATTCTAACTCTTGCCATTGTTAAATTTAAATTTTTATTTTCATTTCACAAAAATTATTTCATTCAAACAGTAAACAAAAACAGCTGCTCAAACTAGTTACAAAATCTTGCAAGAAGAAATTTCTCCAGCAACATTTTGCAAGTTCTCTAACTTCCAACTGTCAAAAAATTCTCTTTTTCGCTCTCTCGCTACAAGAGAGAGCAACATTTTGCAACATTTTGCACAAAATGATGTAAAATATGTGTACGCAGACAGACCTATCGAGTATTTGAGAGATCATTTTGGTTTTACTCTCTTTTACCCGAACTTTACCCAAAAGGTAAAGAAACAAAGCCTATTATTCTATAACCAACTTTTTAAGGCTATATATGGTTACAAATTTCTACAAAATGATAATAAATAAGAATTTAGAAACTAATTAAAACAAAAAGTAAGCTTACTTTAAGCTCCCTATTACTATTTTGCAAGATGATAACAGCTGCATATCTCCTATATGGCACACAAAATAAGTTTCCGATATAAAATGAAGTTATCGTTAATTAGTTCCCAAGGGTTATAATTGAATCAGACGTCCATAAAGATTAACTGACAACAAAAATCGTGTTTGAAAGTGCAAAACGGGTCCTGTTATAGACAGCAAGACATGGCTAAAATCCCAAAACCCAATCAAATTAATTTTCAAACGTCATGTCTGCCATCAACCTGAAGCCCAAGAGATTATTTTTTCATATTTAAAAAAAATAAAACTTAGAGCGGATATGGCATCCGAAGTCCGAAGTACAAATATTGCGAATTGATACCAAACTTCCGCCAGCACTAGTAGGTACAGTTGCTGTCGTTAGCTCTCTTGAATAGACTATATGTTATGATGTTGTTCACTACTCCAATAGTATTACAACGGAAGGCTTCAATAATAACCTCTCTAATAAATAAAATTCACCATGAATTTTCCTACATTCTGTTACAAAAATAACTATGATTTTGTAGGAACAGAATAATTTCTTCGAATGAGAAAAATATTTCTCTAAATGAAAAAAATATGAGAACCGTTTACAATAGCGCAAATAATAATGTTGTCCAAAAAAAAAAGTATTTGTTGCAACTGGTGATAGAGATTAAAACATTGCCGAGTGATAGTGTGAGAATGAAAACACACCTGGTCAGTCAATACGTTTTATTTTTGTTCATGAAACAACGAAACGTTTTTGATAGTGTGAGAATTAAAACACACCTGGTCAGTCAATACGTTTTATTTTTGTTCATGAAACAACGAAACGTTTTTTTCTCGCCAAAAGAGTTGAAACAAAATACAATTTCTTGCCTCATAAATTAGTATTTTATGACTGACCCGATGTGATTTCAGCTTAACAGTCTCACTGAATATATACACTGTCTCAAAAAATTATTCGTACACCTTGTTGTTTTCACGTCATTTATGTATTCTTTGTTTGATTAAATTCTGTGTTTATCATTATTATTAGTTTTTATTATTTATATTGTGGCCGTCGGTGGTGCAATGGTTAGTGTGCGCGGCTCTTGTACATGAGATCCTGGGTTCGAACCCGGCTCTGACCACCTTCAAATTTTCTTTCGGCGGCGGTCACCTCGCATAGTGACGGCGACACTATCGAGTATCTAGCCATGAAAAAGCTTCTCAAAATACCGTTCGGAATCGGTGTAAAACTGTAGGTCCCAATCAGTGAGTGAAAACTGGAAAGCGCACAGCTCAGTGATTGTGAGAAGTTCTCCCCAGTCCCTTTATGGGATGTAATGGGAAACTATTTATTTATTTTTTTTTTTATTATTTATATTACTATTACATATTTCATGTTAGTTTATATACATTAACTTTATTTTAATTTTGTTAAATTTTTATTTGAGTAGAAACGTGTTGCAGAAATTTTATAACCAAATAAGGCCTTATTGGCTCGGTTATTGAACTGTATAAAATAAATAAAAAATACCCACCCGATTTTGATGAGGTATACCATTTTTAAAAAGCCTAATAAATACTATACACAAACCAACAAATTAAAACAAAAAACTTAAAATGTAGGTAAAAGAATTGTCCGTACAGCCTAGGTAACTTGAAATTTAGTTCAATAAAGTGTATTTTTAAAAATTTTTGGTACAATTTAATATCGAGTATGACATCCATTAAGCGACTTTCCATAGACAACGCCAACTTATGGGTAATTTCTGTCCCAATATTCTGCCATTCCTCTATAATGACATCTTTCAGCATTTGCTTATTGGTAGTTGTGTGTTGTCGGATTTTTTTTCTCTAGAACTCCCCATAAAAGCTCTATGGGGTTAAGATCTGGGCTCTGAGGATGGTGAGAAATCACTTATTTCACATTGTAGAGTAACCATTCTCTTACAACCATTGACGTGTGCTTCGGATCATTGTCGTGGAGGAACCGAAAGTCATCTCCTAGGCCCAATTTCATTGCGATATATATTTCAATAGTACATTTTGTCCATTTTGGTTTCAACAAACACAAGATTTCCGACTCCACCAGCTGAAATAGCGCCCCATACCATTACACAGCCTCCACCGTGCTTCACCTTAGCCTTAAGATTTTTTAATTTTCTTTTCCCCACATAAACCGTCTTCCTACTGACCCAAAAATATTAAACTTGCTCTCGTCCGTAAATATTACTTTTTCCCAGAAATCATCCAAATGGTTAATATACTTATTTGCATATTCTAAACGTAGCTTTACATTCCTTTTGGATATAAATGTTTTTTTGCGAGGAACACATGCCTTATATTGGTTTAGGTGGAGAAAATTTCGGATGGTTTGTGGATTGCGAGAAACATATTCGGTGTTTTCAATGTTTTCTGCAAGTTGTACCTCACTTATTTTAGGATCAAGCTTTACCGTACGCTCGATTTTCGTGCCAAGTCTTGGATCTATGATTTTTGGAGGTCCTCTTCCCGGCATCATATTGAATGATCCAGTTTGTTTGTGCTGTTGGATTACATATTGAACAGATAGATGATCGTGGTCTAGAAACACATTCCGCAATTTCTCTTAAACTTTTGCCGTCAGTTTTCATTTTAACAATCAATTCTTTGATGTCAGTCGAAATCTTTAAATGATTATTATTTTTTGAACACATTTTAGTTAAAGAATAAATAATTATATCGGAAACCAAACAACTAGAATACCAAATTGTACGAATAAAAATAAACCTGTAAACAACCGTTACAATTGGTGTTGTTTTTTTCGATTATTTTGATGTTGTACGGACAATTTTTTGAGTTCATGTTTACTACTTTCTTTTTAACCATTCAGTTTCTACTAAAAAGTTCAACTTGGTTACACTTTTAGTTTTACTAATCATTTACAGTACAAATTACACTATACAAAAAGATTATCTCACTCAAATCAGACAAGAACTTTGTGAGATACAGTAAAATATGTTGATGTGTTGCTGGTGTACGGACAATTGTTTGAGACAGTGTATATATGTACATACATTCCAAACTCTAGCCATTTCTCAAAATACTGTTAATCTTTCTTTATTAGCAGAAAATAACTTATTTTGAATGTAATCGTAAAATGTGAATATACGTCATTATATTTCTTGATTATATTTTTATATATATTTAGATAACAACGGTTCCCTTTATTAACAATTTATTCCTCTGTCTAGCACCGAACCTACCATCGTCAAATTTATCTACGAAGGAAACCCCGAAGAATTCAACGTCAAACTCCACCCATGCTCCGAGTAAAAACAGATCATCTCGCGGTAACATGGAGATATTAACTGATGGTAATATAACTGATGGTGATCAAGCACTAACGGTGAAAATACACCAATTTACCGAAACACAGCGGAATATAGATAATCTAGATGATTCCTATTACTCAGATGAGACAAATGATAATGATGATCCCAATTATATTGAAATTGAGACTAAAGCGATATGTATGATCCCCCCAAAACCTTTAGGGAGATATCAATGCATAATGTGCCCATATAATAGCCATTTTAAATCCAAATTAATGCATCACTTGCTTACGCACTCTGCTGAACGTCCCTACAAGTGTTCCGTGTGTGAGAAAACATTCAAATGTAAGGAATACCTCAAGTGTCACATAGATATACATGCGGATATAAAGTCATTTCAGTGTGTGGATTGTGGCAAGGAGTTTGTATCAACCTCCAGACTAGGATACCACAAAAAAATATATCACAGCAACATCAAGCCCGTTAAATGTACAGAATGTGATTACTCGACTGTAGATCGGAGTAGGCTAAAAGCTCACAAGGCAACTCACATGGATGAGCGTCCCTACCAATGTTCCCATTGTAGTTATTCCTCGACGAATGCAGTTAAGCTGAAGTGCCACATGAGAGTGCATACGGGGGAGAAGCCATACGAATGTAATATGTGTCATTCTCGTTTCACGGAAGCAAATTTGTTAAGACTTCATCGACAGAGGCACTTTTCTAATGGTAAGAATGTTTTCCAATGTAATCGGTGTCCTTCTAAGTTGCGTACTCGCAATAGTTTGCTTGGGCACATGCGGAAAGTGCACAATGAAATGACTTCAAATAAACCCTACAAATGTTCCCACTGTGATCGGTCGTATACCTTAAAAGCTTGCCTGTTACGCCACAGGGAAATCCATGATCAAACTTCGAAACCTAATCAGGAAAAATTCAAGTTGAACGTATAATGCACGACACATACCAGACCGGACGGCAGCTTAGTATCAAATTCAAAATGTCAAACGAAGGTGTAGAAGACGATAAAAAAAAACAGCGGAATATAGGGAAGAATATGAAGATAGTGTCTAAATAGAAGAGGAATTAGAAATAACGGAGGAGAATGGAGAATATGATGAAAGACAGGATGTGATAATCTCATACGGCACATGGATACCAATAACTCAAACGCACATATCCGTGGGGATCCTCTAAAATTTAAGTTGGGTTGCATGAAATGTCCAACCGGATGGGACCATTGTTACAAAAAATAAAACAGTCTGTCCAGATGAAGAGGTGATAAAGGATGCAGTATAAGACGAGGAAAAACAAATCAATGAGGTAAAAAGGAAGGACATGAGATTGGTGCTATTTAAACAAAAGTTTTAACGCACAAAACGAAATGCCGTTGCTGACTTATTCTTGGTTGGTTAGAGCTATTGCCTCTATCTCGTATTATTAAAGCAATACTTTCCAACATCCAACCGCCCATCTGCAACACATCAAATGTCATCAATATACTAGGTCTGTCTGTTTACTGCAATAGGTCTGTTTGAGAACTTTTCCAGTAAAAAATATCAAGTAACTTTTACTGGGAGAGTAAGGCTGATTTTACTCTCTAAGTAAAAAATATCGCAAAAAGTAAACGAACGACATCCAGTAAAAATTATCAAGTAATCAACATTTGTTTGTAAACAGCTGATTCATGTTTTCGTTTTTGCTTTTCGTTTCATTGTTTTCCCTATGTCCAGAGTAACTTGTTGAATGTGAGATACCTGGATGTGTTTCAGGTTGCTGCTGTTTCAACTCATTTACTCCTTGAACACACTGCACTTTGTTGGGAATCTAGTTTATTAACAAATTCTATTAAAATGTTCCAACAAATGTATTTTCTTACTTACCTCTGCCATTGTTAAATTTCTTCTTTGTTTTCAAAGTTTTGTTTATTTAAATAAAACAGCTGTTTAAAAACATGTGTTCGTACTTGATAATTCTTACTGGCAAAAATTTCTCCAGTAAAAACTTGGAAGTTCTCTATCATTCAACTGTCAAAAATATTCACTCTCTGGCTCTCTCGTTGTTGATTTTATCGAGTAAACGAACACTATCAAGTAAGAAATGTGATAAATTGTACAAATTATCACGTTCTCAAACAGACCTAATATTGTACAAAATGTTGTCTGTTTACTGCAAAACTTTGGCAACGAGAGAGCCAAAGAGAGAATTTTTTGACAGTTGGATGATAGAGAAGTTGCAAAATGTTACTGGAGGAATTTTTTTCTATCAAGATTTTGCAAGTTCGATCAGCTGTTTTTTTCTTACATTTTGATTGCAATATATTTGTGTGAAAAAGAAGAATAAAGTTGAAATTTAACAGTGGCAGAGGTAAGTAAGTGTTGAAAATTTTATTGTTTTTTAACGTCTATTGTAAATTAGAATATGAAAACATTTGTTTTTATGCTAGAAACGTCCATACATACAGTGCGACCGTAATGCAAGTGACTTTGAGACGGAACCAGCAGAACTTGTTGTTACACTTGTTGCTGTTTTCTTGTAATATTTCACAAAATGTTGTCTGTTTACTTTTTGGAATAGAGAAAGAGCGTAAAATTTTTTTTACTCTCTGCAAAAAGTTACTGGATAAATCTTGCTGGAAAAGTAAGGGGCTATAGACAAACAAATGTAATAGCTTATTCACATTTACCGCGTTTCAGCTGGGACGCCGGCGTTTCGCTCTCTTGAGATCATTTCGAAACCATGGTGTTCACATTGTGCTTTTGTTAACTACTGTGGTTTCATGTGACATTTCTGTTTTGTGTTTTCTGTATTGACTGTAAACAACACAAACGCACATTTGTGAATAAAGAAATATAAATAAATATCAAAAAATTAATGTAATTTTTATAATATTAGAATTTATATCATTGTATGATAAAGCAATGAATGCATTCAAAGATATAAATGATTATATTCATAAATCACATTGCAATAAGTACTTACCACCACAAAGCGAACTAGAAATGTAAACAAACAGATTTGTTTTCCCTTATTTTTCTCACATTTCTTTTGAACCAGCAATGGCACTTTTTTCATTTTACTCCTTTTTTTAACTACTAATGGAGTACAACACTGTGCTCTCTCTCATTTTTACTGTGGTTCCAAACAAACTACAGTAAAAAGAGCATAATGTTTGCGTTTTTTTTGTATGGAAATAAGTGTCAATTAAAGTGTGTTTCGCTGAAATCATCGAAAGAGAGCGAAACTCTGGCGTTTCAGCTGAAACGCGGTAAATGTGAAAAGGGTATAAGCAAACTTTAACATAAAAGAAAAACTCCAGAAAAAAACTATCAGCTGGGCCAGTACCTACAAGAACAGTACGGTCCATAGACGAATACAAAAAGGATGTTTGTTGGCATTCCACTCCATTTACTCATTTTCTTCTCTATACCATAGTTGCTTTATGACGAATACATACATAGATTCATTTATTCTCTCATCTGATGTTTCATTTCACAAACATTATCCATAGAATAATACATACCATAGACGTTTTTATTCGCTCAATAAATTAAACGTCATAGGTACGATGGAAAGTAAACATTGGATGGTGGAAAATATGGGTTCAATAATACCAGATAGTGGCAATAGTATACAGCGATCCACATAGGAACAACAACCGAATTTCGTGTTTTTGTGACAAACTAGTTGTGTTAAATACAATACAAATGTATACCAATGATATAAATCAACAAAAAAGTGCAAAATATATTTCAATTTTTCAGTTCTACACCAAAACGACAGGAAAAAGTTAAGTGAACATATTTTGTAACTCCACCTGGTGTAAGGTAATTTTAAATTTAATTGCTCTCATTTCCACAAACCTACGATGAGAGTGTGAAATGAAACGTCAGATGAGAGAATAAGTTTATGTATGTATTATTCTATGACATTATCCTGCTAAGCAACCAAATAGTTTCTTTCCAATTTTTATAATTTGTAATCAAAATGAACTTTTGTTTACATAGTGATGTATATAAAATCAAAACATTGAAATTACGACGTAGTATCCGTTTTATATTCGACTACCCAAAACTGAAACGCAATTCAATATGATTTGTTGACACTTCTTCCATATTTATGAATAAGCAAATATTAATTGATCTTTTTATTGAATAGTTCTTTCCATTAATGTTTAAAATTTTGCAAAAATGTATTGACGCATTTAAATGAAAAAAAAATTAAATCGATCAATCGGTTATTGTTCATCTTGTTTTTACATCACAATCAGTGTGAGAATACATAAAACAGGGTTGTTAGTCAATTATCTGTGCCCTAGTTAAAATACTCATTATGAATACGGTTCTAATAAAACCTTCGCAAATCTTAAAGCTTTCAATAACTGATGAATGCTTTAGAGCTACATTAATGTTTTTGTTTTTTTAAATTAATATACGCTCTTCATAAATCAGAAAAACAAAAAATCCTGCTTTAATCATAAGTGTGTTTAGAATATTAATCGGACACTCAGTCATATCAAGTAGTTGACGTTCCTGGGTAAACAAGTTGTTGGATGCTGCTTTGCTGTTACAACAACAACGGGCAATAATTGATAGTCCATTGGATATAGTGTGTCGGCTCTTATTACAACAAAAATAAACATTGTGTGCACACAAAGAACACATTTACATATTCCAACATTTGGCGCTTCTTTTGACAGAAGTATCAGCTGTTACCACATCTACACAGCTGCTTTACTACTTGATCCTAAAAGTATGCTTTCTAAATAAGCAAATGAACCATAAACGAGCGCTATTATCTACATCACCTGAACAAATAGATAATATAAGTAAAAGACGTTCATCTTTCTCCGCAATGAATGATAATAAGCAACAATATGTTTTCTCCTGGGAAAAATTATGCGGGTTATTGGATGAAAAACTGAAGGATGTCACAAGAAAGGAGGATTTGGCAGTTATTAAATCTGAGATTGATGGCTTGAGAAACGAAAACATAAAACTAAAAGAAGATATTAAGAAGCTAACAACACGAATAGAAATTATTGACCGTAAATCGCGATCCACAAATGTAATTGTCAATGGCTTAAATTGCACTGCTACTCCATCTGCTAAGACGAAGTTTATGGATATATGCAAAAACATTCTGGAAGTGGAATTAAACGTTATTTCAACAAGAATATTTGTTTCAGGTAAATCTTGTCTGTTCCATTTAGAAACAAGTTGCCAAGCGAGTAATGTCCTAAACGCTAAAGAAAAGTTAAAAGGTCATCAGATATATATTCATAAGGACTATACCGAAGATGATCAATGCAGCAGATATAATTTAAGACAGATAAGCAAAATCATAACGAAGTCCAAAAAAGCTGTTAAGGTTCGTATATGAGAGTTTGCAATCTTCATCAATAACAGAAAATTCACCTGGTTTGATGGGAAAGTTAAGGCGTATACTACTAATGACGCTGAATTTCTAAGGAAGCTTTTTGATGAATGTGGTTGCTCCTACGAAGTATTTTGTAATGATAAAAACAGTAGTAATAGTTATACGAATCCAAAAGCTAATTCCTCGATATAGCAATTTGGTTCATGCCATTTAATATCCTATAATATATCTAATCTAGAGAATTCTTTAAAGTTTGGTACTTTTATTACATACATTAATAAATTTGATATATTTTTTCTCTTTGAGACACATGTAATTTCTGATCGGGAATTACATTTTTCATCATTGTTCAAAAATTGTAATTTACATTGGATTGCAGCAACTAAAGTACACAAAGCAGGCCGTGCAAGTGGTGATTGCTTATACGGATTTAAAAAGGAAATTCTAAAGAAATTTTCACTAAAGTTTATCACTTTTAACGAAAATGTAGTTTTATCTGCCAAATTTAGTGAGGAAATATTTTATTTCATACCGATATATTTAAATTGTAGAAATTCGAAGAGTAATTTTGAAAATTTTTGGATGGTTTAAACCCCTCAAGCTTTTGTATCGTGGGTGACCTAAATGCATGAACGGTATATAGATGAGAATGAGTTACGGGATGTGCCACATATCAGTAATCTTAGATGTTATAAGGATAAGATTATAAATGGGCAGGGACGTCGCCTTGTGAATGTAATTGATAAGGTAGGGGGGATTGTACTGAATGGCAGAACGGTGGATGATGCTCAGGGTGATTATAGCTTCTGTGGAGTTATGGGTAGCTCTGTGATCGATTATTGTATATGTTCGTATAACTTTGTACAATTGGTTGATAGTTTCTCTGTAGCATCTAAACCTTATTCTGACCATATGCCATTATGCCTGAAAGTCAAGATTGCGCCCCATTCCTCTGACAATAGAAGGGAGACAACTTTTCAAAAACTTCATTGGAACGGGAAATTAGCTGATCAATATCGTAGAAACTTTTCAAATAATCAGTTGTTTGAAACTAACCATTCTGTTGATGAGATGGTGTATGAGATACAAAATAAAATTAAGAAGGCAAATGTCAAAAAACCAGGTAGATCTTTCTTCAAACGAAGACAGGAGTGGTTCGAATGGAAGTGTTTCCGGTTTCACTCTGACATGCAGAAAACTCTTCAGGAGTATAGAAGAAAACATACAGTCGATAACAGATCTCGCTTTCTATCGTCCAAGTCCAGATACCTTGCGCTGTACAGTTCCAAAAAGCTGCAGTATCAAAATAATAATAGTATGTTGCTTGATAAGGTCACCTGTAGCACAGAATGGTGGAAAGTTTCCAACTCTTTAAAGTCCCGAAGACGTTTGCCGAATGGGAACTTGGATGTTGATGACTTTTATGCATATTTTAGTTCGGTGTTGCGAAATCGAGATGTTCAGCTTTATAGCTGGTGTATGCCCTGTATTTTTGACGCATTTTTGGACTCCCCTATTGAGTACTGTGAATTATATGCAGTTGTAAAAAACCTTAAACTGAACAAATCCCCTGGTGCCGATGGAATTCCGTACGAATTTTATAAATAGGCCCCTCAGAGCCTTATAACCCGAATGTTGTTCGTTTTTAACAAAATATTTATGAATGAAAAGGTGCCTGTGTCTTTTATAGAGTCTATTCTAATTCCACTATATAAAAAGGATGATTAAAATTTGGTCACGAATTATATAGGTCTGTCGCTAATAGATACTCTCTGCAAGATATTCAATGCATACTGTTAAATCGCATCTCTGAATGGTTGGCCAGTAACAATATTTTAAACGAATTCCAGGCTGGCTTTAGAAAGGAATATTCTACGGTGGACAATATTTTTAATCTGGTTAGCGTTGTGAATTTGAACAATCTGAGTGGAAATATACGTATGCATTTTTTGTGGACTTTTCTTGTGCCTTTGATACGATTTCAAGAAACAGTCTGTTCTATAAACTGTCGTGTATAGGTCATTCATCCAAGATTATTAGGATTTTGCAATCTTTGTATAATAATACAGAAAGCCGTGTCTGGGACGGTTGTATGTTTTCCGATAATTTTGCAGTGGAAACAGGGGTCAAGCAAGGATGTATATTGAGTCCAATGTTATTTTTTCTCTACATAAATGACCTTCCTGATATTCTGCCAGGTGGTGTAAAAGTGGCTGGTATTGATGTAAAAATTCTTTTGTACGCAGATGACATTGTTATAATGTCTGATACTCCTAATGGACTACAGGATATGATTGATACTCTACATGGATATTGTTCAAAGTGGAATTTAAAGGTTAATTTGTTAAAATCTAAGATTATGGTATTTCGAAAATGTACTAGAATACCTCAGAATTTGAAGTGGCACTATGGTGAGGAGAATATTGAAATAGTCAATAAGTATGTGTATTTTCGAGTGGATATAACATACAATTTGTCATTTACGAGACAAACTTTCTGCTTCCAAAGTTGCTATTAGTTCGACATGGTCAAAATATATAAACAATCCAAGCATATCTAAAGCCAACAAACTGAAAATTTTTAACGCTGCGTCAAAATCTATAATGCTGTATGCTGCTCAAATATGGGGTTACGAAAAATATGATGATGTGGAGAAATTGTTCCGTTTTTTTATTAAAAAAATGCTATACCTTCCGGCTAATACTCCAAATTATATGCTATATTTAGAAACCGGGTTTAACTCACTTTATATTTCTTCACTACAACTACACTTCTCCTACGTAAATAGGGTACTTTCCTTAGGCTCAGATAGATTACCTAGAAAATTGGCAGAGACGATAATACGAATGAACGTATTTTGGGCAAGGGAATGGGTGAATTTATATGACGTGGTAAATTTTTCCCCTCCGAATAGTGGCAGTCCTGTTTGTCTATACTGGAGGGAGATATTAGATTTGTTGGTGATTAAGGAGAGGGACAACTTTGCCATCGATGCGTCAAATTCTCAGTTTCACGATTTATATATCGCAGCTTGACTACAGCATCACCCTATTTCTGACGTCTGAATTTTCAGCGCGTGCTACGAGCCTGATTATAAGAGCTAGAGGTGGGATATTAGATCTTAATTCTAGATGCTTCAAGAACAACATTGATGGTATTTGTACAATTTGCAACATGCACGAATCAGAAAATACATTTCACTTCATTGGCATTTGCCTCATTTATAGAGAAATAAGAAGAATTCACTTTGGTCATACTTCTCTAGATTAGAATGAAGTAATTAATATATTAAATGGCAATAATTTCAACTCGCTCTATTTATATTTATATATATAAATTATATATACAGGGTGTTTTTTTTAAACTGAGACGATCAAATATCTCGAAAAATAGCCACTCTACAGAAAAAATGTCCGTATTCAAAATTTAATCATACCGCGGGGGAAATACATTAGTGCAAAAAAAATAGTCCCCCACCCCCCCCCCCCCCCCTTTGTAGATGGGGCGGGGGTAACTTTTAAACTAAGATAGGAAGCCATATTTTTTATTGCAGATACTGATTCTACGACTAAAAGTAAGTATGATTTGAATGAAATATTTTGTTCGGTTCATGATAGATGGTGTTGTAATCGATGAAATTCAATTTTTTCAATTTCTCCCCCTTAGAACACACGCATTCGATTCTGCAATATGTTTGAAATAAAAAACATCACGTTATCATTTTGAACACTTATTTTAAGCTAAAATTATTTTATTCACCTACCTTTTACATTAATAAATTGTTTTGATTGCGAATTTCATTGCAAATACTCGAAATTCGTCATCAAAACAATTTATTAAGGTAAAAGGTAGGTGAATAAAATAATTTTAGCTTAAAATAAGTGTTCAAAATGATAACGTGATGTTTTTTATTTCAAACATATTGCAGAATCGAATGCGTGTGTTCTAAGGGGGAGAAATTGAAAAAATTGAATTTCATCGATTACAACACCATCTATCATGAACCGAACAAAATATTTCATTCAAATCATACTTACTTTTAGTCGTAGAATCAGTATCTGCAATAAAAAATATGGCTTCCTATCTTAGTTTAAAAGTTACCCCCGCCCCATTTACAAAGGGGGGGGGGTGGGGGACTATTTTTTTTGCACTAATGTATTTCCCCCGCGGTATGATTAAATTTTGAATATGGAAATTTTTTCTGTAGAGTGGCTATTTTTCGAGATATTTCATCGTCTCAGTTTAAAAAAAACACCCTGTATATATAAATAAATATATGTATATATATTTATATATATATATTAAGGCATCACTTTCTTACGCACTCTGCTGAACGTCCCTACAAGTGCTCCGTGTGTGAGAAAACATTCAAATGTAAGGAATACCTCAAGTGTCACATAAATATACATGCGGATATAAAGTCATTTCAGTGTGTGGATTGTGGCAAGGAGTTTGTATCAGCCTCCAGCCTAGGATACCACAAAAAACTATATCACAGCAACATCAAGCCCGTTAAATGTACAGAATGTGATTACTCGACTGTTGATCGGAGTAGGCTAAAAGCTCACAAGGTAACTCACATGGATGAGCGTCCCTGCCAATGTTCCCATTGTAGTTATTGCTCGACGAATGCAGTTAAGCTGAGGTGCCACATGAGAGTGCATACGGGGGAGAAGCCATACGAATGTAATGTGTCATTCTCGTTTCACGGAAGCAAATTTGTTAAGACTTCATCGAGAGAGGCACTTTTCTAATGGTAAGAATGTTTTCCAATGTACTCGCAATAGTTTGCTTGTGTTCCCACTGTGATCGGTCGTATACCTTAAAAGCTAGCCTGTTACGTCACAGGGAAATCCATGATCAAACTTCGAAACTTAATCAGGAAAAATTCAAATTGAACGTATAATGCACGACACATACCAGACCGGACGGCAGCTTAGTATCAAATTCAAAATGTCAAACGAAGGTGTAGAAGACGATAAAAAAACAGCGGAATATAGGGAAGAATATGAAGATAGTGTCTAAATAAAAGAGGAATTAGAAATAACGGAGGAGAATGGGGAATATGATGAAAGACAGGATGTGATAATCTCATACGGCACATGGATACCAATAACTCAAACGCACATATCCGTGGGGATCCACTAAAATTGAAGTTGGGTTGCATGAAATGTCCAACCGGATGGGACCATTGTTACAAAAAATAAAACAGTCTGTCCAGATGAAGAGGTGATAAAGGATGCAGTATAAGACGAGGAAAAACAAATCAATGAGGTAAAAAGGAAGGACATGAGATTGGTGCTATTTAAACAAAAGTTTTAACGCACAAAACGAAATGCCGTTGCTGACTTATTCTTGTATTATCTCGTATTATTAAAGCAATACTTTCCAACATCCAACCGCCCATCTGCAACACATCAAATGTCATCAATATACTGACAGAGTTGGCTACTTTACACGTAATTACGCTATGGGGGCTGTAGACAAACAAATGTAAACAAACTTTAACATAAAAGAAAAACTGCAGAAAAAAAAAACTATCAGCTGGGCCAGTACCTACAAGAACAGTACGGTCCATAGACGAATACAAAAAGGATGTTTGGGATATACCAAAAACGGATTCTCAAAGACGATTTACAATTAGACGACCAGAAGATGTGCGCAACTTGGCAACCCTGGTAAAAGAGAACCAAAAAGTACTAGGAGTTCACTCAAACGCATTTCTCTCTCGCGTCATATCTTACTTATTTCATACTTTTTGCATAGTTTATGTAATTTTACTTCAACATGGTTGGAATTTGTATAGTTATATACAATAACATAATCAAATAGCTTCTCGTGTATTGAAATATTCAATGAAGAGAGTAAGAGAGAGAGTAGAGAAGTACTAGGGTTTCACTCGTTTTGTTTGTTGGCATTTGAGTGAAGAGAAATTTTGACTGTCTACATATACATCGTTTTTGGGATTCTATGGCACAGCTGATCGAAAAGGTACTAGGCCGATGATGGAGAATGAGAGAGCAAAGAAGACAGGAACTAATTTTAAATAGTGTTTATTGATGCTAATGGCAGCTAAATTATGTTTTATGTTGTTTGTATTAAAAGAAAATATGCATTTTCTTTGATTTCTGTCCGTTTTATGTCCAACGAAAGTGTAAAATTGGTAAAATACAGCAGCAAATAAAACTCTGTAATGGCCTACTACCTCGTCGTCATGAAGACGGAACGAAGGGAGTAATGGAAACTAAAGTATTTCTCTATGGATATACTCATGGTACAATAATATGTTCATGGTAACGTCGTAAGAACAGCTGTTTTCATTTTTTTCATGAGGTTCTTCGCTACGGCTGTGACAATCACATGTATTTTGTTTTTGTACACTTTCGCATTCTTGTGTTGTTGGTATGTTTTTGTGTAGAGTTTGACAGCTGATGCGAATAGAACAAAATGCCTGTTGTTGCTGCCTACAACAACAACAACGCGCGCTGCTATTAGCTGTGTTCGAGTACTTTTCCAGTAAAAATTATCAAGTAACTAGTTTTCGGAAAGTAAGAATAATTTTGCTCTCTGAGTAAAAAATATAACAAAAAGTACGCGAACGACATCCAGTAAAAACTTGCAAGAAATAAGAACTTTGTATGTAAACAGCTGATATGCAATGTAATCATTGGAAGAACCAACAAACGCAATTCGAACAAAACATTTCAAATCACCAAAACTGTTTTCTTTTCAACAGAAATACTTAAAGATTTATAACAAAACATTTAAAAATCACATTTTCTCTTAAAAACTAAAATTCCAATGATAAATTTATTATTTTATATTCTTTCTACGTCCTAATTTTGTTTGTTTACATAAAACATATGTTTTAAAAAATATGTATGTTATTACTTGAAAATTCTTACTGGCAAAAATTTCTCCAGTAAAAACTTGCAAGTTCTCTATCATCGAACTGTCAAAATAATCTCTCTCTTGCCCTCTCGTTACTGGCTTTTTGTGTAAACGAACACTATCAAGTAAGAAATTGTAATAATTTGTACAAATTATCCAGTACGCGAACAGACTTATTTCCATGTAGATATTCAGAGGTGACCAAAAATTTGTATGGTGTAGTCACGGAAGACACAGGGATAATTTTGTAATTACCAGAATTTTCCAAAAAAGTTGCCAAAAATTACCAAATTTTAAAATTTTTTTATTTAGAACATTAAATGTTTATTTAAAATAATTCGTTACAGAAAATCATTTTACATACACAAAAAAAAAAAAAAATAAATGATTTCCGATTCCATTCCATGAAGGGATCGGGGGCAGCTTCACACAACCAGTGAGCAGTGCTCATTCGAGTTTTATACTCACTGATTGAGACATACGGTTTTACACCGGTTCTGAACGGTATTTTGAGAAGCTTTTTCATCATCATACATCAAAGTTAACGTGATCCCCATAGGGAGCACGAAAAAATTAAAGTTGGGGGCCGGCCACTGGCCCCTTTCCAAGGGTTGATTGAAAGACCGTTTCTTTTAGTTTCATGAGTTTATTACTTACAAGTTTAAGATCTCGATTAAGACTGATTTCTGACAGAAATATTTCTTAATATCTAACTTACTTGCTACCCTAATAATTGCTGACGTCGTGGTTCCCACTATGCAGTCGTTCGCTGTTCCCATCGGGGTATTGCACCAGCATTGCGCGTGTCAGTTACCAGACGGGGTGTCATCATATTTCGTTGGGTGAATGAGTTGCGCAATGTGTTGCGTGTGTAGGTTGGTAGACGCAGTGTCAGCATATTTCGTTAGGCGAATGAGTTAGGCAATGTGTTAACTGCCCCCCTCTAAATATCTGCGTCCCGCAGATCAACATATGTGGCAGGAGGATTCTTTTGGGGTTCCTTAACTTCACCTTGGCTTGCAGCTAAATGAATCTTTGGCAATTGTATGTCCGTGGTAATCTTTTTCCACATTATACAGCAGGCTGTAATTAGAAATAGTACAATGACGACTTCTATTCCTGTTGAAATCTGGAATTTTTGTCCAAGACTTTTGAGGCGACTTATATTGTCCATATTTAGTCCATGTATGTACTCCAAGCTTGGCTTGAATCTCCCCAATGTAACGTTGTTCAATACGGACGGGAGTACTTGGGAACTTTTGGCCTCTCTGCTTGAGAATAATTGCTTACCGATGTGCACCGTTTCATTTCTCATCTGTATAAGGTAAGTGCCATTTAAAGCTCTGGTTCCCGCTTTGGATTTCTCCAAAAAAGTTCCCGCTTTGGATTTCTCCAAAAAAGTTCCCGCTTTGGATTTCTCCAAAAAAGTTGGTTAAAAAGATCGTGTTGTCGTCTATAAGTTCCACGGTTTCGTCTTTATAGGGTTCATAAGAGCATTTTGCATCTCCACCCTTAAGCAGCCGAGTAAGGCATCCGTCTTCGGGAAGTTTTTCGATAGAAGACATCTCACAAGTTGTTGCGTTATTGATTGAGTAACAACTACTTGTGATTCCGTAGGTTTCAACCTCATTTACCAGCAATTCATGGTGCTGGATCCTCACAGCACGGCTCTTGTCAGAAGCAACCGGAATTCCTCGTCTCTTATCTTCGGCATTGCTAAGATGTACAGAAGCATTGTTCCATTTGAAAAAATTGACGGTTTCGCGTATTCCATGGCCTCTACAATATTTTGATATGGGAGCGTTCCCACTTCCGCCAAAAGGTGATTGATTTCTTCCTTGTCAAGTAGATTGCTATTGACAATACCATTCTCGCCATTTGACAAGCTCGAATGATCTCGTTTATTTCTTCTTTGGCAATGAGGGTTCTGTGTAGGACATCGTGCTCAATGACTGATAAGTCCGTTTCCTTGTCAATGTTGTTGAATCGCATTATTAACTGGTTGATTTTTCTGTTGGCTTCAAGGGAAATGTTGAGCAATCTATCATTTACTTTATATTGCTGGTTATTGTTCACAATAATTTCATTCTGGCTTCTTAAAATCTGGTTCCAGTCAGCCGCATCCGGTGACCCCGCTATCCATTTCCATGCTGCTCCAAGCCAATCAATCGAGCGTCGGTTCCTAGATTTAGTTGGTCTCAGTTCATCCAATCTTTCGGTAGCCTGTTGCAAATGAAATTCGATTATTGCCTTGCGTTGTTTATTGCTCACTTGATCCTCCAGGACATTGGTTATATCTGCCAGAATCTTTGCAAAGGATTCTAGGCTAATGGTGTGAATAAGATTAAAGTGACCATCGATGATCCAAGCACTGCCCCGCTGGATGGTAACAATAGGTGCATCGTATTTAAAGATGTCCAGTGCGTAGCATGATACCGTCAGCAATATACTTAATTAATTAGTGATTCATAAGTTAGTGTGTTAGTACTTAAGATATTAATTCTTTCCGCTCGCTGGTGCCCTAGAATAATTCGCCACATTTATGCGGAAAGTCTGTGGCCCGATCTTCGAGCATTTGACTTGAGCGACAGCGAGTTGGTTAGAGGAAAAAGGGGGAAAAAACTCTTGTAAGTTAGTAATATGTTAGTTTTTTGAATTACCGTTATTTTCCCCGTACAATTCACACCATTTTCATTCTGGGTGTAATTTTCCATTTCTCAGAATAATACTTAGTTTTCCAAAATATTTTCCATTTCATTTTCAATTCTTCGAGTTCTCATTTTCTCATTTTTCCCCTTTATCTTATCCACTAGTTGCCCTTGCCTTACCTCCAGCCAAATCGTTCAATCCTTTAGTTTATTCAACCAAAATCAAGAAACAAAATTTCCTATTTCTTTCAAACGGTTTTCTACTTCCTCGTGTTTCTTATATGTGTCTTATGGATTCTTCTACCCCTTGCGGTTTGTATCGTCACTCTATTATCCTTTCCCACTATTTCCTTCGTATAAAGTGGTTTTTCCTTTCCCTTTATCTGTTTATTTTTAACGAACAAGACCTCACCTTGCTCGTATTTTTGCCCTTTCTCCTTCTCTTATTCACCCGTAGGTTCCGCATTTCCTGGTTTTTCTTAATTTGCTCTCTGACTTCAGAAAATACTCGGGCTCTGAAATTTGTCAAATTTTGGTAATTAATGCGCTGTGTCCTGTTGAAATATATGCCACTTGGTTTGTGCTTGGTAACTGAATGGATGGTATTATTGTAGCGGTCGACCGATATGTACAATAGTTCTTTGGTGTTCTGAATACGTAATTCCTTCCTCAAACAGCGGTATATTTCCAAGATGGTGGAGTGGAGTCTTTCGACTTGCCCATTTACCTCACTCCTCTGAACTGGAGTTTGATATAGCTTCACACCCAGAGCTCGTATATAATTAGCAACCATAGGACTGACGAAGCCCCGTTCATTGTCGGTAACTATCATCCGTGGCGCTGTGAAATAGTGGATGATTTTCGCAAATTTGCTGCGCAAATGTGTCGCCGATCTATCTTTGATGTGGAAAAATTTTGCAAACTTACAAAATTTATCCACGCAACTCAGGAATTTCTCGCCCTGAATTTCAAAGATGTCTATGTGTAGGATGTCACATGGATTTTCCGGAATTGGTGTATCCTTTAGCTCGGGAACGAAAGGATATCTATCATATTTATTGGCTAGGCAAGTTTCGCATCCTTTGGCGTACCCTTTTATGCGACTTGCCATCTTTGGGAAGTAGTATCGTTCCAGTATTTGAGCCTTGTTTTCCAATTGATTTCTGTGGGCTCTTTTATGTTCTTCTTCGATGATCTTGTACATTATTTCCTCGCTGCTGACATCTTGGACTATCCTTTGCGTTATCCTTATCTTATAGTAGCGAAAATGATCAAGATATGTTTCCTGAAGCAGCTGGATAAAGTTCTCAGGGATCTTGATGCCATTCATAAGTGAAGGGTCTAAACGCTCCTTCAAGACTGTCGTTAAAGAGTTTTTATCAATTCTGTCCAGGGTAATATAGTGGCGCGTATATCCTCCGTGCGGACATTCGACAGAAAAAAGTTCTTTCCCTTTTCTGATTACAAGTTGGTTTCTAAAGACGTTCAGTGGGGCCTCAACGTGCATTATTAAATCAGATGCATCCTGTTCAGCACTATGGATTGGTTCCCCCTCACTTGCCGTTCTCGTCCTAGCTGATGAGGCCCTACCTGTCGTCAGAGTCCTTGAGCGATCACTGCCCACTTCGCTGGCAGTTTCCGTGTCAGAATCATAGTTCGCCAGAGTCAAATGGTTAGCCTGGCATGGTAACCTTGAGAGAGCGTCTGCCACGACATTCGATTTACCAGGTGTGTAAATCAATTCGTGGTTGTACTCTTCTATTCTCGCCTTCCATCTTTTCAGCTTCGCATTGTAGTTTCTGTTTCCCAATGCGAAGGTCAGAGGTTGGTGGTCTATCAGGATCCGTATTTTCTTCGCCCCATACAGATAGGATCTTAGGTTATCCAGGGCCCATACTATGGCCAACATTTCCTTTTCGTTCGTTGCATAATTTTCTTCTGTTCTGCTCAATGAACGAG
The DNA here is from genome assembly GCA_963931995.1 of Phaonia tiefii. Classification (NCBI taxonomy): domain Eukaryota; kingdom Metazoa; phylum Arthropoda; class Insecta; order Diptera; family Muscidae; genus Phaonia; species Phaonia tiefii. Next base: position 49,550,274 of record OZ008369.1, on the reverse strand, counting down.
ATATGAAGGCAATAGGACGTTCCTTTCCAGGTTCTCCTTGTGACAGCACGGCTCCGATTGCGTAATCTGACGCATCCGTGGTTAGGGTGAAGGGTTTATCAAAATCAGGGAAAGCAAGGACATCATATGAGATTAGTAAGTCCTTTAAGTCGTTAAATGCTCTCAAAGCCGCGGCATCTAGCTCGACGCGTACCTTCTTTGATTGGTTGGCCTTTACTTGTAACTTCTCTACCCTGGAGAGATTTGTCAGGGGTTTCGCAATCTTTGCATAGTCGCGAATGAACCTCCGATAGGACGACGTCATTCCCAAGAAGCTCTTTAATTCTTTTAAGGTTTGTGACTTTATAGCTTCCACTTTTGTCGTATCGGGTCTAATTCCTTCTGACCACGGGGTTTGGGACGTTCGTCCCATTTAATGCTGGAACGTACGATCTCTGGTTTCGGAATTTATCCTGATATGGTTTATAGTTCCTCGATTGACCGGAATGATTACCCCAATCTGGATTGTATCTCCCACTTGAATTAAAGTTAGTTTTCCCTGAGGCCTGGTCATTTCTCCTAGTCATTTCATTCATAGGAACTGTTATGACATTGCGCGTGCTAGGACCGTGTATAGGATGGGTCCTAAAGTTCAAATTCTGGATGTCGAGGCACGCAGTATATGCCTCCGGTAGGGTTCTCGGTTTCTGTACTATAATCATTCTGGACAAGTCCCCTTTTAATCCTCTAACGAAAACATCCAGGGCCCTATTCCTATACGTTTCGATCAATGCGTCCACAACCTCAGCGGGGTGGTCTCCTGATTTCAGTTTGTTGATAATCAGGGGAAATTGGTGGTTGACCCTTGCGTAGAATTCGTCGAGATTCGAATTTCCTTGGGACAGTTGTCCCAGTTGATGCTCGAGGGTCCGTATGTCCCTTTTGTCAGCATAATGTAGTGAGAGGCAAGCCTTCATCGCGGGCCAGTCACTATCAAAAATGTTATGGGAGATCAAAGCCGCGTTGGCTTTACCCCTAATCTTACCCCTAATAGCTTTAAGGATCGCCCTGTACATGGGTTTACTACGTACGATCTTGTAATCGTCTAGGATACCCTCTACCGAGTGTACCCAATAAACGTACTGGCCCGGATCTCCCTCGAATATTTCGAGATCCTTGACGGAATCAGGAAGCCTTACGACTTCTTTCAGTTCGTCCTCCGTTGAGGGACCCCTTAATGGAGTTTCCGTTGGGGCTATGGCAGGACAATTCAGCTGTTCAAGCTGACGAATTCTCGCCTCTGCCCTCCTGAGTTCTGCCATAAGGGCACCAAGCGAGCCATTAAGCTCCGTTACCGATTGGGTTAAGGAATCCATTTAACACAATTTTTGATCGGGTGTTCGTTTGTTTTAATTTATCTTTGTATTTCAATTTTTGTAATATTATTTTTTTTCCCTTTGGAAAAAGAACAAAAATATAAAAAAGGATTGACTCACCGTTTATATTTATTTGAGATTTGGCTGTAGGGCTAGCTTGTGATGGCTTGTGAAATATTTTCTTACAATGTAACAATTGTGAGTTCTCCCATTTATAGACTGGTTTTCGGTTTTCGTCTCCTGTATACAGGATATAGTCGAATAGTTCTGTAACTATTAAAAAAAAAAACAATATGTTAGTGACTTGTTCACTGACATTGCGACGTGCATCTAAGGATGAATCACGTGCATTTTGTACTGTTGTACGCGCATCTATGGATGAATCACGTACTTGGTCCTGGAAGGGCCGGGTAACCCCTTTTTTTGCCGACAATCAGATTGAAGGCATCCTACTAGGGCAGGGCTTGCTTCACAACAAGATTTGATCCATTTGCAATCTCCAACGTGTTCCCCTGGGAACGTTGGAATATTGATACCAAGCCCTAGGGCATACCCCAGGCACTACATGGCAGCTATTGCAGGATCACAAACCTGTTAACCTTTTTAATCCAGCGAGAGTAGTTGACCTAGGTGTTTAGGTTCACAACTTACTCCAACCGGTTCAAGTTTGACGACGGCCACCGGTGGTCCTTACGGAGGATTGTCTTGCACTTGTGTTTCGGTTTTTTTCCGTTTTAGATTCGCAATGAAATTTTTCTTTTATCTCTTTCCATTTGGATTACTTAACAACTGTGCCTTAATTCACTTTAAACTTTGAACCATCGGATTTTGGTGCATCTCAATTAACTCTTTTGACTAGCAGGATAGTGGCTACACATTGGACACAAGGTTTATTGCCAGGAGGGTCCCCCCGAAGGTGGTGAATCGCTGTGCAATTTTAATTCCACTTTCACATAATATTTATTGCCAGGAGGGTCCCTCCGAAGGTGGTGAATCGCTGTGCAATTTTAATTCCACTTTCACATAATATTTATTGCCAGGAGGGTCCCCCCGAAGGTGGTGAATCGCTGTGCAATTTTATCTTCACTTACACTTCCTGCTAGTTTTACACATATTGCAAAAAGCTATTTGAGAGGATCTACTTGTGGCAATTAGTTTCACAATTAAAAAAACACACTACACAACTGTTCAAGCACTTTTCTCCACATCACTACACCAATGACCTCGTCGCACTTGTTTTTCGAGGATATTTTATCCTAGAGTTTTTCTCCAAGGACCTCCATTTTAAAAATGGAGGTCGCTGCTCGGGCGCCAGTTAACGTGATCCCCATAGGGAGCACGAAAAAATTAAAGTTGGGGGCCGGCCACTGGCCCCTATCCAAGGGTTGATTGAAAGACCGTTTCTTTTAGTTTCACGAGTTTATTACTTACAAGTTTAAGATCTCGATTAAGACTGATTTCTGACAGAAATATTTCTTAATATCTAACTTACTTGCTACCCTAATAATAGCTGACGTCGTGGTTCCCACTATGCAGTCGTTCGCTGTTCCCATCGGGGTATTGCACCAGCATTGCGCGTGTCAGTTACCAGACGGGGTGTCATCATATTTCGTTGGGTGAATGAGTTGCGCAACGTGTTGCGCGTGTAGGTCGGTAGACGCAGTGTCAGCATATTTCGTTAGGCGAATGAGTTGGGCAATGTGTTAACTTCAATAAAAAAATTAAAAAAAAACAAAAAGCAAAACATAAAATATGGCAGAACAAAACATAATCTTCACTTTCTTTGCATTTTACTGCCTTTCAATTGCAATGCAAAATTATTTAGTGCACAATTATTCTAACACTTTTATATTCAGACCATGGTAGAAATATAACGGTAGATGCAGTACGACAACAAATACAACAAGCCAAAAACAACAGGCATTTTGTTTTTGCTGAGTGTCTGTGTTGTGTCAAGTCAGCTGATAGAAAAATGATGAAAATGTAAACAAATTTGCAAAAAATGCCATTTAGAAAATGATTGAGTGTTATTTGATATATTGAAAGTGTTTAAGTGTGAAAATTAAAACGTTTCTATGAAATTCAAAAACGATGTACGAGTAGACAGTCAAAATTTCTCTTCACTCAGATGCCAACAATCAAGACGAGTGAAACCCTAGTACTTCTCTACTCTCTCTCTTACTCTCTTCATTGAATATTTCAAAACACGAGCAGCTTTTTGATGGTGTTATTGTCAAAAACGATGTACAAGTAGACAGTCAAAATTTCTCTTCACTCAAATGCCAACAAACAAAACGAGTGAAACCCTAGTACTTCTCTGCTCTCTCTCTCTCTCTTACTCTCTTCATTGAATATTTCAATACACGAGCAGCTTTTTGATAGTGTCATTGTATATAACTATACAAATTCCAACCATGTTGAAGTAAAATTACATAAACTATGCAAAAAGTATGAAATAAGCAAGATATGACGCGAGAGAGAAATGCGTTTGAGTGAAATCCTAGTACTTCTTGGTTCTCTTTTGCCAGGGTTGCCAAGTTGCGCACATCTTCTGGTCGTCTAATTGTAAATCGTCTTTGTTATTGTATATAACTATACAAATTCCAACCATGTTGAAGTAAAATTACATAAACTATGCAAAAAGTATAAAATAAGCAAGATATGACCCGAGAGAGAAATGCGTTTGAGTGTACTAGCACTTTTTGGTTCTCTTTTACCAGGGTTGTCAAGTTGCGCACATCTTCTGGGTGTCTAATTCTAAATCGTCTTTGTGAAATTTTTGCAGAGAAATATTTCAAAAACAGCAGTTACTGGCGAACGGGGGTTGCAGACTAACAAATGTAAACAAATTTTGACATAAGAGAAAAACTTACTCACACTCAGTCCAGAAAAAAGTTCAAATCAGCTGTGCTAGTGCTTCTACCATTTCTTTGTAGAATGATTCAGACCAATCAAAGCACAAAGAGTTCGTTAGTGCGAAAGAGACGAATATATTTGGTTATTTAATGCGAACGAGGACAAGCGCGTATTTTGGTTAGGCCCATAATCATTCAATTCTCCCAAATAGGGTTGCCACTGTTCCATGTTTCCTTTTATTTGTAAGTATCATTTTAGATCGCATTTCGTCAAATTTTCTAATAGTATATAGTATGAAATCAACTGCTTTTTCTTATACTAATTATTTCATTTCAAAAGGTTACCACAATGAATAAAATGTTACCATGTTACCAAGCCGTTTGAATATTACCAATTTTGGTTGGATATTACCAACTGTGGCCAAACACGATGTACAAGTAGACAGTCAAAATTTCTCGTCACTCAAATGCCAACAAACAAATCGAGTGAAACCCTAGTACTTCTCTACTCTCTCTCTTACTCTCTTCAGTGAATATTTCAATACACGAGCAGCTTTTTGATAGTGTTGTTTAGGGAATTCACATCATAGATTAATACTTCTAGTAGATCTACTAGTTCTCCCACCAAAATTATGACTTTTGGCCTGGTGTGATATTTACGTTTGATGTTGAAAAGAATTGCTTTACTAATACCAGATAGAGGCAATGGTTCAAAACAACGAACAAAATAACAACAACGGCATTTCGTTTTGTGTGTTAAAATTATTGTGTTAAATACAACACAAATGTATGCTAACAATAACAGTCAATAAAAAAGTTTAAACCACATTTAAATTTCACAGTTTTTCACCAAAACGACATGAAAAATTAAAGCAAGAAGTTATTGTAATTCCACCTGGTGTATGTCACTTTTCGTCAAACATCTCTCTATCACACCGGCCGCATCACGAAGAGTATGAAAGGAAACGTCAGATGAGCCAAATATTCTCTCTAGTCTGAGATTACTCTATGATTCACATGGTCTCCTAAAGTCATAAGTCGTTAAGTCATATTTGACAAATTAGTACATGAGTCAGAATTCCTCGTTTTTACAAAAAAAATTTTTGGGTGTGCGTTTTTTTTTAAATGTTATAATATCGATAGCCGAGGTAAAAAAGAAGAGTTTTGTAACATTTTTGAATAAAAATTTTTTTTTTTCCAAAAGTTATTAACATTTGAAATTTGACCAAAAAAGCTTTGGTCTTATACAAGAACTCTATTAACTTCTTACTGCCTGAACCGATTTGGATGATTTTGGGCTTGTTGTAAAGGTAATTGATAGCTCTTTTATTCCTCATCAAAGAAAAATTTTTAAATTTTGTTTTAAATATTTTTTTTTTATTGTTTATTCGTATATTATTTTTCTCAGTGTTCTGTGGCAAAATTATTTTTTTTCTAAATTTTCGAAATTAGCTTGAAGTGTTACAAATCAATTTGGAAAATAAAAAAAATGGCGTATATCATAATTTGGAAATGCACAGCATGCTAACATTGCCTCCTCACACATAATTACCTTCTTTTCAATCGCTTATATTCACTTACTGTGTTACCGTATATAAAACTTCATGAAGCAATTGCAGAGCAATGTATTTTGTTTTTCTATTAGTTCTTTTTAGTAAACATTACACTAAAATACATAATTAGGCATATATAAAGCATAGAGAAGGAACAAATAATAACATTGGAGCCATTTGGAACAAACGAATGATACATTCTAGTTCCTGCAATTGTGACAGTTTTTCCAAACCGCTCCTTCAAAAAGTTTTCAGTGTCAGAATGCTCATTTTCTGTGCAAAAACAAAATGCGATATTTTTAATGGATTCACTTGCCCATTCATACAGCTTACGAGCATTCGTTATTTGATTGTCCAATGGACGCTGCAGACTTGCACGTGAGGCCAACCTCTTAACGGTACCGCCTATACCATCACAGGCACCCTTCCCATGCGACGTCGCAAAAAAGTGTCATTCAGCCTTTACATTAAAGTCTTTTTCGAAACTTGCTAAATTAATAAGGTTGTATTTGTTTTTATACTGGGAGGCTGCCCCATCTGAAAAAAATATCAATTTTGTGACATTTTGGCACTTTTGATTTAAATGCGCGATCATTTTTTGGTTGAAAAGGTAAACAGCAACGGCGTCGTGCTTGTTGCATTCAGAAATAGCGGCAAAGCATTCACTAGTAATAACACCCTCATTTTTATAATATATCGCATAGGGATGCAACGTCGCCTGGTTGTTATTCCAATGATACGACTGGACTGCGTCTTGGATTTTAAAAGCATAATTTTCTGAGAAGTCTAGGCATATCAAGTACTCTCCATCTGCTAAGGTTGCTTTAGCACTGGCAAAAAATTCTAATTGCGAGCGAGCTACAAAGTCGTGCCTCATATTAATGGTACATCAACTTGCAGTGTTTGGTAAAATGTATCCGCTTCCTCTTTTTTTTCAACAATGTCGCATCTGCAAGTATATTGAATGAGTAGTAAAAGAAATATATTAATGGACTTAAAGTGATCTACCTATCTGTGCAAGTCCAATTTTTGAAATGTACGTACTGTACTTGTTGCGTTTCCATTTGCTTTTTTATTGGGTTAGCTGCAATGGAGATTCCAGGGCAACTTTTGCATTGCAACAAAAAGCAATTTTCGTCCGGCGATGGACACACCATATCTTTAATGACGTCGGCTATAGCATAATCTTTTTCCAACTCCTTATTCAGTCCACAAAACATAAGTTTTAAATTTTGGTGAATTTTGCAAACGCACACATTATGTGCTCCACTACAGCCAACAGTGACACAGAACGGCGGACGCAATTTGCAAAACTTCGAGCAGCTTAGCTTAACTTCCGGGTGTCTTGCTTGAAAATTATAATGCAGCTCTTTCAAATCAAACAGCAATAGTCTTTTTTGAACTCGGTCTTTCTTTCCATCAATGGTGACGGACAAATAGTCTCTCTGACCTGGCATAACTCGACTATTAGAATCATCTTGGTAAAAATCATGTACTTTTTTAATTAATTCTTTAGGTAGAGCTCTGCCACGATTTTTTGAGGGCGAGCATCCATATCCAAGTGCAGCGCGTATCTTTAAAGCGTTTTTTGCCATATGATGGCTGACTCCTAACGTCGCGTGAATATTATTTACTCCCCAGGATCTTGGCACTGTCGACAGAAGCTTTAATTTCTCTGGCTTTGTTTGAGCTTTATCAAGGGCACGTTTTATTTCTTCCACCAATTTTCCATCGTCAGCAATATTTTCACGATTATTCTTCATGTCACCAAAAAACTCTTCTATAACACATTTACATTTGATAACAGGCATTTGCAAAATTATTGATATGAACCTGCCTTCCCAATCTGAATCGGATTCACTGGAAACCACATCTAACTGGAGGTCAGTAGTCAAATCTTGCCTTGGTTTTACAACTACTTGTTTTTCATCAGCTGTTTTCGACAGCTGAATTCTGCAGCAATTACACAAATATTTGCCAAGAAAGCTCAAACAACAATTTTTCGCATTTGATGTTATTTTTCTTATTCCTTTAAAAATTTGTGCGTGTTTGTTTTTCTTGAATGGATTACAACAAACTCTTCGAGGAGGCATAATTCTTTTAATTATTATTTTAAAAATTATATCAAAACTTTGACCACGTTTAATGAGGAATCACGTTTAACATACATTTGTAGATTTATTTTGAAATGTAAACAAAAGTACCGTTTTATTAGAGTGACCATAGTAATGTGAAGCATTAAATGAAAAACAAAAACTTACAAAAAGCTATGCAAATCCCGAGCATGGTAACTCTATAACACAGTAAGTGAATATAAGCGATTGAAAAGAAGGTAATTATGTGTGAGGAGGCAATGTTAGCATGCTGTGCATTTCCAAATTATGATATACGCCATTTTTTTTATTTTCCAAATTGATTTGTAACACTTCAAGCTAATTTTGAAAATTTAGAAAAAAAATAATTTTGCCACAGAACACTGAGAAAAATAATATACGAATAAACAATAAAAAAAAAAATATTTAAAACAAAATTTAAAAATTTTTTTCTTTGATGAGGAATAAAAGAGCTATCAATTACCTTTACAACAAGCCCAAAATCATCCAAATCGGTTCAGGCAGGAAGAAGTTAATAGAGTTCTTGTATAAGACCAAAGCTTTTTTGGTCAAATTTCAAATGTTAATAACTTTTGGAAAAAAAAAAATTTTTATTCAAAAATGTTACAAAACTCTTCTTTTTTACCTCGGCTATCGATATTATAACATTTAAAAAAAAACGCACACCCAAAAATTTTTTTTGTAAAAACGAGGAATTCTGACTCACATATGACTTATGCATGTGAGCAGCATGTTGTATGTGCTAAATCATAAGTCATAAAAACGTCAAATAAACGTCAAGCAACAAAAGAAAATTATTAAAAAAAATTAAAAAATGCCAACAAGAAGCGAAAAAGATAAAATTTTTACGGTTTTGTGTGAAAAGTTTGTGCACAAAACATACCGAAGTAGTTTCTTCTCCTTCCATTTGTTCAATTTCCTTTTTTTTATTATTTTACCAATTAAAATTAATTCTTGAGTTAATGTTGTAGAAAAATGCTAAATTTCTTCAAAACAAAACAATATATCTGATGAAATAGTAAACAAAAAACAGCTGACACTGAACATACAACATAGTACACTGGAAAAACAAATATGCTCAGATTGTATAGTCGTAAAATATATTTACAGGAAGCAAAGACGATTTACGCAATGTGCGCAACTTGGCAACCCTGGTAAAAGAGAACAAAAAAGTACAAGGAGTTTACTCAAACGCATTTCTCTCTCGCGTCATATCTTGCTTATTTTGCACATGAGCACGGGTATATGAATTGTTTGCTGATATTTCAGCAAGAGAGGCACATACCCGCTTACTTGTTTACACGTCGCTTTCTCAACGACGACTGAATGCAAGAGCATAAGAAAAGTGTGACTTTGTTTATGTGTTGGTCTCCGCAATTGCGGTATGGGCTGGTCACCAGTGATATTATTGTACCATGGATATACTTACTTTTATTGACTATTTTACAACCTCATGAGGTCAGACGTCTTACACATATTAATTAAACAAACAAATTAAACAAATTTCAACATATTCTTCCATCCTTCGCCTTTTCTCGCCAGTTGGTAACACCAAGGATACGGAGGGATTTTTCTGCCTGCAGGTCAATTCTGTAATTCTCGTAGCTAATTCTCTATCGCGATCGCTAAAATGCAAAAAAAAAAGTTAAGGCGAATTTCTTAGCGATGTCGCTAAATCCGTATTCTGGTACTGTAATCGCCTAAATAAAAGTTACTATTTTCGCCGTAGCTAATTTGCTAAAAGTAGTCTAGACTTCTCCCTCTGCTTTGATAAAATGCTTTTAGAAAGAGACAAACATATTATACACACACTTTATATTAGTGTTTCCAAGCCTTATAGTTTGTTTTCCTCAAAACATTAAAAAATTTCCTTCACAAAATCTTACAAATAACTTCTAATAAAACGTGAATTTTTAAAAGTAAGTTTAAAAGTTATTGTCAAAATTTATTTAGATTTTGCAACATACGCGTAGTGTTTTGCCGAAAAACCATCAATTATTGATATCGCTCTAAAAGGTTGCAAAACATGGCAGCTCTATAAAGGCTTTATTTTCGGTAAAAAAAAAGGTAAACAAACATACTTTTTGTGAATTCTGTGAATATTGTATTGTGACAAAGATTTATATAAAAAAGAAATATGAGCGGCTTTAACCGACGACGTCTAATTAGACACATGTCGTGGGTGCGAAATTTCTTGTTCAATGGGATATTTTCTAGATGGAGCTGAATGAATAATTACAACGTTTCATCCCAAAAAAATATACCTTGCAAGATGTATTTAGAACAAGTGATAGCAGTAGGTGTTGTAGGCAACATCAACAGCCATTTTGTTTTGTTTAGTGGGCCGATGCTGTACAAGTCAACACAAACGAATACCAACAATAACAGTACACCAAAAAAGCTCATAACCAAAATGCATTTGAATTAGAAAGTGGGGAACACAACGACATGAAAAAAACTAAATTAGTTGTTTGAATAGCACAACCTGGAAAATGATTCTATTTTTGTATTGAAAAAATATCCCACACTGTTAATAAACGTTAGCGAATGTTATGAGAAACGACAATGAAAGTTACAAAACGACAACGCAGCACCTAGTGGCAGTAGTTAACAAAACCTGTGGGATATCTACTTATTTGCAAATAATTCAATTAAAAAAACAAAAAAAAGTTCTATTAAAAAAACAAACCAAAAAACTCATGGAAAAAATAACAGTATAAAAAAAAATACCTCACCCATTTAGAAGCTCGAGTTCCTAACTTTTTATCAAAATTTTTATTATTTTAAGCTCCATCTCCTTCTCATACAGGTTCTCCTCCCTCTTATCATTTTTTTTTCAGCAGCATTAGTTTCTTCTCCTGCACTTCTAACAGCTTCCTCTGATAGCGAGAGCAGTCCTTTACAGAGCCCTGTACCGCTGTTGAAGCATTGCTGATGTCTGTATGGACTCTCTCCAGCATACCTGTATGGTTCTCCAACATTTTCTTTTTGTGTTCGCATCTTTTTTCTTTTGCAGGAGTTTTCTTGCTTTGGGTTCTTGTGATTGGTAGTGGTGGTTCCTCGCTTTTAGAAAATTCAAGTTCTTCCACTTCCATTATTTCCTCTTCCAATTCTATATCCTGGGTTTCGCAGTTTAAGTTTTGCTGTTTTTCTTCAACGTCCTGCGCTGTGCTTTTTGGATTTAATTGTTTTTTAAATTGAAGGAGGTTGGCCACGGCTTCTTCCAAGGGAGTTAGTACTACATTCTTGTAGCGCCCACCTGTTTCGTTGTTTTCCACTTTGCTGGCAATTATTTTTTTTTTTCACTTTAAATTCGGTGGTCCAAAGGAATTCAAAAGATCGCTAAGTTTTTCCCACTGTTGTTTAAAGTTGGCTGGAGCTGTTCCTCTCTGAAATCCTTTTGCCAGGGAGGGATTTTGGCTTAAACCTAGAATAGGTCGGCAACTCGCTTCGGCTCCAAACTATTACCATTGGATAGAACTTTTAATTTTAAGTAAAAAAAATTAAATAAAAAAATCGGGGGCAACGCCTATTTTCGGAGTTGTGGGCACCCAAAGTTCGGACATACAGGATGATACTACGAGTGTGGTGCCGTGTTATGGGACCGATTTCACAACTTTTTTGTGTAAAACGAGTCGAAATAAACAAAAATAAATAAATACATTTTTTCGATAACTGCTTAGTTATCCACGTATCGGATTTTTAAAAATATCCAGAAAATATTTTTTTTTCAAGCAATCGAGTGATTTTTCGGATTTTGCCACACATCGACTTCAGGTACAGAGGAGATTTTAACCCCCCTGCCTAATTGCAATATAAATTTAACGATTTTCCAAAAGTTCTACCACGCGGTACGAGCAACATAGGTCCCTGCCAGGGCTACTTGGCCCGTAACTCCCAAAATAGGGGTTCCCCCCGATTTTTTTATTTTACTTTTTTTACTTAAAATAGCGATCCCTACAACCAAAAAAAAGCAAAAAAATTGGACGTGCCGATCTATACTAGGTCTGTTCCGGGATTTTTTCCAGCTCTTGCACAAGAGTTTCAAATTGTTTACAACTATTTATTATCATTTTTCTTTTTTAACTCTTTCTAAACTTTAACGTAAACAAACATAAATTAAACAAACGCAAATTTTTCATTCAAAATAACTACAAGTCGTTCAATTCAATAGCGTCGACATAAACAGAGTCGTTTCAAGTCGACGCCGTCGTCAAATTTTTTTACAGAATACCAAATGTGTTATCGAAAACGGCTACGAGAATACCGATTTTTAACTGTCGTCTCTAGGTGACGTCGTTTAGTGTCGAGGACGACAACGGGAATAGGGGCGATTATATATTACAAATTATTTAACCATTTCATATGTATTAAAAGTATCGGATTGTGAAAAATATGGTATAGGTTTCAGCTTGGGTATAGGTTACTGCTTGCCCATTTACTGCTCCACAACATGTAATAATTGGTTCTCATGTTAAGTAGAAAGGAATGATACAGAATTGTAAAGTGAACTATTTTTAAAATATATATAAGTTAACACGATTTCTATCGCCGCACCCTAATGTCTTAATCGACACAATTCCCATCAAAAGAATTATAAAACATAACACCATAGACGAGGCGCACATCAGCAGTCTACGGTCTACGTGGTTCCCATCAAAAGAATAATAAAACATAACACCATACACGAGGCGCAACATCAGCAGTCCACGGTCTATGGGTTAGGGTAGCAACGAAGAAGCAACAAAGGCACAAAACATTATCAACAGCAACAACAGCAGCAGGAAAGGCAGCTTAGAAATTAAAGGAAAATATCAGCAACAGCAGCGGTAAAAATAAAGGCAACACCAATAGAATGGAGGCATGCGAAATTATTCAATTGTAAGATATGTGAAGTTATATGCATAGTTTTAAGATTTACAAAAAGTGTCTGGCAAATGACTAAATGTGTGACTGTTAGCAAAAGTGGTAAAATTTTCGCGAAATTATTTTACAAGAGTAAACATAGGAAGAATAAAAATAATGATTAAATTTTTCAATTAATTTCTGCTCGGGTTTTTTATTATTGAGTAATCAAGATCAAGAAGTTGAGCTCTTAGTAGATTCTTTTAGTAGAAAGAATAACGTAAATACTATAATGGCGACAACTGCAGAACACTTACGTGTGCTCGTTGACACTGCCATCTCGGCAGCTTTGAAAGTCCAAAAAGAAGAATTTGGAAAACAAATTAATGACATGAAAGATAAATTCGATAAATCAGTATCGACAACTGAAGTCGTGTCATATAAGCAAATCGAAATTATTCCAGGACGTCGGTGTGACGAGCTCTTAGACGTCGTGAAGTCCTTGCCGGACTTTGAAGGCAAACATGAATCATGTTTCATGGCTCCAGGCTGCTCATACAGCCTACAAACTATTCGAGTCTTACGACGGAAGCTCTAAATTTTATCAGGCTGTGGCCATCATACGGAACAAGATAAAAGGTTCGGCCGATATGGTGCTATCTTCCTTTGATACTGTTTTAAACTTCAAAGCGATCATCGCACGCTTGGATTCCACGAACTCGGACAAGCGTCCGATTTATCTCATTGAGCAGGTGCTATCCACTCTTCATCAAGGAAGTAAGACACTTTTAGAATACTACGACGAGGTGGAGAAAAAGTTAACATTGCTAACGAATAAATGCACTATGACATATGATAGCGTTATTGCTAAGTCTATGAACGAAAAGTACAGGATGGATGCGTTACGCGTTTTCATTTCCGGGTCGAAAAAATATTTAAGTAATGTACTTTTTTCGGCTCGCCCGTCCGATTTGCCGTCAGCCTTGGCATTAGCCCAAGAAGTTGAATCTAATCGGGAAAGGTACTTGTTTGGGTCAATCTTCGCTAAATCTCGCAAAGATAGGGGTGAACGGAGAAGTGAACCACAGTCAGTACACGGGAATATTCAAAATACGAATCCACACTTTGCCAGACGACTTGGAGCTCATAAGAACGAACATAATATAGTTGAGCCCATGGATGTTGACGAATCTGCCCGACTTAGACAATCAACACGTTTCAAAGCGGCTACAAAAGACTCACCCCAGGATAAATATGATCATAATCAGAACAAAACATAACCATTTCAAAATCAAGGTAGCGAAGAGACCTAATAGCGGTACAGCTCGATACACTGGCCCAAAGCATCAGAGAATAAATCATCTCTCAAGTTGACCCTGAACACATTCAGGACTACCATCAGGTGGCAGATACTGAAGCAGACGATATCGAAATCGATGCTCAGGATCAATTTGAACAAATGCATTTTTTAGAAACAACTCCCTGCTACCGTTCATAGAAAGAAATGTAAAATTGATAATAGATACGGGTGCCTCGAAGAGTTGTATTAAACCTAAAAAAGGTTTAGACGATATTATTCCAGTGGACAGCCCATTCATGGTGAAGTCGATTCACGGCTTCACAGCAATTAGAGAAAAATGCACCATAAACATTTTTGACAGTAATAGTGCATTTTTTATTTTACCGTCACTCTCAACGTTTGACGGTATCATTGGCCTCGATCTGTTAACACAGACGAGTGCGACATTAAATTTCGAAAGAAAGGAATTGAAAACTAAAACTGGCAACGAAAAGATCCAATTTTTAAAGCGCGTAAATGTAAATTTTACACAAGTGGTGGACATTAAAGTACCTCAAACTATTGCGGAGGAATTTGGGAAAATGATGAACAAATTTTTAAGAGTTTTTGCACACGCCAAGGAATCACTTCCATTTAACACAAATATTGTAACTACTATTCGCACCAATAGTAGCGACCCAGTCTACTCCAAACTATACCCATATCCCATGGGTGTATCAGACTTCGTTAACACTGAAATTAAAGAACTTCTACCGAACGGCATAATACGGCCTTCCAGAACTCCCTACAACAATCCCATTTGGGTTGTTGATAAAAAAAGGTAGGGATGAGTACGGCAATATAAAGAAAGGGCTGGTTATAGATTTCAGGAAATTGAACGCTATATCTGTTGATGACAAATACCCAATTCCTGAAGTAACTGCTATTCTCTCAAATCTTGGTAAATCGAGATTTTTCACGACACTTGATCTCAAGTCAGGCTTCCACCAGATAACACTATCTGAACAAGATAGGAAAAAACAGCCTTCTCGCTCGGAAATGGGAAGTACGAATTTTGTAGGCTTCCTTTCGGCCTTAAAAATGCTCCAAGCATTTTCCAAAGGGCCATCGACGATGTCCTGAGAGAGCAAATAGGGAAGTCATGCTATGTTTATGTTGACGATATAATTTTCTCTAAAACCGAGGAAGATCACGTAAAACATATTGAATGGGTGTTAGGCAGATTGTACGATGCCAATATGAGAATTTCTCGCGAGAAATCAAATTTTTTTCAAGAAAGTGTTGAATGTCTAGAAACGGCATCAAAATGAGCCCGGAAAAAGTAGAGGCCATTCGCAATTATGAACAACCTTCTACACTCTTTAATGTGAGGTCGTTTTTGGGATTAAGGATTTCGCGTCTATTGCAAAGCCACTAACGGACATTTTGAAGGGCGAAAACGGCAAGATTAGTGCCTCCCAATGAAAGAGGGCACATTTTAACGAGAAACAACTTCAAACGTTTGAAAAATTAAAGGAGATCCTTGCTTCTGAAGAAGTTATGCGCCTCTATCCTGACTTTAAGAAAACATTCGATCTAACAACAGACGCCTCTTCCTTGGGTTTAGGTGCGGTCCTCTCACAAGGGGGAAGGCCAATCACCATGATTTCTAGGACTCTAAAGGATACAGAACTAAACTGCCACTAACGAGCGAGAACTTTTGGCTATTGTTTGGGCTCTCCATAAATTGAGGAACTATTTATACGGCGTAAGGAATTTGAATATTTACACAGACCACCAACCACTTACGTTTTCAGTTTCAGATAGGAACCCAAATGCTAAGATAAAGCGTTGGATGGCTTCTGTCCACGAGCATAATGCCAAAATTTTTCATAAACCTCGCAAAGAGAATTATGTCGCAGATGCCCTCTCACGACATAATCATACTTTTAAGGTGGAATCACACCACCGATTTTGGTACTGTAAAAATTTCGTCCAGGATATTTTCGATACGAATGAGCAACAGAACACAACCGTGCCGATAGGGCGGCTCAGGAAAATGTAAAGCAGATACTTTCTGATTATTATTTTTCAAAAATGGCGAAATTGGCAAATGAAATGGTGGCCAACTGTAAAATGTGTGCAAAGGCAAAATACGACAGGCACCCTCTGAAACATGAGATTGGAGCAACCCCAATACCATCCTACGTAGGTGAGATGCTCCATATCGACATATTCTCAACGGAAAAAAAATTTTTTCTAACCTGCATAGATAAATTTTCGAAATTTCGAAAAAATTTGCATTTTGGTTCAACAAGTTTCATCTCGCACAATAGTGGACTTAAAGGGACCAATAATACAACTAATGAACCTTTTTCCACATACAGAAAATATTTATTATGACAACGAACCCTCACTAAAATCTGAGACAATTTCATCCCTATTACGGGACCAATTTGGTGTTAAAATTGGGAACGCCCCTCCTCTTCACAGTACCTCAAATGGACAGGTCAAGCGTTTGCACAACACGCTCGCTGAAATAGCTAGGTGCTTCAAATTGGACAAAAAAATTTAAAGCACAGTTGACCTTATTTTACTCGCAACCGTAAAATATAACCGGACCATTCACTCGATAACTGACAAAAGACCATCAGATATTTTTCACTTCTCATCATCTGAATTAGGGGAGCAGGTTAAGGAAAGAATATCAAAAGCCCAATAGACTCTACACCAAAGGGACAATGTCAGGAACAATAAAAATTCATAAAATTTATAAAAGGGCATATAAGAACACCCACCAAAATATATTACTTCTCAGATGGAGCTGCTAGTCAGTATAAAAATAAAACCAATATTTGGAAACTCACAAAGCATGAACAGAAATATGGAATCAGCGCTAAATGGAATTTTGTGGGTACATCCATAGAGAAATACTTAAGAGTTTCCATTACTCTCCTCGCTGACTCTTCATGACGACGAGGTAGTAGGCCATTTCAGAGTTTTATTTGCTGCGGTATTTTACCAATTTTACACTTTCGTTGGACATAAAACGGACAGATATCGAAGGGAATTCGTATTTTCGTTCAATACAAACAATATAAAACATAATTTAGCTGTAATCAATTATCACTATTTAAAATTAGTTCCCGTCTTCTTTGCTCTCTCATTCTCTATCACCGGCCTAGTACCTTTTCGATCAGCTGTGCCATAGAATACTCCTGGTACATCACCGCATGGGAAATGTTTCCGATGAACTTTGTGGTACACTCAAACGAGCTAGTATCCAAAGCACAGAGAGAGTAATAAATTCAAAAAATGCCATGTAACGGGTTTTTCAATAAGATACCAATGAAATTCTTTATTCCTGTGAAATTTTTCACCTACAAAGCCGGGGGTGGGGAACTATTTTTTTTGCACTAATGTATTTCCCCGCGGTATGATTAAATTTTGATTATGGACATTTTTTCCGTAGAGTGGCTATTTTACGAGATATTTGATCGCCTCAGTTTAAAAGAAACACCCTGTATAATATAATACGTATACGCTGTTTACAAAATACACAAATACATGAAAAATATCTGAAAACCCCATAAAAATTATTCTTTTTTGTCAGTCTAGTATGATAATTGCATTACAAAAACGCAAATATTTTCTAAACCTCTAATGAACCCATCCTGAAATTTGTACATATTTTAGACAAAAGTATGTGCAATTCTTTAAAAATAAAAATATGAAAATTAAAAAATACGTTTCCAGGATATTCAAGGACAAAGAACATTTTCTTAATGTTGATGTCCTTGGCCCACAAGGACCTGCCATTTCTATTTTTTATTCCTAAAAAGGAGGTTGAAATCTACCAGATGTCGCATTCGAAAGTTATTCCAACATGAACACAGCTATCTCTTCACAAAAACACTGCAGATAGCCCGCTTTAGGCAGCTATAAAACATGAACCCTGTGGAGTGACCTAAGCCAAACGTCATTGTAACGACAGAAACGAGTAGAATATATGTCTGAAATTTCATAGAAATCAAAGGGGGTCGGATCAAGGTCTGTGTCGAAAAATTTTGGATTTACCCTAATTCAAAATTATATTGTTTAGTCACTGAAATTCTTATTTCCAATAATAAAATTAGAAATGGAAAGTTCAAATACATAATGCGTTGCAAAACTATTATAATTATATTTACAAAATTATAAATATCAATTGATGTTGACATTAATAAACAATAGAATCAACACATCTTAAATACGGGCAAATGCCACGTGTTTTTTGAGAAGACAACTAATTTAATATAATTATAGATTGGAAAATTTATTCGACATTGCAAACCAAAATAACATAAGTTTTTTACACATTTTATATAAATATTGTTGGTATTTGCAGTATTATAAATAATAGCAATCATAAAATCTGTTGAAATACAGCTGCATTTTTTAATGTTTCATTCTGCGTATTTCACTCTAGATAACTTTTTCTAGTCTATAATTATTTATTTTAGTTGGGCAACTCCAAAAAAGATGTATAGGTAGAGAAGAAAAAATCCCAATTTGGCAATAGTAGAAGAGAACCAAAAAAGTCGACGCGATTCACTCAAACGCATTTGTTTCCCGCGTCATAACTTGATTATTTCATACTTTTTACATACTTTATGTAATTTTATTTAAATAGTATGGTTGGAATTTCTATAGATAGATAGAATAACATCATCAGAAAACTGCTCGTGTATTGAAATATTCAACGAAGAGAGTAAGACCACAAATGTCAGTGAAAGCTTTCGTAAGCGACAAAGACGATCAAGAATTAGACAACCAGAATATATGAGCCCTGGTAAAAGAGAACCAAAAAGTGACAGATATTCACTCAAACGCATTTCTCTCTCGTGTCATATCTTGATTATTTCATACTTTTTGCATAGTTTAGAATTAGACGACCAGAAGATGTGCGCAACTTGGCAACCCTGGTAAAAGAGAACCAAAAATTGCTAGGAGTTCACTCAAACGCATTTCTCTCTCGCGTCATATCTTGCTTATTTCATACTTTTTGCATAGTTTATGTAATTTTACTCAAAGACGATTTACAATTAGACGACCAGAAGCTGTGCGCAACTTTGCAACCCTAGTAAAAGAGAAGCAAAAAGTACTAGGAGTTCACTCAAACGCATTTCTCTCTCGCGTCATATCTTGCTTATTTCATACTTTTTGCATAGTTTATGTAATTTTACTTCAACATGGTTGGAATTTGTATAGTTATATACAATAACACTATCAAAAAGCTGCTCGTGTATTGAAATATTCAATGAAGAGAGTAAGAGAGAGAGTAGATAAGTACTAGGGTGTCACTCGTTTTGTTTGTTGGCATTTGAGTGAAGAGAAATTTTGACTGTCTACTTGTACATCGTTTTTGTTTTACTTCAACATGGTTGGAATTAGTATAGTTATATACAATAAATAAAATAAATGGTTTCCCATTACATCCCATGAAGGGACTGGGGATATACAATAACACTATCAAAAAGCTGCTCGTGTTTTGAAATATTCAATGAAGAGAGTAAGAGAGAGAGTAGAGAAGTACTAGGGTTTCACTCGATTTGTTTGTTGGTATTTGAGTGAAGAGAAATTTTGACTGTCTACTTGTACATCGTTTTTGTTTTATTTCAACACGGTTGGAATTTGTATAGTTATATACAATAACACTATCAAAAAGCTGCTTGTGTATTGAAATATTCAATGAAGAGAGTAAGAGAGAGGGCAGAAAAGTGCAAGGGTTTCATTCGTTTTGTTTGTTGGCATTTGAGTGAAGAGAAATTTTGACTGTCTATTTGTACATCGTTTTTGTAAGCGAACGCAAGTGATGTATAAATTGCCATTTTTGACTTTGGCGTTCACTTTACGTTAACTTTCGGGACTTTTAGAATACTACCCAAAGTAAACTAATAGATGAACAAAGACGATTTACAATTAGACGACCAGAAGATGTGCGCAACTTGGCAACCCTGGTAAAAGAGAACCAAAAAGTGCTAGGAGTTCACTCAAACGCATTTCTCTCTCGCGTCATATCTTGCTTATTTCATACTTTTTGCATAGTTTATGTAATTTTACTTCAACATGGTTGGAATTTGTATAGTTATATACAATAACACTATCAAAAAGCTGCTCGTGTATTGAAATATTCAATGAAGAGAGTAAGAGAGAGAGTAGAGAAGTACTAGGGTTTCACTCGTTTTGTTTGTTGGCGTTTGAGTGAAGAGAAATTTTGACTGTCTATTTGTACATCGTTTTTGAGATGAAGCATAAGTGTTGGAAAAATTGTAGTGTAATGGATAATTTTCTAGATGTCGTCAAAAGCAATAAATGGGATTTTTTTGTTGATTGTACTTGAATTTTGAGAATATAGTATTTTTGGTTTGCTATAGCAAGTAATTTGTAATTAAATTACAACTCTTTGTATTTAAATTGAATTTAGCGCTTTTCAGCGCGTTTTGGGTATAAATATTTGGCAACGCTGCATTTGAGTATAGTGAGTTCGTTTAAATAGCTGAGTTCTTTGCATGGTACAAACAAATGCACATAGAGTAGCTCCAAGCGAAACTCGTACATCTAGAGAATATTCTTCAACTATCTTATATCTTGGACAAAGTAATAGTTTTGAAGAAAATTATTATACATTCCATTAGTTAATTTTAAAGTAAATTTAACATAACAGGCAAACTTAACTTTTTAATTCATTTAAACTTATTAAAAAATAAAATATTAAAAATTTCAAAGCCAAACTCGTACACTATACATAAAGGTAAAGTATTCTTCAATATTAATGCCTGTGCTTTTTATTACCATCTGTAATATATTTGGAATACTTTTTTGACAAAAGCTGGGTTAAAGTTTTTGCCATTCGCCCTGAAGAGCTCTCTTCAAATCGTCCTTGAAGGATATGGTTTGTTGGCGAATTTTCCTATCGACATAGCTTAACAAGGATATATATCTAGACTGGGTTGGTGAATCCATGGCATGTGGACAGTTATACAACAACCACGATCGCACAGTGTAAGAATTATGCGTTGGGCCATTGGCTTGGTAATCTAGACCAAATTTGTCTTTGCAACGTGGCAAATTTTCTTTTGGCAATATCCCTCAAATACCCTCAACAAATGCAAAATGCTAAATGAAGTTGAAAGAAGTTGAACTTGCTTTCACCTGTCAATTGCACGTTCTTCCAAAATTAGAAATCTTTCGAATGATGTTTGTTTGATAATCGAAGACTTGCTTTTTGATTCCGTTTGTTGATTAGAGGTTTACTCCTTGCTCTTCTGCCATGGTAATCGAACTTATGCAATATATTTCTTATTGTTTGTGAGCAACATCTTTTCCCCAAATCATTTTCAACAATTATGCGAGTTTCAGCGCACTTAATAATGAATCCTTTTTAAACATCGTTATATGTTAGAAATGCTACAGATAATTAATACACCAACATTGAAAAGAATTAACTATAAAACAGATACAGATAATGTAGCCCACATTTACAGACATTTAATTAGTAAAAAGTAGAACCATTTAAGCAAGAATTGTTTATCATATCAATCTAATATTTTTCTTTGGGTTAATTTATATGAACTTTTTACGAACATTATTTTTGTTTGTGTAACTTCAGAAAATTTTGAAAAAAGACGGGAAAATTTGTTTGAACATTTTTGAATTGACATAATTTTTTCACAATTGTTAATTTTGTTTTGTTTTAATTGTTGAATATTGTTTATATCTCCTGATGATGCTACACAAAGGAGTAGCGAAATATCGAGGAAAATAAATATAACTACAGCAAGTCTGACCTCAAGTTCGAAGAATATTGATTATTTTCTACTTCTATTATCTTTTTTGTAACAAATATCACAATGTTCAAAATTCGGCAAACAAATTTGATTTTAGGGACTTCTCTAAATAGTTTTACCCATATAATATGAAATTAGCTTCAAATAGGTACAGGGTTGTCTAAAAAATTGGAATGTAGCACCTAGTATACTAACAAAATAAAATATATTTGCTTTGGTAGCAGAGTTAGTAATACATATATTATATAAAACACAATATTTCCCTGAGTGTACGAATTTCGCTTGGAGCTACTGTAGGTCTGGCGAGCTAAATTTTTTGGCTA
This sequence comes from Phaonia tiefii, assembly GCA_963931995.1. Taxonomy (NCBI): domain Eukaryota; kingdom Metazoa; phylum Arthropoda; class Insecta; order Diptera; family Muscidae; genus Phaonia; species Phaonia tiefii. The sequence goes on along the minus strand of OZ008369.1, from coordinate 49,528,121 downwards.
AAACTAAAAAAATCACATATATATAAGTGTTGAAATTAAATACACAATTGTTAATAATATAAATTAAATATATTAAGTTTTGTTGAAAGGAAATCCATTTTTAATCCATCTAGAGCCAAAGGGACATATTAGTCATATTATGTTTAAGGCAGATTTGTAACTAAAGTACATATTTAATTAAATTTTTTAATTCATTTTTAAAAAGTTAAGAATAAGTATTGTTATAATTCAGTTAATTCGTTTTCCAAAATTAAATTATCGTCTTCATTTTCTTCTTCAGGTTCATCGTCTGTATTTTCTTCACTATCAATATTTGTTTCATATGCAGAAGGTACAGGAAGATCCTCAGCTCAATAAATCGATAACTTGAGGCGGTAGTGTTAAGCGTTTTCTTTGATGAATCCGTGTGTTTAAGCGAAAAGATGATATTAACGGGTCTGAGGTATCCAAAGCTCTTTTAAATACATCAGAAAGATGTCGGTACGGTTAGTTCTGCGGGCATGACATAATCTGTCGCTCTTGTATATCTTATTTCTGGATTCAGCAGCATCCTCTCAAAAACAGCCTACCGGGAGTAACGTGTTTAACATTATTTCTTTAGAATGAATAAGGACCTTATGAACTGTTGGCGTCATGGGACACCAGTCGTAAATATTCTGTATACGTCGTGCGGTTTCAAAACAATAGGTTTCAAACTTTTCTAATTGAAGAGGAAATTGACATGATAAACATATTAAAATTATTTTTAAACCAAAAATAATTTGAATGTCAAACCCAGTTACTTCTGAAAACTTTTCATGTTCTAAGAACGCACGTCGAGAGGTGTTACCGTCATTTGTTGATCCGAATCCTCCTACTTTCGGCATATCAACAAGAAGTCCACGCTTGGACCAAAATTCGTTTTTAATACGCTCTTTTCTTGCCTTTACATTCTCTTTATCGTCATTGTCTATTATTCTCTACTTTTTAACATCGCTTTTATACGCCAGGTGTAGTATAAATCTAAAAAATCTAATTTGGCAGTGTAATGGACTAATCCCATACTTCAAATTGGTTTGTTTTGGTTCGAATTTTTCGGATTTATCTTTAATTTTCATACAAGCCGTAGGAGATGCTCCACAAATAGGACAACATTGTGTTGATTTGGTCCCTGTCAGGATATTTAAAACTTTTCCATCAATAAGTGTTAAATTCATCCTGAATGTTATTTCCACTGCCTTGAATTCTTCTATTTGTATTGTAAGGGTTTCCAGCTCTTCAATCTGTTTCATTAATTCGGCACCCTCGTTTAATACTACTTCCTTCGTCTCTTTTACGAATTCCAGTTTTAATAGTCGACAAAACCTGGTAGATTGGGGAGTTCTATTGCACCAAATTGGTTTTCCTGAGACTTCTATAAGTCTCAAAGGAATTACTGTGGTCGCTAAAAGAGAAGTATCTGCGTAATGGGATGAATGTGGCTCCCGAAAAGATTGCTTGAATTGAGATTGGCCGGTGCTGCTATCAAACCCATAACTCAAAATTAATTCTGAAGAGATGTAGTTGGTTTTGTTATTATTCATTATTGATGATATAACTTCTCTCTGCATTTCAACTATCCTTGTTGCAGTGTGTTAAAAACTGTTGTAGAGTAACTTTAGCAACGGTTTCACTTACACAGATTCCATTTTGTCTAGTTATTTTTTGCTGACAAGTCTCATGTAGGACGGAAATATATTGGAGTTCCTTTGCGTGTTTTCCAGTCTTATATTGCAATATTGCCTCTTCGTAAAATTATTTTCAAGGAAAAATGCCAGAGCTTCCTCATCGGAGAGAGCAATGGGACACTTATCATCTTTCAAACACGATTTTCTTATCTTAGATGGTCTCGTGGGTCTTACCATAGTTTTTTTAAGAACAACGACTAAATCGTTCTTTCCTTCTTTTCGAGCTGACATTAGGTCTGTCTGCGTACACATATTTTGCATCATTTTGTGCAAAATGTTGCAAAATCTTGCAAAATGTTGTCTGCGTACTCTAAATCTCTTGCAGCGAGAGAGCGAAAAAGAGAATTTTTTGACAGTTGGAAGTTAGAGAACTTGCAAAATGTTGCTGGAGAAATTTCTTCTTGCAAGATTTTGCAACTAGTTTGAACAGCTGTTTTTGTTTACTGTTTGAATGAAATAATTTTTGTGAAATGAAAATAAAAATTTCAATTTAACAATGGCAGAGGTAAGTAGTTAGAATTGTGTTGACTTTTAACGTTTATAATAAATTATAAGAAACAAAACATTTTACTTCATGCTAAAAACGTGCAAATATACAGTGCGACCGTGCGACACATATGCTAAAATTCTTTTGCTTTGTTATTTCAATTGTTTACACACCGATCAGCTGTTTTCCTGCAAGATTTCACTGGATGCTGTCTGCGTACTTTTTGATATATTTTCAACCGAGAGAATAAAATTGTTCTTACTTTCCCAAAAAAAGTTACTGAGTATTTGCTACTGGAAAAGTACGCAGACAGACCTATTATTGATGCTTGCATTAATCGGCCTTATTCCCGTTGTCGTCGTCAGATTTTTGTCAACTATAGAACGTTATAAATGTATTGTCACATCGACAACAACCAAGTTTTTGATCTATGATCCAAAAACAACCCTCTTAAAACATTACGCACAATTTTTTTCCAAATGCCTTCAAGTCGCCAATAAAAATGGTGTCGATATTGTATTGACGTCGACGACAACAACGGGAATAAGGGCGAATAATTCAGTCTCATTTGATTTAGGCTGATAGTTCCGCCGTCTCCTTTCTTTTACTGCGATCAGACATGTCGGAAAATTGCATTCGAGGACGTCCACAAGTTGATGAAGGTTTGTCTGCTATGTTTTCTCCTTCCAGAGAAAAATAATTTTCTTCTGTCGTCACTTGTTTTGGGATTTTCAGTATTATTTCCTTTTGGAGCCATGTGTCATTTTGAGTATTAAAAATGTCAATTGTTCTACGTGACTTCTGCCCTTTTAACATCAAGTCTAACGCAATATACTCGAATAATATCTTTCAAATACTTCATATAAATACTTCCGATTCTACGATCTTACAAGAATATACAGGGTGATTCAGGAAGTTCTGGACAAATTTCTCCAGCGTATTCCTCGGCTCATTTCATGAAGGAAAGTCCACCAGAACCATGTCCGAAAATGCAAGGGTGCGAAATGACAGCGGGTTCAAAATTTGCAGTTTGGTGGTCGGAGGGTAAAGTTGCTAACTTCTGAGCCAGTGGTCGGATTTTTTTGTTTTTGGGCTTGTTGGAAAGGTCTTTAAGAGGCCTTTTTGAATCAATAAATAAGTAGAAAAAAAGTCAAATCGCCGAGATACAGAGCTTTCGGCGGGGAAAAAAATTCACATAACCTCAATTTGCTCAGCCAGATGGCAGGTAACTTATGATAGCCATACCTCTTACCTTTCCAAAATGACCTAAACGATTGACCATTTTACTGAATTGCAAAAATGTTTGTTTTTGGAAGCGAAATAACAATAACATTACAAAACCAAGTAAGTAATAAATTTATTGAGACTTCTTCTTTTCGTAAATACAGAGTGGTTGGATAACCTTATTTAACATAGAGTATTCTTAGAATTATACTTGTTTTCTTCTAATATACGGTGAAAAAGTAGATAAGCAACTTGCTAAAGTGAGATAGCGAATGTACATACATAAGTACAACATAATGGAAATGTTTAATACTAAGGCTTGCTCGCGGCCTTTATTACAAAAACAAATAAATGTGTGCTGTTATTTCGCTTCCAAAAACAAAACATAAGTTACCTGCCATCTGGCTGAGCAAATTGAGGTTATGTGAATTTTTTTCCGAAAGCTCTGTATCTCGGCGATTTGACTTTTTTCTACTTTTTTTTATTAATTCTGAAAGGCCTCTTAAAGACCTTTCCAACAAGCCCTAAAATCCGATCACTGGCTCAGAAGTTAGCAACTTTACCCTACTACCCTCCGACACTTTAAAACTGAATAAGTAAAATAAAAAATAAATGGAACTAAAACTGTTGTACTTACCCATAGACATAGATAAATAAAAACCTTATATGATTTATTTGCTTAATCACCATTTTCACCAGAGCGCATATGCTGTTTCGGTACGACCATTTTTCACTTGGATGCGACGACAAATCACTAAAAAATTATTTTTATTTCGATTCTGTTGTTTAAATTTGAAAATTGACTATATATAAATAATAGAAAAGCATACCGCTTTTGATATTTGTTGACAATACAAAATGCCAGAAAGCATGGTTGAATCATCTATCATTTCATTTATCTATGACTTACCGCAATTTAAACACAAACCTTGTTTTATTAATGGGATTAAAACAGCGCTAATAGCTCATTCGAACTACAAAATATTTACCCGATTTCGTATCAAATGTCCTAACAAATCCGAAGTGTTCGCATTGGGATTTTCCCTGCAGGCCAATTCTGTAATTCTAGTAGCTAATTCTCTATCTCGATCGCTAAAATTCAAAAAAAATTAAGGCGAATTTCTTAACGATGTCGCTAAATCCGTATTCTGGTACTGTAATCGCTTAGCTAAAATTTATTATTATCCCCGTAGCTAATTTGCACAAAGTAGTCCAGACTTCCTCTGCTTTGATAAAATGCTTTTAGAAAGAGACAAGCATATTACGCACACATTTGACACTTTATATTAGTGTTGCCAAGCCTTATAGTTTGTTTTCCTCAGAAACGTTCAAAATTTTCCTTCACAAAATCTTACATATAGCTTGTAAAACGTGAATATTTAAAAGTAAGTTTGAAAGTTCTTGTCAAAATTTATTTAGATTATGAACCATTCGCGAAGTATTTTGCCGAAAAACCACCAATTATTAATATCGCTCTAAAAGGCTGCAAAACATGCCGGCTCTATAAAGGCTTTATTATAATCGGCTGTGAATGTTGTGTTATGACAAAGATTTATATAAAAAATGAATATGATCGGCTTTACCCGACGACGTCTAATACCAAAATTAATTAGACTTAATTTAAATCTAAAAGTATTCTTGTTCAACTTACCTTTTAGCGGCTTCAATTGTTCGTTGCTAAAAATGTTACATTTAAGAGACAATTGACAGCTGGTTATTCGATTTTTAAGAGATAGCTAAATTTAGATACTACGTTACAGAATTGCATTCGTAGCTAAAAAGTGCTAAATTGATTTTAGATGTTTTTAGCGATGGAGATTAAGCGTTAGCAAGTTACAGAATAGACCTGCTGATTTTATTGAAAGTCAAGGCGCTTTGACAAGGTAGTATTACTACGACAACAAACACACCAAGCCGACAACAGTAGGCATTTTGCTTTGTCTGGTATTTTTCCACAATCAAATTCAGTGCAAATGTATTCCAGGAATAATAGTAAATAAAAAAGTATAAAAAAATATGTTTGAGAAACAATGAATAACTAAGTAAAGACCGTGACTCACCATCCTGCGATTTATTCAAAAAATAATCTGACAGAATCTTATCACACTTGAAGAAAATCGCATCACATTTGAAAAAATCCGGTCCAAGTGTGTTGTGGATGCCAGACCATCACACAAAAATGATGCAAAACCAGATGTTTTCAACATCACGTTGGTTCTTTGGATTGCTTTTGATTTCGTTTGTATTTACAACATACTCACTTTTTCGACATATTCATTTATTTATTCTTTTGCACAACTACCTGTCTCCCAAAACACAACCCTGATCGCAGAGAAAATATTAATTTCTTGCAACTTTTCAAACCATGAGCAAATCTAACAGACCTGTCAAAATTATTTTCGTTCCTTCTTCATACTTATTCGCATACAATCCACACTATCCTATTTTTTCACCACACATACGATTTTTGACAGATCCAAAGACTGAATCTGATAGTGAGTCATGGCCTTAATGCGATAAATAAATAAGTCGGGTATTCTAGTGGTACTACCACATAGATGCGCCGTGACAAATGGTTGTAAACAAACGTACTATACGTTCATAGTGTGAGATAAAACAGCGTTGCATAAAGAAAATCAAGCATTTTCTTCCTGATTTTGCCTGATTCTGCTTGAAATCAACAAAAGTCGATGCCAGTGCGAATGCTGTATAAGAGGACGATTAAGGAAATTCTTAACAATATATTTTCTTTTTATGTCATATGTTTATATAAATCCTTAGTGCTTTAAAGTTTAATATATTTATTTATTTATTTTTATATTTATGTATATATTTGTTAATTTCGTACATATATGTATTTACTTTAATTTAACTAAATTTATGGAAAAAACACATTCAATTCAAATTTCTGTACTATAATTACCATACATGGGGTGTTTTAATTAGCATTGGATTTTATTTGCATTACTTTATCATTAATGCAAATGCAAAAGAATTACCATTGTTCGCAATGGCAATTAAAACAATTTTGAATTTGCATTTGCTCAGGCAATGCAAATAGGTTGTAAAAGCGGATGCAATTGCAATGAAATGTGGGAATGTTTTTAATTATTTTGAATTTGTTTGATTGCTGCCAATTCTGTTTGTAAAGTATTTAATATGTACAGGTTTGTTGCTACGATAGGTGTTGCCTCGTAGTACTTTCAAATTCATAAACCTGCACCTATAAAATATTTGAAAACCAAAAATGCCAATATGAAGGATATGCTGTGAAAATAAGTACAATTGTCTATGGTGTTTAAATTTTTTTGAATTTGCATTTGTAGAAATAATTCAAATTAAACTACAAATTATAATTGTCATATAATTAATATAAATAAATAAATGGTTTCCCATTACATCCAATAAAGGGACCGGGGAGAACTTCTCACAATCACTGAGCTGTGCGCTTTCCAGTTTTCACTCACTGATTGGGACCTACAGTTTTACACCGATTCCGAACGGACTCGATAGTGTCGCCGTCACTATGCGAGGTGACCGCCGCCGAAAGAAATTTTTTTGAAGGTGGTCAGAGCAGGGTTCGAACCCAGGATCTCACGTACAAGAGCCGCGCACACTAACCATTGCACCACCGACGGCACATGTTTAATTATAAGATTTTAGGATGATTTTGTACAAGATAGACACAGTAAACACAATTTGAATTTGAAGCGGCTCTTGTACATTACAATGCGAGTTAAACGCCCGCACAGACAAACTTTAATTTGTTCTTGTCGACGGTCAGCAGTTTTAGCGTTGGCGACACGTATCATATATAACAAAGTGCCTGAGAAATATCGACGAAATATTTTCCGGCAGTGTAGTACTAAGTTGCTCGCACGAAACACCAGCAACACTAATGTTTCTAATAAAATTAAACGACTAATGAAATTGTGTTGAAATGATCAATACACAAAAAAGATTTTTATTAAAAAAAAAATTAAGAAAAAAAAAATAGGCGTCAATATTGATATACTGATACGAAAGTTGCTCAATGATTTTCGTGCGAACGCAGTTAGTACCAGCTTTAAAGCATTATCTACGATCAAAAATGATTTCCATCCTTAACTCGATAATGAGTAGCGGCATCATGCACGGTATTACGAAAAACTTCGGAAGCAAAAATACAAACTTAGAAGCAGAAATGTTAATTTTTGTATGATGTGTTATTTTTGGGTCAACCATATGTGGAAAACCTTGGCGAATATCTTTAACTATCGAAACGGGTTACACAGTATGGGCCATGTTTTCATTAAATTTTTTAAGTCTTAAATAATTTTCAAACTTTATCGTGCATTATACGTTCAATTTGAGTTTTCCTGATTAAGTTTCGAATTTTGATCATGTATTGCCATGTGACGTAAGAGGTAAGCTCTTAAGGTATACGACCGATCACAGTGGGGACATTTGTAGGGTTTATTTGAAGTCAATTCATTGTGCACTGTCCGCATGTGCACACCCAAAGATTTACGAGTACGCAACTTAGAAGGACACCGATTACATTGGATAACATTCTTACCATCAGAAAAGTGTCTCTCTCGATGATGTTTTAACACATTTGATACCCTGAAACGAGAATGACACACATCACACTCGTATGGCTTCTCCCCCGTATGCACTCTCATGTGGCACTTCAGGTTAGCAGTAGTCGTCGAGCTAAAACTACAACGGGAACATTGGTAGGGACGCTCTTTCATGTGAGTTACCTTGTGAGCTTTTAGCCTACTCCGAACAACAGTCGAGTAATCACATTCTGTACACTTAACGGGCTTGATGTTGCTGTGATATAGTTTTTTGTGGTGCCCTAGGCTGGAGCGTGATACACACTCCTTGCCGCAATCCACACACTGAAATGACTTTATATCCGCATGTTTATATATGTGACTCTTGAGGTATTTCTCACATTTGAATGCTTTCTCACACATGGAACACTTGTAGGGACGTTCAGAAGAGTGCGAAAGCAAGTGATGCTTTAATTTGAATTTATAATAGCTATTATATGGGCACATTATGCATTGATATTTCCCTAAAGGTTTTGGAGGGATATAATTGGGAGCATCATTAGTATTTGTCTCATCTGAGTAATTGGAATCATCTAGATTGTCTATATTTCGCTCTGTTTCGGTAAATTGATGTATTTTCACCGTTAGTGCTTGATCACCATCAGTTATATTACCATCAGTTAATATCTCCAGGTTACCGCGGGATGATCTGTTTTTACTCGGAGCATGGGTGGAGTTTGACGTTGAATTCTTCGGGGTTTCCTTCGTAGATAAATTTGACGGTGGTAGGTTCGGTGCTAGACAGAGGAATAAATTGTTAATAAAAGGAACCGTTGTTATCCAAATATATATGAAAATATAATCAAGAAATATAATGACGTATATTCACATTTTACGATTACATTCGAAATAAGTTATTTTCTACTAATAAAGAAAGATTAACAGTATTTTGAGACATGGCTAGAGCTTGGTATGTATAGATATATTCAGTGAGACTGTTAAGCCGAAATCACATCGGGTCAGTCATAAAATATTGATTTATGAGGCAAGAAATTTTATTTTGTTTCAACTCTTTTGGAGTGAGAAGCTCTCCCCAATCACTTCATGGAATGTAATGGCAAACCATATTCTTTTAGATGTGGACGACTTAAAATGTTTAGGGGAACATATATCTCGATCAAGTGCATCAACTCCGTGAAATCACAAAATTTAGAATATTTAAGTAAAGTTCTTTTGAATTTCAGGTAATGAATGCTAATAGGGGTAAAATGCACCTCAATTTTCATTCATTCAAAATTCATTGAATTATTATGGGTTTCATTTGTTATGCTTGTACATTAATTCCATGTGCAAAAATAGCTTTAAATATTTTTTTTTAATTAAACCTTAAAAAATAAAATTAATAGGTTGGCTGAGATCTATTGTTTTTAACAATTTCTCGCAATCTTCTATTTTTCCAAGTTGGATAATTTCTCTTAGATCCTGCAGACCAGTGATCAAATCACTTCGAAATTCTTTCTAAGAAATTTATGTCTATATGAATGTTTTTCCTGGGGTTTGTATATGGAGTTATGAGGAGTTTTGGTTGATTTTAGACTAATTTACATAAGCTACATCTTGGATTTGTAGGCATCGTGCCATGGATCAATGTCCTGTGCAAACATGTAATTAATTGGATGCATTAATTTAATTTGCGTTTTTCAATTTGTAGCCCACCATATTATTAGTTACGTGTAAATGTCCGTTCATTCAAAACCATACTAGTACCGATTCTCCCTCAGTATAACACGGAGGACATACAATTTTGTCTTTTTTCACTTGACTTTCTCCATATTTCAGTACTTTAAATTACACTATGGAATTCTGGAGTCGCTTTGTTTTTACAGGTGAAATGTACAACATAGAGAAATGCAATTGAAGAGTTTAAGTAGAAAAATGAATGTATGTACCAAGTACACACATATGTATGTGCTGTCCTATAATGTGTTAGGCAGGACATTGACCCAGCTACAATGCCTACAACACCAAGATAAAATACTTTAAATTCGATGGAGGTTCTTCTATAATTTTGCATATGTAACTCCCAGTAAAAATCTCCGGATACATTAAAAGACAGAAACACAATTTTGAAGTAGCGTCGATTTGATCACGGCTTTCCAAGAAATGTGTGCCGGGTTCCAAAGAATCTAAAATGTGAAAAATTCTATGCTAAAAAGTTGTTAAAAACAATAGATCTCAAACAATTGCCAATTGGAAAGATAGGGTAAAAGATCGAACTGGTTGGCGAAATATGTTATCTTCGTTTTGTAAGATCCTGACCCCCCAGGGTTGTTCGAGACCGGATAAGTAAGTATGTACATATATGTTATCGGGCTCATTTTTGTCTTAATGGTCCCAAATCTTCATGCCTTTTTTGTTCCAATTTGAGGGATGTGACGTATTTTTTCAATTTATTGGCTAAAGATTAGGTTACTAGATCCAAACCAGCGAGAGCAATTGCGCTACATTAGATTGCCTGAAGTGGCGAAAGTCGACATACAGAATGCAGTAGCATGTTGACATAAAACGTTGTAATTCCGAAACCAGTGTCGAATATAACACAGAGAAAGGAAATATAACATATTTGGACGTCCCCTTAACAGCTCTGCAGCCACATTCGTATATGTATATGAACTTACCACTGTCATGCGTTAAAGCGGTAATATCTTCCGGTTCATCATTATAAAACATAATTTCGACGTCATCATCATCACTGCCAAAGCCATCACAATTCTCATGGTCATTACCGTCATCCAACGTGTTCTCTTCCTCCTCTTGATAGAGAATTAATTCAACTTCTTCGTCATCTACATATTTTTCCAAATATTCTAAACATGACTTGATATCTGACGCGTTTTCCGACATAGTGCCCTAAAAATTTAAATGATTTTTTCTTGTTTTTGTTTATTTCATCCAGGGAGGTTCATTGGGTTTCATTTCATAGAGAATTCTTTCAATTTCGTCTGGAACGGAATGGAATGAAATTCTGCTGACATGAAATCATGGTACAAATACAAGGTAGTAGCGTAGCCCAGTTGATTTCCTTTGTTTATATTTCACCGTACCCAACAGTGATGATATTAGGTAATTTTCGAGGGGACTTTTTGTATTCTTCCGAATCATGGTACAAATAAATTGTAGAAGCACTAGCCCAGCTGATTTGAACTTTCTTCTGAAGTGAGTATGAGTATATTTTTCTCTTATGTCAAAGTTTGTTTACATTTGGTTGTCTGCAACACCCGTTCGCCTGCAGCTGCTGTTTTTGAAAAATTTTCTCTGTAAAAATCACAGAAAAACGTTTTAATTTTCACACTTAAGCACTTTCAGAATATCAAATAAAACACAATTAGGGTGTTCACGAAGGACTGCTTATCAGCTCATGTGCTTATCTCGCCAACAACAAAATACATTGAAATAAAATAAGCAACTTTGAGCAACCTGTGCCTTTGGCAAAAGCTTATCAGCTTATTTTTAGTGTTGGAAAATACCAAAAATTTAACTTGCTGACAATACTAAAAACACGAAGTTTTAGCAAATGGCATCTCAAATTTTATATTTAAGTATTGGTAGCACTGGTATTTACATCTGTTTTTTGTTTATTAAAAAAAACAATCAAAATGAGCGCAAGTCGTGGGGTTGGGGAAACCTATGTGTACAAACGCAAAACCATAAATATTTGCATCGTATACATTTCTGACTACTTACCTTTAATGAATTCAATTTCCAAAGTACTCATATTGACTCTGAAGTCCATAATTTGTTGTTTAATGCTCTGCTTAGGCATTTTACAAACAGTTTCAATTGTACATTGATGGTTTTGATTTCATTTATCGAACAGCTGATTGAAAAAAATAAGCAGATAACCAACATGGAAGGGTGTTCACGTAGCCCAGAGCTTATTTTTCATCTTTTCAGCACATAAGCTGATAAGCAGCCCTGCGTGAACAACCTAAATCATTTTCTAAATTGCACTTTTTCCAATTTTGTCAACAATTTAAGTATTTTTCTATCAGCTGACTTGACACAATACAGACACTGAGCAAAAACAAAATGCCTGTTGGTTTGTATTCTGTATTTAAACCGAAAGATTAATGGATGTTTGTAGAACATATAAACAAATGTATTTAATTTGCGTAAAGAATGCCAATCTTTCGGTGTAAATGCAGTGAAAGCTTTAGTTAGCCTCAGGCACACATAATTCCAGTCATCTTACACAAAAAATAACAATAGATAATTTTTGGCAATTTCGATCAGCTGAGTTTGACAGAGTCGGCTTTGATATAAAAACAATATTTCTGCAATTTCTACTGCTTATCTTATTTATTTTTCCATTGTTGTAATTAAAAACCTCTCACATAAAATTTAGTGAGCCAAAACCGAAAATACTCTTAATGGACAAAAAGGAGTTGGTGACTTTTGGAAATCGAAAGGAGGTAAAAAAGTCCTTATCTCGTGCTTTCTCCACTGCCGTTTCTTACGCCTAAAGAGACGGTTTATCTCCTTTATTTACTCCCTATACCGCTCAGTCGCAGCTCGCGTTGCAATTGACTGAAGCATTGCCATGCGTGCAGCGTTCTTTTCATTATTTGCAATGCGACACTCTTCATCGTACCATGGTTTGTTGCGAAGCGGTTTATCAAAACCAAGTACGGTTGTTGCGGCAGTTTTTATAGAGCCGGAAATGGGTTTCCACTGCGCTTCAGGATCGTTATCGGGAGGGAGTGGGTTCTGTGCCAAAAGTTGCGAGAGCTTCCTTGAGTAGGCTGTGGCTACCTCTGGTAATTGCAGCTTTCCGATGTCCAGCTTCCTCTGCGTCTGGGTTCGTACGATTTTCGCTCTACTTAATCTTGTGCGAACCTTTGCTGCTACCAGGTAATGATCAGAATCAATGTTAGCTCCTCTGATCACTCGTACGTCCATTACACTGGATGAGTGCCTTCCATCAATTACCACGTGATCAATTTGGTTCTTCGTTCTCTGATCAGGGGATACCCAAGTAGCCTTGTGGATGTCTTTATGTTGGAATCTTGTACCACTAATGACCATGTTTTTTGCCGCGGCAAAGTCAATCAGTCTCATAACGTTGTCGGAACTATCAGCATGTAGACTGAAATTGCCAATAGTTGGATGAAACACATTCTCCCTGCCTATTTTGGCATTAAAATCTCCTAGTACAATCTTAATGCCATGACCAGGGCAGCGGTCATACGTTTCCTCTAGGAGCTCATAGAATATGTCTATGGCATCATCATATTTCTCTTCTCTCGGGGCATGCACACATATTAGGGAAATATAAAAATATTTCGCTTTTATGCGGATTGTGGCTATATGTTCACTCACAGGATTGAACCTAGAGACTAGATGTCGCAGTCTTTTGCCAACTACAAATCCGCAAACAAATTCATGTTTTTTCTCATGGCAACTGTAGCATATGTCGCAGTTTCTTTTTCGTGGCAAGCCATGTCCTGTCCATCGCATTTCCTGGATTGCGGTAATGTCAGCCTTATAACTTTCGAGGACATCTGCCAATTGGATATTTGCACCGGATCTATATAGAGTTCTTACATTCCAGGTGCATATCCGTAAATCGTGGTCCTTATTACGTTTGCGGGGGTCGTCAACAAATAGGGGTTGTTTATGTTTTCTGTTTCGTCGTATTTCTATTTCTTTATTTTGCCAAGGTTTTATGTTTTTTATTTATTAATATTTCATTTGATTAAATTAAATTACACTGACGATTTGTATATTTTTCATTTCACATTAAATTCCAAAAATGCTATGTAATTTGTAGTTATCCGCGTTTGTCTTCGCTTATTCTCTCCGCCGTTATATCTCACGCTCTCAGTTTTATCGTTAACCTCAAATTAATCGTTTGGTTTTCAAACTGGTTTGAAGACCATCAGATTTATCTGACACGTCTTCACATTGACCATAGAATAATACATACATTTGTAGAAATGAGAGCAATTAAATTTAAAATTACCTTACACCAGGTGGAGTTACAAAATATGTTCACTTAAATTATTTCCCGTCGTTTTAGTGTATAACTGAAAAATTTATATATATTTTGCACTTTTTTGTTGACTTTTATCGTTGGTATACATTTGAATTGTATTTAACACAACTAGTTTGCTACAAAAACACGAAATTCGGTTGTTGTTCCTTTGTTGATCGTTGTATACTATTGCCACTATCTGGTATTATTGAACCCATATTTTCCACCATCCAATGTTTACTTTCCATCGTACCTATGACGTTTAATTTATTGAGCGAATAAAAGCTTCTATGGTATGTATTATTCTATGACATTGACACTTTTTCTTCAGATTAGATAGATCGTCAAATCCGTCTGATAATCTGAACTTTATATGGTCTAGGAACCGAGATATATCGATTTAGTAAGGATTGGATTAGGAGAAATTGCCATTTTTGTGCCGTTTTCATGCATTTTGGCCATCTAAATGTACGAATATTGCAAAGTGACGTTGAGCAAAGTTGTTAATCTCGACGTCGGCTACAACGTATTCAATAAATAAAGCGGTATTTTTGGGTTCCCTTTAGTGGGACCATGAAAAATCAGTTTTCCATAAGTTAGTTAACAAAACTGAATCAAAATCATCCTATAATACAGTTCCACTAGACAAAACATTAGGAATTTTTGCTCTATTTATAGTTTTGGAGCAGAAAATGACAACAAATTTTGGGTTTCCATACATATTGAAAACCAACTTGCATTTTTATTTAATGTATGAGAAGTTCTTACTACAAGCTTACAAGGTCAGGGACATTTTTGCAATTGAAAAATGTTTGGTTTTGTTGGAATAATAGTCAATACAGTTAAGCACACTCACTGGCATGACTAGTTTCGAACTCCGTGAGAAGATCATCATCACATGCCTAACTAAATAAAATGGTTTCCCGTTACATCCCATGAAGGGATTAGGGAGAGCTTCTCACAAACCAGTGAGTTGTGCGTGTTTTAATTTTACACTCACTGATTGGGACCTACAATTTTAAACCAGTTCCGTATTTTGAGAAGCTTTTTCATTGCTAAGTACTCGATAGTGCCGCCCTCACTAAGCGAGGTGACCGCCGTGGAAAGAAATTTAAGGTGGTCAGAGCAGGGGTCAAACCCCCGTTCTACTGCACAAGAGACGCGCACACTACAATTGCACCACCGTCAAGCCTAACTACTGTGCCTGAATTGATACCATCGATAGATCATCAATCAATCCGAAATATGCAGTTTACATATGTATGAGAATTAGTATCATTCGAAGATCCCTACGTACCAACACACTGAAAGGTCCATAATTCCAACACAAGAACATAAAGCTTTTTTCCTCCATGTTCTTCTTTTCCTCTTGGATACTCACATTGTTGCAGTGCATGGAGGCATAGAGTAATACTTAAGAGTTTCCATTACTTTGTGCTTTATTTGCTGCTGCATTTTACCAATTTTACACTTTCGTTGGAAATAAAACGGACAGAAATCAAAGGGAATG
Source organism: Phaonia tiefii (assembly GCA_963931995.1). Classification (NCBI taxonomy): domain Eukaryota; kingdom Metazoa; phylum Arthropoda; class Insecta; order Diptera; family Muscidae; genus Phaonia; species Phaonia tiefii. The sequence continues at coordinate 49,512,619 of OZ008369.1, read as the reverse complement.
CGTATTTTCGTTCAATGCAAACAACATAACACATAATTTAGCTGTCATTAGTATCAAGAAACACTATTTAAAAATTAGTTCCTGTCTTATTTGCTCTCTCATTAGCCATAATCGGCCTAGTACCTTTTTGATCAGCTGTGCCATAGAATCCCCCTCAGAGGTGTGTTATTTACGTTCGATGTTGAAAAGAATTGCTTTACTAATACCAGATAGAGGCAATGGTTCAAAACAACGAACAAAATAACAACAACGGCATTTCGTTTTGTGTGTTAAAATTATTGTGTTACACACATTTCAATTTCAAAGTTTCTCACCAAAACGACATGAAAAATTAAAGCAAGAAGTTATTGTAATTCCACCTGGTGTATGCCACTTTTCGTCAAACATCACTCTATCACACCGACCGCATCAAGAAGAGTGTACCATACATAAAGGAAATAAGTAGTTATCGCACAGGCGTTGTCAATCACTGTCACTATGTGCTGTCCTGTCGATTTGTAACTCTAATTTAAATTTGCCATAACACTCATTGACGTTTATTCAACTCTGTGTGAAATTTGATACATACAAAAAGTATAATTTCCAGGTTGTGTAATTCGAACAACTAGTTTAATTTTTTTCATGTCGTTGTGTTCCCAATATCAAACAAACTGTTCACCTGTTCTCAATACATCTGGCAAGGAATATTTTCTATGGGATCGAACGTTATAATTATTGCATTAAGCTCCATCTTGAAAACATCCCATTAAACAAGAAATTATTCATTTGTCTTATTTTTAAATTCTTTATTTTAATTACACCTGTCTGTATGCATGCATGCCGAAAAAACTTTGGATTGATGTTTAACCCTTTTCCCGTGATCCAATCGAGCTGAAACTTCGCAGGCAAACTAATGACGACGTCAAAAATGAACAAATAGGGGCAGGATTGCACAAAGGGGCGTGGTAGTGTTGTCATTTAAAGTTTGTGTCTAGAGTAATGTGTAAAATAAAAAATCCAATGAGAGTAATCCTGACCCAAATTCGTTACTGTCGCATGTACCGCCACCGTTGATTCCAGCGTCAGGTGTAATGACGTCCAGCTCCAATTTAGTTGCCCAGCCAGCTCTGGAAAGCCATCAGCATCAAATCGATGTTTTGCAGGCTCAACTTTTAAATGCACAACGTGTCACAGGGTCCACTAGCATGCGTCAGTACGCCTCCATGGAGGATGTGAATCCCCACAAGAAGCTAACATATAAAAAATATAAATATATATATATATAACGGAGCCCGAAGTTAATTTCGTAATAAACCAAAAAAAGGAAACACTAAAATTGATGATAACACTATGGATGAATGACCTGTAAGAAAAGTTATAATAAAGTAATAGTAATTTGAAAATATGTGTATGTTTTGTTTTGTTTTGTTTTGTTTAAGAAAAGCAGAAATTTACACAGGATTTCCTACTTTACTTGTGAACTGACTGGTGTCGCTGTCAGCCTTGACCCTCCCGCTCGAAACTCCTGCAGTTTCGCCATGACTCTGTACTTCTCAGAGTCCCAAATACGTTACTTTACCTGGGTATGCTTAACCCTCTTATTCCCCTTTACCTTTAGGTAGTTTTAACCGAACATGTTACACGCGCTGTTTTAAGAATTCAAACGTTATAATAGTTTTTATTAACATAGCCAAATACCTTTACACTTCTTTGACATTATTGTCAACTAAATTCAATTATTATGCCCACAGGGCAAAGCGCTAACCCGTATCGGGTATCTTATTACTATTAAATTCTATGGTGATGCTCTGATTACGCATCACCAATTCTTATAATGTAGGACTTATCTTTATCTAACGCTCTTTACATCAATAATAGTGGTTAGTAATTACTGGCCAATTTCTGCCATGGAAAATGTTTTAAAACCCGTGAGGCAAATATAATAATGCTAGGCGAAAAGTAGATCGATATCACCGCCGATTCAAAAAGTTTACATATATACTCGGGTAATGGTAGTAAATTTCTTAAAGTTTTCTCTGACCGATGGTGAGTAAAATAAGCTACTTTGTTCCGAAATTCACCTTAAATCGTGTGATGAATATCGTCATTTGTCATAGTACTCTAAATTTTTAACTGAACATTAGGACCTCCCATCTCTGCACTAATCTAATATGGGGGCCTCCATGACAAATGACTTTATTCTAACACGAACACAACTGACTTTCGAGAATCAAACCGGGGTCACTTTAAGAAATTTAGTTCACTTCACTGTCGTTAATTCAATTAATCAAAAATAACAAAAACTGCAACACGGTTTTTAAAACATTCCCTCTAGCGAGGTTTTGGCACTTTAAGTTGCTTAGATACTACCGTGTATTACACTCAAACGATTTCAGCAATATTGGTATCGTTTATTCAGAATGGGCCGAATAATGTTTTTTTATTCCGGCATGCTGAAGGCAAAAAAAAAACTCTGTTCTTATGTAGGAATCTGGCCGTGTATATTAACCCGACATGGACCAAATTATCTCACGACTTCGTTGTGATAAGGTCTTAGCCTCGGCTCACGGATCTCTTCGTTTCTTGCTTATCGGAACGGTCTTAATTAGCAATCACAGACCATTCCCTATATGAACATGTATCTGCACTAAATGTACGGGTATCTTTTACTTTGTGTTTTACTTTTACTTTAACTTGGTCTCATCGGGAGCGCGTTTAGGGCATCCCTGTTAAGCTAGCCCCTCTGGGGCGGCTGTTGGTGCGACTTCTCAAATTGGGATTGTCTTAAACCAGCTTCGTTGGACCCTTAGGTCGAAAAGAGAAGTGAAAAATGGACTTACCCCGAATTCACGGAGGACTACCTGTGATTATTTGAGTTTTCTTATTGTTGTTGCAGAAGTTGGGGGTAGTTTGATGAAGTTTTCTGGATGTTATGAAATGTTGATGGTCCTGGCTAACTGCCTGATGAATTAATGGCGTTGCGGGTGCTGGTGTAGATGGTGATGGACGACCGAATCAAACTGGTGGTGGTGGTGTTGTCGGTGTTGTGTGTGCTGCTGCTGATGTGTGTCGCCTGGTGTTTTGGCTAAATTAACCCGGGTGTTTCTCGGCTTCTGATCGAGCTTTCTCGGGGAACGCCTCCGAGACGGCTCCCACGAAGAGGATACCTTCTGTCAAGGGAAAGAAAAATATCAGCGACTTTGCCGGCGCCTATTCCCCCCAAACACTTACCCTTTTTCTCCTGGTGATTTGGTTGATTGCTGGATGTATTTTCACGCAATTTCTCCAATTTGCTTACCGGACTTTTCTGGTTTTGTGAAGGTTTTGTCACTTACTTTCTTTATGACGATGGGTGTACCATATAAAACTCTGGAATCACTTACTTCGGGATATTGGACTATCTCCAACCGCTGGTAAATTTGAAATGGCCGATGACGCCGAAAATTTTAGCATGACGGGCCAGAAATCAACTCTGGTCCCGTTAGAACTTATGGCGTGACTTGAAACTGCGATGGTGTGCGAAATTCCCTGCGATTTTTCTCCAAAACTGTTTTTTCGCTATCATGTATGTACACCACAAATTAAAAATTATTTCACAATGACGTTTGTTTATGTCAGAGATGGTAAAATTGCCACAGATGAGTTGGGGCAATCAATTGGGTATCGATCGTCAAGATGGTTGTTGTGATCGTTGTGCCTTGCCGGCGTTACGGCGCCGCCACAAAGCCTACCATCCTGATGACTCTCCAGTCGAAGGATGGGAGGGAAACCTTTGCCCAATGAAGTTCATGCTAGGGCTCGATTGATCGGGGGCCTTACCTCATAGGTGGTCGACACCGCTCCTGAAAGTTAATCCTGGCTCGTCCATCAGTAAAGTCTTGTTGGACCTCCCTCTAGTTGCGAAGGACAAGGTAATTTGGTGCTGCTCCGGGTAGAGGACCATTGGAGAGGTGTTCACAATGGAAACCTCTTCAGGCCTGAATTCTAGGAGTAGACGTTCATAAATATCCTCAATCGCTCGCCGTGGATCGGCTAGGGCCGAAGCGGAGAGGTGTCGAATGGTTATCTTGTTGTCGGCGTATCCTAGAACTTTACGCCGGTTGACACTTTCTTCATATGAGTTACGGGCGGCTTGCTGCTCTCGGGCGTAAACGAAGTTCCGGCGACGCGCTTGTTGTGCCTGTATATCCACCTCTAGGTGTCCGTCCATCCTTCGGCGCAACTCCTCGTTCTCCGACCGGACGGTCTGCATTTCGGCTCTCAACAGAGCTAAATCCTGGGCCCATGTATTGTTGCGCTGCTCATGCTGGGAGCTCATTGCTTGCATTTCTGCCCGTAGAGTCCGTATAGCCTCATGCGGATGATCGAGCAGCTGACTTAACTCTTGGCGCAGCTCCACATTTTGCTGGTGGGTGGACTGCTGCTCCCGCCGAAGAGTCATGACATGTATGTCATATTGCGCCTGTAATTCTTCGTACCTAACTCGTTGCTGGTGTATTTCGGCCTGATCAGCCGCTCGCTGCTCCTGATTGGCCCGCACTTCAGCTCGCAAAGACACCAGTTCGCCTACATCAGCTATGGGTTCGCCTGTGCTGAAGCCAAGATAGATCGGCTGGGTAGTATAACCCGCTCGTCGGCACACGGGGCAGTCGGTGCAGACTTGATCACGCCAAGTGAAGTGACAGTCCCGGTGCATTACGTGTCCACAGTTGGTAACACACACACCATCATCCGTCGGGGTCAATATAGACAAGCACACACTGCACTCCACACCGCTTGCCATTCTAAGGACCTAAACAAATGACTATTGCTAACAAGAGGGGTCTTATTAATCGGGTCTTGAAAATGTTGCCATGTGTACTGCACTAGCTGGAATGATAAAGAAAGGGAAAAAAAAAAATTTTTGAGAACGTTCGTTTTATCTCCTAACAGGGTACTACATATGAAGACCTAGTCTACTTGGGAACTTTCGTCGGCAGTACTTGCCAACCCCTCACACTACTGAGTCGAGAGGACATCTCAAGTTTACCTTAATGTACCACCACCGACGTCAATTGGGTTCCAAATTTATTTCTATATGATCAAAGCCTTTTCCTGCCCAAGATTCTCATGCGGTTTTAAACCAATTAGGCACGATTCGGTTTGCTGGCAACGCGAACCCACGTCCTGAGATCGACGTGTTCCAAAATAACCACGAAAGCAACATTATTGCTTAATATCCTTAGCATGAAAAACGCCTAACCTTTTACCCTTCAGGTCTTCGAGTTCGTATAGACTATTACCTATGGGTTTGAGAATTCGGCACTTGAGAAACTTTGGGGCCAACTTGGCATTAAAGTTGTCTTTAAAGCTACTTTGGGCGAAATTCCGTCGAAACACTTCTTGACCTGGGATGTACTTCACTTGTCGACACCGGGTATTGTAGGTACGTTCGTTTCTCTCATAAGCTTTATGGAGACTCGTCTGAATCTTAGATCGAATTAAGTCCTGGGCCACTGACTTGGGCACTTGTTCATTGCCTATTTCGGTTAAATTCTTCAACCTTCTCGCCAGTTCATACGTGCTCCCGTGGGTGATCATGTTCACTCCGAAGAGCGCAAAATATGGTGTCACCGCGATCGCGCTATGAACGGCTGATCTTAATGAGCACTCAATGGAAGACAAGTGTCTATCCCACTCACGATGGTCTTCTTTCATGTATGACCGTATGGCCGACAGGACGGACTGGTTGACTCTCTCAGAGGCGTTGGCCTGCGGAGAGTAAGCCGCAGTTCGGAAATGTTTAATACCGAAATTCGCTACAAAATCGCCGAACTCATTACCGATGAATTGTTTACCATTGTCGGAGACAATGGTCTCTGGAACACCAAATTTGTGGCAGACTTCACTAATCAGGAAACGTACCACACTCTTACTACTTGCCTTCGGCATGGCCTTCAGAAGTACAAATTTAATAAGATGATCCAAAACTATAAAAATGTAGCAGTTCCCATTCTTTGAACGTGGGTATGGACCTAAAAAGTCCACATAAACACGCTGGAACGGTCGCTGGATCACCACTTCTTTGCCCATGGGCGGTCGCATCGTAACATTAGCTGCTTTGGACTCGCGGCATATCCGACATGCGTCCACGAAGCTTTTCACTTGCACATCCATGCTAGGCCAGAAGAAATATTCCTTAATTCTTCTAAGCGTCTTATAAAAACCTCCGTGGCTTGCATGAGGTGGATCGTGCGCTTTCTGGATGATGCTGTGCGTCAACTCCGCTGGCACCCATATCTTCCACGCAAAATCTTCGTGGAGCGGCACTCCATCATATGGCATCGTTCGTTTGTACACGAATCCGTCGATAATTCTCAAATCAGGCAATCGGTCTGCATTCGCCTCAATAGTCTCAATCAATTCCTTATATCCTGTACTCTTAAAAGCCTCGTCTTCCAAGTCTATCAGCTTCAACACTTCCGCTGCTATTTCCTCCATTTCATACCTTGACAGGGTATCTGGGACGACGTTTAATTTCCCCTTCCGATGTTCGATAACAAAATCGAAAGATTGGAGGTGAAGACTCCATCGAGCTAAACGACCGCTCAAATCTCGGTGCGACATTAGCCACTTCAGGCTGCTGTGGTCGGTGATTACGGTAAACGGCATAAGTTCCACAAAAGGCCGAAATTTTTTTATCGCCAGTACCACTGCCAAACATTCGCGTTCGGTGACTGTATAATTACGCTGGGCTGAAGTGAGCTTATGCGAGAAATATGCAATCGGGTGTTCTTCTTCCTTTTCGTCTCGTTGGAAGAGCACTGCTCCTACTCCAATATCCGAAGCATCGCACTGGATATAAAATCTTCTCGAAAAATCAGGGTGAACTAGTACGGGACTAGTGACCAAGGCCCTTTTCAACTCCTCGAAGGCCGATTTCGCCTCTTCGGAGAAAACAAACGCTTTACTCTTCTTAAGCGTATCCGATATCGGAGCCGCGATGGTGGCATAGTCCGAAATAAATTTCCGGTACCAACCCGTAGCGCCTAAGAAGCTTCTTACCTGCTTCAACGTTTTCGGGAATCTATAGTTCACTATCGACTCTACCTTAGAAGGATCAGGTTTCACTTGGCCGCCTCCCACGAGATAGCCTAAGTATCGTAACTCCTTAAAACAAAATTTAGATTTTTGGACGTTTATGGTAAGTCCTGCGTCAGCCAGGCAACGTGCCACTTGCTGTAACAACTCCATATGAGTGTGAAAATCCGGTGATACTACCAATAAGTCGTCCAAGTACACAAACACGCGATCACGGATCGCGGCAGGGATCACTTTGTCCATAAGTCTGCAAAGCCTTTGTGCCGCATTGCATAGACCGAAAGGCATCACTTTGAAATGGTAAAGTGGCCTTCCAGGTACCGTGAACGCTGTCTTTTCTCTACTGGCAGGATCCAAAGGGATTTGCCAAAATGCATCTTTCAAATCGACACTCGAGATGTAATAAGTGTCTCCAAGTCTACTCAACAAACCTTCTATATGTGGAAGTGGATATGCATCCTTTACGGTGAGAGCATTGAGCTTACGTGCATCTAAGCAAAGCCGGTTCTTAGGCCCTTTGCGAACTAGTGTCACTGGATGACTCCAAGGACTCTCACTGGGCTCAATGACTCCCAAGTCCAACATGCGATCCACCTCTGCATATAAAAGTGTTTGAATCGCTGGTGAGACTGGATAGTACCGGTCCTTAACGGGGACTGCATCTCTCGTATCGATGGAATGCATCTCAAGTTGTGTCCTTCCGAGACCCTTCCTGGTATAGCAGGGAAACTTTCGGACTACCGAATTGAGAACTTCCTGATGTTGTGGCGACAAGACATGGGTCTTAACCGCCTCAGGGGCCTGGTCCTCCTCCGCCAGCTCTACCCCGTGAGTGGAAAGACTCTCGATGCTTGTCAGCAACCGGAAAGTTCTCATAAAATCCACCCCTAGGTACAAGGCTCGCTCTAAGGTAGGTACCAAGTAGAAATTCATCTCCTCAGACTTGTTGTTATAATTTATTCGTACCCGAATTCTGCCGAGAATACGATGGGCACTACCATCGGCTGTTTTAACCGATGAACCAAATCGATGAACTTGAAGTCCTGCTCGTTCTACCAGCTCTTGGCATCCCTTGCCTAAGCAAGTGACTGATGCTCCGCTGTCCACAAGTCCTTCAACTTCAAAACCTCCTATCACCACTTTAGCGTAGAATCTGTTGTCTGCGCCCTCAAAAAGAGTTGTCGCAGCGATCTCTCTGCGTACGAGCCTGCGATTGGTAAACCTTATCCTCGCTCGCTCGATTCGGTCAGACACTCCAAAGATTCTCGCTCGCGCCTCGCGATATTCCGCCAAGCGTAGATGGTATGGTCTCAAATCCTTCAATACTGGTATCTTTACTTCTACGTCAATCCGATCTTCATTCTGTAGAATCCTCGTTACAGTTTCATTCTCCAAGACTGCAGCATCTCCAGTTGTTTTTTTCTTCAAGCTATTGATATTCTTCTCCTCTGAAAGCTCGGTCGTTATGGCCGGTTGTGTACTGTTTAGTTTGGTCAAATCAGGTTCAGATTTAGAAACATTTATGTCTTCTAACTTGGTCATAGCTGGGTTGTTAATGTCCGGTTTACTGGTGACTGGGTTTAATTTTCCGTTGTCCGCACCTCCCCGGTCTGAGATGGGTACTTTGCTGAGTTTCCCTGGCATCTAGGGCACTTTGGTGTCACGGTGTCTTCTTTGCCACATTTGTAACAGAAGATTCGTCTATTGGTCGATGGGCAATCTCTAAACGAGTGACCAACCGCTCGACAATTCCAACACAATAGTTTTCCAGAAATTCCCAGTGCTTCTACTTCCGCAGCTAAGTCAGAGTCGGCTGGATTATTGTCCAAAACTACTTCATGCACTCTTGCCGAATAGCTCTGACGGGATGGTATAGTCTGTTTCTGCATCGCTAACAACGTTTCAGCTCGGCGAACTTCACGGTTGAGGTCATACAACGTGTGCACCTTAATCGGGAATAAAAGCTGCGCCACTGGTGCCTTCAGGTTTCCTTTCATTATCTCGACCAGCTGGGATTCCTGATACGGCTTGCTTTGTTGGTTCTTCAGCCGCATAATGACATTATAAAATTCTTCAAAAGTTTCATTGGGCTGTTGTCTCCTGTTCAAAATTTGCACTTGTAGCTGGAATTCATTGTCGTATCGCTGGAAGTGCGCCAATATGGCTGCTTGTACTTCTCTCCAACTCAGTGTCGGTGACAGCTTTCGAAGATTCCAGAAGAATTCCAGAGCTGGACCCTCCATCAAGGATGGTAGCCCTTTCAATAAATCAATCTCCGAACAATTAAAATCGCGTCTTGATATGTTTACGCGGTACAAAAACTCCTGTACGTTTATCGTCTTAGCGGTACCATCAAATTTAATACCCCATTTCTCCAAATCCGGTCTTCTATACCTCGGCCCTCCATACTCCTGTCGTTCTTCCCAACTGGATGTTTGCTGCGTATCTCGCAATGCTGCAGACGGTCTCATCTCCTCGCCTGTCCTGGGATCAAAATGTCCTGTCGGAGGCGTGGAATCGTATGGAGGCCAAAAACGATCACTAGGCCCTGATGGCTCAACTCCTTGTTGTCCAAAATTCACTGGATCTTCTCCATGTCTGCCTGACTGTTCTTGTGGCCTCAGGTATCCTGATCGGGTGAAATCGTCCGGCAACCCTCTACTATCCTGGACTGGCATCCTTCCGGGCATCATACTTGGTGGCTGCACTGCAAATTCCGCTACTTCTGGTTGCAGGTAAGATGTCTCCTCCCGAGGTGTTGTTTGATAAGCCACTGGAGCTGCTGTCAAAGGTGGCATCCTAGCTGCGGGATATGTTCTGCTATCAATTGCTAATGTCTGCCGGGTTGCTTCCAAGATAACCGGCAAAATCCTTCTCACTAAAGCGTCCTCATTGGTAAGGCGCGCCTCTTCAGAACCTTGGCTGTTGGGTCCCTCTGCCCCTAACATAGGTGCAGTCCGAGCGTTGTAAGCGGTCAAAACGCTATAACTCGGCGAGTCGATGGACTGTGTCTGGGCGACTGATCCATCTCCTCTCCTGGATACACTGAAACCTCCAGGATGTAGAGTCCCACTAGACACCACCGGTGGTGCTGAAGCGGTTGACGCTGATCCAGAAACTGGAATCGTCGTCTGCGTCCTACTTGTTGTGGCTGCATTAGCTGCCTGAATCACATCTCCCCCGGAAGCATCTATCTGTGCCAAATCGGTCACTTCTGTAGCTCCGTCAAGTGGAGAATGGTGGATGGGCATCTTGCCTCAAAGGATCAAAACAAATTCACAAGGAAAGAAAAAGGAAAAAAAGGAAAAAAAAACGAAAACAATCGAAGATTTGCTAAAAGCAATCGCGACAAAACCAAGCTTCCCTCTGGGAACACGAGGTGAAATATAAATATCGTTAATTCGTAAACCCAATTACTCGTTGATGGTGGTTCACGCATCGACTGGTGCCGATGTCAGAAAATTCAAAAATCTAAAATTACTTGTAGATCCTAAATATACCCTATCACCTGTAAAGAAAAATGCAAATTCACGGAAAGGAATATGATAATATAATATTAAGCTGAAAACCAAATGGTAAAAATTTATATTGGTATCAAAAGAAAAATTAAATCAAAAACTTAAAAAGTAATAGGCCAATTAAACTGACAAAAAAAAATATAAAAACTACTACTAATATTCTACACAAAGAAAATCAAACTAAAATAATATTACTAAAGACCAAAATCAAAAACTCAAAAATAATGCGGGATCAAACACCCAAAAACTCAAATAATGCGGGATCAAACACCCAAAAACTCAAATAATGCGGGATCAAACACCCAAAAACTCAAATAATGCAGGATCAAACACCCAAAAACTCAAATAATGCGGGATCAAACACCCAAAAATCAAAGTCAAATCAAAAATCATAAACCAAAATCAATATCAAAAATCACAAAATTAACTTAAATCAAACATATGAATTGAAATCAAAATTTCAAAACAAAAGTCGCAAAACTTAAACGCGAACAAAAAGTAAGCTAAGGGAATAAGCGAGTAAGCTTATCCAGGTAAAGATTGGTAAAGTAAGAACAAACACTTTCCCAAAACAAAACATAAAATAAAAACAAAACTTGTATAATGTGGTTCACTGAGCGGCCAAGCGAGGGCAAACGCATGGGGTCTGGTGCCGTCATACGTGACTCACTCTCTCAATCGCTCCTGAATACTTCCTTCGTATTCAGCCGAGTTTCAGATAACCCGTAGCTACCTAAAACTATTTGCACTTCGAAAAAAAAAATAAAAATGTAACTGTCAACTTGTCGTACTGATCCTAAGCAAAACGCCGCAACGCGGTTAGATCCTGAGAATCATGCCGGGACTTGCGATTTACTTCAAGATTCTGACGAACAAATGACCATTAAAACAAGGGATGACTTTACCAACTGAAAACTTAGCAACCTGTCGCAACGCGGTTAGATCCTGAGAATCTCGCCGGGACTTACACATTGTTCAGAAATTCAATTGATAAAACACTTGACACACTAATTTTACTCGACGAATTAAAATATGGATTACCAAACTAGAGTTAGTTACTTCACTTCGAGCAATTGTTCCTGGCAATGTGCCAGAACAAGACTTCGTAAGTAAAAAAAACTAAACAAAAGTATCAAAAAGCAATTCGATGTTTCGCGGCCTACCCGTCGCAACGCGTCTGAAATAACAAATATTCCCAAACGGGACTTACGAGAAGCGTAGAAGGCACCGAAAAACTTTATACTATTCAAAACGGATTACGATAGTAACTTCGGGCCCCACGTTGGGCGCCATTATGTCACAGGGTCCACTAGCATGCGTCAGTACGCCTCCATGGAGGATGTGAATCCCCACAAGAAGCTAACATTATGCCAGTGTGGCAGGGTGGTCTGCAATTTTTGAAATTATAATCTACACGTTTACGCGCTGATCGAGTGACTTGCTCAGTATGCCATACGTATGCCGGGCTTGGAACTCGCCGGATTGGGGGGGATCTTTCACTCATCAACACAACTACAGCCTGCCACTGGACAATAGAAAACATACCGAGTCTTAAAAAGAAATTTTTACACAAACGGATTATCGACATAAGAAAAAAAAAATATATATAACGGAGCCCGAAGTTAATTTCGTAATAAACCAAAAAAAGGAAACACTAAAATTGATGATAACACTATGGATGAATGACCTGTAAGAAAAGTTATAATAAAGTAATAGTAATTTGAAAATATGTGTATGTTTTGTTTTGTTTTGTTTTGTTTAAGAAAAGCAGAAATTTACACAGGATTTCCTACTTTACTTGTGAACTGACTGGTGTCGCTGTCAGCCTTGACCCTCCCGCTCGAAACTCCTGCAGTTTCGCCATGACTCTGTACTTCTCAGAGTCCCAAATACGTTACTTTACCTGGGTATGCTTAACCCTCTTATTCCCCTTTACCTTTAGGTAGTTTTAACCGAACATGTTACACGCGCTGTTTTAAGAATTCAAACGTTATAATAGTTTTTATTAACATAGCCAAATACCTTTACACTTCTTTGACATTATTGTCAACTAAATTCAATTATTATGCCCACAGGGCAAAGCGCTAACCCGTATCGGGTATCTTATTACTATTAAATTCTATGGTGATGCTCTGATTACGCATCACCAATTCTTATAATGTAGGACTTATCTTTATCTAACGCTCTTTACATCAATAATAGTGGTTAGTAATTACTGGCCAATTTCTGCCATGGGAAATGTTTTAAAACCCGTGAGGCAAATATAATAATGCTAGGCGAAAAGTAGATCGATATCACCGCCGATTCAAAAAGTTTACATATATACTCGGGTAATGGTAGTAAATTTCTTAAAGTTTTCTCTGACCGATGGTGAGTAAAATAAGCTACTTTGTTCCGAAATCCACCTTAAATCGTGTGATGAATATCGTCATTTGTCATAGTACTCTAAATTTTTAACTGAACATTAGGACCTCCCATCTCTGCACTAATCTAATATGGGGGCCTCCATGACAAATGACTTTATTCTAACACGAACACAACTGACTTTCGAGAATCAAACCGGGGTCACTTTAAGAAATTTAGTTCACTTCACTGTCGTTAATTCAATTAATCAAAAATAACAAAAACTGCAACACGGTTTTTAAAACATTCCCTCTAGCGAGGTTTTGGCACTTTAAGTTGCTTAGATACTACCGTGTATTACACTCAAACGATTTCAGCAATATTGGTATCGTTTATTCAGAATGGGCCGAATAATGTTTTTTTATTCCGGCATGCTGAAGGCAAAAAAAAAACTCTGTTCTTATGTAGGAATCTGGCCGTGTATATTAACCCGACATGGACCAAATTATCTCACGACTTCGTTGTGATAAGGTCTTAGCCTCGGCTCACGGATCTCTTCGTTTCTTGCTTATCGGAACGGTCTTAATTAGCAATCACAGACCATTCCCTATATGAACATGTATCTGCACTAAATGTACGGGTATCTTTTACTTTGTGTTTTACTTTTACTTTAACTTGGTCTCATCGGGAGCGCGTTTAGGGCATCCCTGTTAAGCTAGCCCCTCTGGGGCGGCTGTTGGTGCGACTTCTCAAATTGGGATTGTCTTAAACCAGCTTCGTTGGACCCTTAGGTCGAAAAGAGAAGTGAAAAATGGACTTACCCCGAATTCACGGAGGACTACCTGTGATTATTTGAGTTTTCTTATTGTTGTTGCAGAAGTTGGGGGTAGTTTGATGAAGTTTTCTGGATGTTATGAAATGTTGATGGTCCTGGCTACTGCCTGATGAATTAATGGCGTTGCGGGTGCTGGTGTAGATGGTGATGGACGACCGAATCAAACTGGTGGTGGTGGTGTTGTCGGTGTTGTGTGTGCTGCTGCTGATGTGTGTCGCCTGGTGTTTTGGCTAAATTAACCCGGGTGTTTCTCGGCTTCTGATCGAGCTTTCTCGGGGAACGCCTCCGAGACGGCTCCCACGAAGAGGATACCTTCTGTCAAGGGAAAGAAAAATATCAGCGACTTTGCCGGCGCCTATTCCCCCCAAACACTTACCCTTTTTCTCCTGGTGATTTGGTTGATTGCTGGATGTATTTTCACGCAATTTCTCCAATTTGCTTACCGGACTTTTCTGGTTTTGTGAAGGTTTTGTCACTTACTTTCTTTATGACGATGGGTGTACCATATAAAACTCTGGAATCACTTACTTCGGGATATTGGACTATCTCCAACCGCTGGTAAATTTGAAATGGCCGATGACGCCGAAAATTTTAGCATGACGGGCCAGAAATCAACTCTGGTCCCGTTAGAACTTATGGCGTGACTTGAAACTGCGATGGTGTGCGAAATTCCCTGCGATTTTTCTCCAAAACTGTTTTTTCGCTATCATGTATGTACACCACAAATTAAAAATTATTTCACAATGACGTTTGTTTATGTCAGAGATGGTAAAATTGCCACAGATGAGTTGGGGCAATCAATTGGGTATCGATCGTCAAGATGGTTGTTGTGATCGTTGTGCCTTGCCGGCGTTACGGCGCCGCCACAAAGCCTACCATCCTGATGACTCTCCAGTCGAAGGATGGGAGGGAAACCTTTGCCCAATGAAGTTCATGCTAGGGCTCGATTGATCGGGGGCCTTACCTCATAGGTGGTCGACACCGCTCCTGAAAGTTAATCCTGGCTCGTCCATCAGTAAAGTCTTGTTGGACCTCCCTCTAGTTGCGAAGGACAAGGTAATTTGGTGCTGCTCCGGGTAGAGGACCATTGGAGAGGTGTTCACAATGGAAACCTCTTCAGGCCTGAATTCTAGGAGTAGACGTTCATAAATATCCTCAATCGCTCGCCGTGGATCGGCTAGGGCCGAAGCGGAGAGGTGTCGAATGGTTATCTTGTTGTCGGCGTATCCTAGAACTTTACGCCGGTTGACACTTTCTTCATATGAGTTACGGGCGGCTTGCTGCTCTCGGGCGTAAACGAAGTTCCGGCGACGCGCTTGTTGTGCCTGTATATCCACCTCTAGGTGTCCGTCCATCCTTCGGCGCAGCTCCTCGTTCTCCGACCGGACGGTCTGCATTTCGGCTCTCAACAGAGCTAAATCCTGGGCCCATGTATTGTTGCGCTGCTCATGCTGGGAGCTCATTGCTTGCATTTCTGCCCGTAGAGTCCGTATAGCCTCATGCGGATGATCGCGCAGCTGACTTAACTCTTGGCGCAGCTCCACATTTTGCTGGTGGGTGGACTGCTGCTCCCGCCGAAGAGTCATGACATGTATGTCATATTGCGCCTGTAATTCTTCGTACCTAACTCGTTGCTGGTGTATTTCGGCCTGATCAGCCGCTCGCTGCTCCTGATTGGCCCGCACTTCAGCTCGCAAAGACACCAGTTCGCCTACATCAGCTATGGGTTCGCCTGTGCTGAAGCCAAGATAGATCGGCTGGGTAGTATAACCCGCTCGTCGGCACACGGGGCAGTCGGTGCAGACTTGATCACGCCAAGTGAAGTGACAGTCCCGGTGCATTACGTGTCCACAGTTGGTAACACACACACCATCATCCGTCGGGGTCAATATAGACAAGCACACACTGCACTCCACACCGCTTGCCATTCTAAGGACCTAAACAAATGACTATTGCTAACAAGAGGGGTCTTATTAATCGGGTCTTGAAAATGTTGCCATGTGTACTGCACTAGCTGGAATGATAAAGAAAGGGAAAAAAAAAAATTTTTGAGAACGTTCGTTTTATCTCCTAACAGGGTACTACATATGAAGACCTAGTCTACTTGGGAACTTTCGTCGGCAGTACTTGCCAACCCCTCACACTACTGAGTCGAGAGGACATCTCAAGTTTACCTTAATGTACCACCACCGACGTCAATTGGGTTCCAAATTTATTTCTATATGATCAAAGCCTTTTCCTGCCCAAGATTCTCATGCGGTTTTAAACCAATTAGGCACGATTCGGTTTGCTGGCAACGCGAACCCACGTCCTGAGATCGACGTGTTCCAAAATAACCACGAAAGCAACATTATTGCTTAATATCCTTAGCATGAAAAACGCCTAACCTTTTACCCTTCAGGTCTTCGAGTTCGTATAGACTATTACCTATGGGTTTGAGAATTCGGCACTTGAGAAACTTTGGGGCCAACTTGGCATTAAAGTTGTCTTTAAAGCTACTTTGGGCGAAATTCCGTCGAAACACTTCTTGACCTGGGATGTACTTCACTTGTCGACACCGGGTATTGTAGGTACGTTCGTTTCTCTCATAAGCTTTATGGAGACTCGTCTGAATCTTAGATCGAATTAAGTCCTGGGCCACTGACTTGGGCACTTGTTCATTGCCTATTTCGGTTAAATTCTTCAACCTTCTCGCCAGTTCATACGTGCTCCCGTGGGTGATCATGTTCACTCCGAAGAGCGCAAAATATGGTGTCACCGCGATCGCGCTATGAACGGCTGATCTTAATGAGCACTCAATGGAAGACAAGTGTCTATCCCACTCACGATGGTCTTCTTTCATGTATGACCGTATGGCCGACAGGACGGACTGGTTGACTCTCTCAGAGGCGTTGGCCTGCGGAGAGTAAGCCGCAGTTCGGAAATGTTTAATACCGAAATTCGCTACAAAATCGCCGAACTCATTACCGATGAATTGTTTACCATTGTCGGAGACAATGGTCTCTGGAACACCAAATTTGTGGCAGACTTCACTAATCAGGAAACGTACCACACTCTTACTACTTGCCTTCGGCATGGCCTTCAGAAGTACAAATTTAATAAGATGATCCAAAACTATAAAAATGTAGCAGTTCCCATTCTTTGAACGTGGGTATGGACCTAAAAAGTCCACATAAACACGCTGGAACGGTCGCTGGATCACCACTTCTTTGCCCATGGGCGGTCGCATCGTAACATTAGCTGCTTTGGACTCGCGGCATATCCGACATGCGTCCACGAAGCTTTTCACTTGCACATCCATGCTAGGCCAGAAGAAATATTCCTTAATTCTTCTAAGCGTCTTATAAAAACCTCCGTGGCTTGCATGAGGTGGATCGTGCGCTTTCTGGATGATGCTGTGCGTCAACTCCGCTGGCACCCATATCTTCCACGCAAAATCTTCGTGGAGCGGCACTCCATCATATGGCATCGTTCGTTTGTACACGAATCCGTCGATAATTCTCAAATCAGGCAATCGGTCTGCATTCGCCTCAATAGTCTCAATCAATTCCTTATATCCTGTACTCTTAAAAGCCTCGTCTTCCAAGTCTATCAGCTTCAACACTTCCGCTGCTATTTCCTCCATTTCATACCTTGACAGGGTATCTGGGACGACGTTTAATTTCCCCTTCCGATGTTCGATAACAAAATCGAAAGATTGGAGGTGAAGACTCCATCGAGCTAAACGACCGCTCAAATCTCGGTGCGACATTAGCCACTTCAGGCTGCTGTGGTCGGTGATTACGGTAAACGGCATAAGTTCCACAAAAGGCCGAAATTTTTTTATCGCCAGTACCACTGCCAAACATTCGCGTTCGGTGACTGTATAATTACGCTGGGCTGAAGTGAGCTTATGCGAGAAATATGCAATCGGGTGTTCTTCTTCCTTTTCGTCTCGTTGGAAGAGCACTGCTCCTACTCCAATATCCGAAGCATCGCACTGGATATAAAATCTTCTCGAAAAATCAGGGTGAACTAGTACGGGACTAGTGACCAAGGCCCTTTTCAACTCCTCGAAGGCCGATTTCGCCTCTTCGGAGAAAACAAACGCTTTACTCTTCTTAAGCGTATCCGATATCGGAGCCGCGATGGTGGCATAGTCCGAAATAAATTTCCGGTACCAACCCGTAGCGCCTAAGAAGCTTCTTACCTGCTTCAACGTTTTCGGGAATCTATAGTTCACTATCGACTCTACCTTAGAAGGATCAGGTTTCACTTGGCCGCCTCCCACGAGATAGCCTAAGTATCGTAACTCCTTAAAACAAAATTTAGATTTTTGGACGTTGATGGTAAGTCCTGCGTCAGCCAGGCAACGTGCCACTTGCTGTAACAACTCCATATGAGTGTGAAAATCCGGTGATACTACCAATAAGTCGTCCAAGTACACAAACACGCGATCACGGATCGCGGCAGGGATCACTTTGTCCATAAGTCTGCAAAGCCTTTGTGCCGCATTGCATAGACCGAAAGGCATCACTTTGAAATGGTAAAGTGGCCTTCCAGGTACCGTGAACGCTGTCTTTTCTCTACTGGCAGGATCCAAAGGGATTTGCCAAAATGCATCTTTCAAATCGACACTCGAGATGTAATAAGTGTCTCCAAGTCTACTCAACAAACCTTCTATATGTGGAAGTGGATATGCATCCTTTACGGTGAGAGCATTGAGCTTACGTGCATCTAAGCAAAGCCGGTTCTTAGGCCCTTTGCGAACTAGTGTCACTGGATGACTCCAAGGACTCTCACTGGGCTCAATGACTCCCAAGTCCAACATGCGATCCACCTCTGCATATAAAAGTGTTTGAATCGCTGGTGAGACTGGATAGTACCGGTCCTTAACGGGGACTGCATCTCTCGTATCGATGGAATGCATCTCAAGTTGTGTCCTTCCGAGACCCTTCCTGGTATAGCAGGGAAACTTTCGGACTACCGAATTGAGAACTTCCTGATGTTGTGGCGACAAGACATGGGTCTTAACCGCCTCAGGGGCCTGGTCCTCCTCCGCCAGCTCTACCCCGTGAGTGGAAAGACTCTCGATGCTTGTCAGCAACCGGAAAGTTCTCATAAAATCCACCCCTAGGTACAAGGCTCGCTCTAAGGTAGGTACCAAGTAGAAATTCATCTCCTCAGACTTGTTGTTATAATTTATTCGTACCCGAATTCTGCCGAGAATACGATGGGCACTACCATCGGCTGTTTTAACCGATGAACCAAATCGATGAAATTGAAGTCCTGCTCGTTCTACCAGCTCTTGGCATCCCTTGCCTAAGCAAGTGACTGATGCTCCGCTGTCCACAAGTCCTTCAACTTCAAAACCTCCTATCACCACTTTAGCGTAGAATCTGTTGTCTGCGCCCTCAAAAAGAGTTGTCGCAGCGATCTCTCTGCGTACGAGCCTGCGATTGTTAAACCTTATCCTCGCTCGCTCGATTCGGTCAGACACTCCAAAGATTCTCGCTCGCGCCTCGCGATATTCCGCCAAGCGTAGATGGTATGGTCTCAAATCCTTCAATACTGGTATCTTTACTTCTACGTCAATCCGATCTTCATTCTGTAGAATCCTCGTTACAGTTTCATTCTCCAAGACTGCAGCATCTCCAGTTGTTTTTTTCTTCAAGCTATTGATATTCTTCTCCTCTGAAAGCTCGGTCGTTATGGCCGGTTGTGTACTGTTTAGTTTGGTCAAATCAGGTTCAGATTTAGAAACATTTATGTCTTCTAACTTGGTCATAGCTGGGTTGTTAATGTCCGGTTTACTGGTGACTGGGTTTAATTTTCCGTTGTCCGCACCTCCCCGGTCTGAGATGGGTACTTTGCTGAGTTTCCCTGGCATCTAGGGCACTTTGGTGTCACGGTGTCTTCTTTGCCACATTTGTAACAGAAGATTCGTCTATTGGTCGATGGGCAATCTCTAAACGAGTGACCAACCGCTCGACAATTCCAACACAATAGTTTTCCAGAAATTCCCAGTGCTTCTACTTCCGCAGCTAAGTCAGAGTCGGCTGGATTATTGTCCAAAACTACTTCATGCACTCTTGCCGAATAGCTCTGACGGGATGGTATAGTCTGTTTCTGCATCGCTAACAACGTTTCAGCTCGGCGAACTTCACGGTTGAGGTCATACAACGTGTGCACCTTAATCGGGAATAAAAGCTGCGCCACTGGTGCCTTCAGGTTTCCTTTCATTATCTCGACCAGCTGGGATTCCTGATACGGCTTGCTTTGTTGGTTCTTCAGCCGCATAATGACATTATAAAATTCTTCAAAAGTTTCATTGGGCTGTTGTCTCCTGTTCAAAATTTGCACTTGTAGCTGGAATTCATTGTCGTATCGCTGGAAGTGCGCCAATATGGCTGCTTGTACTTCTCTCCAACTCAGTGTCGGTGACAGCTTTCGAAGATTCCAGAAGAATTCCAGAGCTGGACCCTCCATCAAGGATGGTAGCCCTTTCAATAAATCAATCTCCGAACAATTAAAATCGCGTCTTGATATGTTTACGCGGTACAAAAACTCCTGTACGTTTATCGTCTTAGCGGTACCATCAAATTTAATACCCCATTTCTCCAAATCCGGTCTTCTATACCTCGGCCCTCCATACTCCTGTCGTTCTTCCCAACTGGATGTTTGCTGCGTATCTCGCAATGCTGCAGACGGTCTCATCTCCTCGCCTGTCCTGGGATCAAAATGTCCTGTCGGAGGCGTGGAATCGTATGGAGGCCAAAAACGATCACTAGGCCCTGATGGCTCAACTCCTTGTTGTCCAAAATTCACTGGATCTTCTCCATGTCTGCCTGACTGTTCTTGTGGCCTCAGGTATCCTGATCGGGTGAAATCGTCCGGCAACCCTCTACTATCCTGGACTGGCATCCTTCCGGGCATCATACTTGGTGGCTGCACTGCAAATTCCGCTACTTCTGGTTGCAGGTAAGATGTCTCCTCCCGAGGTGTTGTTTGATAAGCCACTGGAGCTGCTGTCAAAGGTGGCATCCTAGCTGCGGGATATGTTCTGCTATCAATTGCTAATGTCTGCCGGGTTGCTTCCAAGATAACCGGCAAAATCCTTCTCACTAAAGCGTCCTCATTGGTAAGGCGCGCCTCTTCAGAACCTTGGCTGTTGGGTCCCTCTGCCCCTAACATAGGTGCAGTCCGAGCGTTGTAAGCGGTCAAAACGCTATAACTCGGCGAGTCGATGGACTGTGTCTGGGCGACTGATCCATCTCCTCTCCTGGATACACTGAAACCTCCAGGATGTAGAGTCCCACTAGACACCACCGGTGGTGCTGAAGCGGTTGACGCTGATCCAGAAACTGGAATCGTCGTCTGCGTCCTACTTGTTGTGGCTGCATTAGCTGCCTGAATCACATCTCCCCCGGAAGCATCTATCTGTGCCAAATCGGTCACTTCTGTAGCTCCGTCAAGTGGAGAATGGTGGATGGGCATCTTGCCTCAAAGGATCAAAACAAATTCACAAGGAAAGAAAAAGGAAAAAAAGGAAAAAAAAAACGAAAACAATCGAAGATTTGCTAAAAGCAATCGCGACAAAACCAAGCTTCCCTCTGGGAACACGAGGTGAAATATAAATATCGTTAATTCGTAAACCCAATTACTCGTTGATGGTGGTTCACGCATAGACTGGTGCCGATGTCAGAAAATTCAAAAATCTAAAATTACTTGTAGATCCTAAATATACCCTATCACCTGTAAAGAAAAATGCAAATTCACGGAAAGGAATATGATAATATAATATTAAGCTGAAAACCAAATGGTAAAAATTTATATTGGTATCAAAAGAAAAATTAAATCAAAAACTTAAAAAGTAATAGGCCAATTAAACTGACAAAAAAAAATATAAAAACTACTACTAATATTCTACACAAAGAAAATCAAACTAAAATAATATTACTAAAGACCAAAATCAAAAACTCAAAAATAATGCGGGATCAAACACCCAAAAACTCAAATAAAGCGGGATCAAACACCCAAAAACTCAAATAATGCGGGATCAAACACCCAAAAACTCAAATAATGCAGGATCAAACACCCAAAAACTCAAATAATGCGGGATCAAACACCCAAAAATCAAAGTCAAATCAAAAATCATAAACCAAAATCAATATCAAAAATCACAAAATTAACTTAAATCAAACATATGAATTGAAATCAAAATTTCAAAACAAAAGTCGCAAAACTTAAACGCGAACAAAAAGTAAGCTAAGGGAATAAGCGAGTAAGCTTATCCAGGTAAAGATTGGTAAAGTAAGAACAAACACTTTCCCAAAACAAAACATAAAATAAAAACAAAACTTGTATAATGTGGTTCACTGAGCGGCCAAGCGAGGGCAAACGCATGGGGTCTGGTGCCGTCATACGTGACTCACTCTCTCAATCGCTCCTGAATACTTCCTTCGTATTCAGCCGAGTTTCAGATAACCCGTAGCTACCTAAAACTATTTGCACTTCGAAAAAAAAATAAAAATGTAACTGTCAACTTGTCGTACTGATCCTAAGCAAAACGCCGCAACGCGGTTAGATCCTGAGAATCATGCCGGGACTTGCGATTTACTTCAAGATTCTGACGAACAAATGACCATTAAAACAAGGGATGACTTTACCAACTGAAAACTTAGCAACCTGTCGCAACGCGGTTAGATCCTGAGAATCTCGCCGGGACTTACACATTGTTCAGAAATTCAATTGATAAAACACTTGACACACTAATTTTACTCGACGAATTAAAATATGGATTACCAAACTAGAGTTAGTTACTTCACTTCGAGCAATTGTTCCTGGCAATGTGCCAGAACAAGACTTCGTAAGTAAAAAAAACTAAACAAAAGTATCAAAAAGCAATTCGATGTTTCGCGGCCTACCCGTCGCAACGCGTCTGAAATAACAAATATTCCCAAACGGGACTTACGAGAAGCGTAGAAGGCACCGAAAAACTTTATACTATTCAAAACGGATTACGATAGTAACTTCGGGCCCCACGTTGGGCGCCATTATGTCACAGGGTCCACTAGCATGCGTCAGTACGCCTCCATGGAGGATGTGAATCCCCACAAGAAGCTAACATTATGCCAGTGTGGCAGGGTGGTCTGCAATTTTTGAAATTATAATCTACACGTTTACGCGCTGATCGAGTGACTTGCTCAGTATGCAATGCGTATGCCGGGCTTGGAACTCGCCGGATTGGGGGGGATCTTTCACTCATCAACACAACTACAGCCTGCCACTGGACAATAGAAAACATACCGAGTTTTAAAAAGAAATTTTTACACAAACGGATTATCGACATAAGAAAAAAAAATATATATAACGGAGCCCGAAGTTAATTTCGTAATAAACCAAAAAAAGGAAACACTAAAATTGATGATAACACTATGGATGAATGACCTGTAAGAAAAGTTATAATAAAGTAATAGTAATTTGAAAATATGTGTATGTTTTGTTTTGTTTTGTTTTGTTGGGAAAATGTTGGGAAATGTTTTAAAACCCGTGAGGCAAATATAATAATGCTAGGCGAAAAGTAGATCGATATCACCGCCGATTCAAAAAGTTTACATATATACTCGGGTAATGGTAGTAAATTTCTTAAAGTTTTCTCTGACCGATGGTGAGTAAAATAAGCTACTTTGTTCCGAAATCCACCTTAAATCGTGTGATGAATATCGTCATTTGTCATAGTACTCTAAATTTTTAACTGAACATTAGGACCTCCCATCTCTGCACTAATCTAATATGGGGGCCTCCATGACAAATGACTTTATTCTAACACGAACACAACTGACTTTCGAGAATCAAACCGGGGTCACTTTAAGAAATTTAGTTCACTTCACTGTCGTTAATTCAATTAATCAAAAATAACAAAAACTGCAACACGGTTTTTAAAACATTCCCTCTAGCGAGGTTTTGGCACTTTAAGTTGCTTAGATACTACCGTGTATTACACTCAAACGATTTCAGCAATATTGGTATCGTTTATTCAGAATGGGCCGAATAATGTTTTTTTATTCCGGCATGCTGAAGGCAAAAAAAAAACTCTGTTCTTATGTAGGAATCTGGCCGTGTATATTAACCCGACATGGACCAAATTATCTCACGACTTCGTTGTGATAAGGTCTTAGCCTCGGCTCACGGATCTCTTCGTTTCTTGCTTATCGGAACGGTCTTAATTAGCAATCACAGACCATTCCCTATATGAACATGTATCTGCACTAAATGTACGGGTATCTTTTACTTTGTGTTTTACTTTTACTTTAACTTGGTCTCATCGGGAGCGCGTTTAGGGCATCCCTGTTAAGCTAGCCCCTCTGGGGCGGCTGTTGGTGCGACTTCTCAAATTGGGATTGTCTTAAACCAGCTTCGTTGGACCCTTAGGTCGAAAAGAGAAGTGAAAAATGGACTTACCCCGAATTCACGGAGGACTACCTGTGATTATTTGAGTTTTCTTATTGTTGTTGCAGAAGTTGGGGGTAGTTTGATGAAGTTTTCTGGATGTTATGAAATGTTGATGGTCCTGGCTAACTGCCTGATGAATTAATGGCGTTGCGGGTGCTGGTGTAGATGGTGATGGACGACCGAATCAAACTGGTGGTGGTGGTGTTGTCGGTGTTGTGTGTGCTGCTGCTGATGTGTGTCGCCTGGTGTTTTGGCTAAATTAACCCGGGTGTTTCTCGGCTTCTGATCGAGCTTTCTCGGGGAACGCCTCCGAGACGGCTCCCACGAAGAGGATACCTTCTGTCAAGGGAAAGAAAAATATCAGCGACTTTGCCGGCGCCTATTCCCCCCAAACACTTACCCTTTTTCTCCTGGTGATTTGGTTGATTGCTGGATGTATTTTCACGCAATTTCTCCAATTTGCTTACCGGACTTTTCTGGTTTTGTGAAGGTTTTGTCACTTACTTTCTTTATGACGATGGGTGTACCATATAAAACTCTGGAATCACTTACTTCGGGATATTGGACTATCTCCAACCGCTGGTAAATTTGAAATGGCCGATGACGCCGAAAATTTTAGCATGACGGGCCAGAAATCAACTCTGGTCCCGTTAGAACTTATGGCGTGACTTGAAACTGCGATGGTGTGCGAAATTCCCTGCGATTTTTCTCCAAAACTGTTTTTTCGCTATCATGTATGTACACCACAAATTAAAAATTATTTCACAATGACGTTTGTTTATGTCAGAGATGGTAAAATTGCCACAGATGAGTTGGGGCAATCAATTGGGTATCGATCGTCAAGATGGTTGTTGTGATCGTTGTGCCTTGCCGGCGTTACGGCGCCGCCACAAAGCCTACCATCCTGATGACTCTCCAGTCGAAGGATGGGAGGGAAACCTTTGCCCAATGAAGTTCATGCTAGGGCTCGATTGATCGGGGGCCTTACCTCATAGGTGGTCGACACCGCTCCTGAAAGTTAATCCTGGCTCGTCCATCAGTAAAGTCTTGTTGGACCTCCCTCTAGTTGCGAAGGACAAGGTAATTTGGTGCTGCTCCGGGTAGAGGACCATTGGAGAGGTGTTCACAATGGAAACCTCTTCAGGCCTGAATTCTAGGAGTAGACGTTCATAAATATCCTCAATCGCTCGCCGTGGATCGGCTAGGGCCGAAGCGGAGAGGTGTCGAATGGTTATCTTGTTGTCGGCGTATCCTAGAACTTTACGCCGGTTGACACTTTCTTCATATGAGTTACGGGCGGCTTGCTGCTCTCGGGCGTAAACGAAGTTCCGGCGACGCGCTTGTTGTGCCTGTATATCCACCTCTAGGTGTCCGTCCATCCTTCGGCGCAACTCCTCGTTCTCCGACCGGACGGTCTGCATTTCGGCTCTCAACAGAGCTAAATCCTGGGCCCATGTATTGTTGCGCTGCTCATGCTGGGAGCTCATTGCTTGCATTTCTGCCCGTAGAGTCCGTATAGCCTCATGCGGATGATCGCGCAGCTGACTTAACTCTTGGCGCAGCTCCACATTTTGCTGGTGGGTGGACTGCTGCTCCCGCCGAAGAGTCATGACATGTATGTCATATTGCGCCTGTAATTCTTCGTACCTAACTCGTTGCTGGTGTATTTCGGCCTGATCAGCCGCTCGCTGCTCCTGATTGGCCCGCACTTCAGCTCGCAAAGACACCAGTTCGCCTACATCAGCTATGGGTTCGCCTGTGCTGAAGCCAAGATAGATCGGCTGGGTAGTATAACCCGCTCGTCGGCACACGGGGCAGTCGGTGCAGACTTGATCACGCCAAGTGAAGTGACAGTCCCGGTGCATTACGTGTCCACAGTTGGTAACACACACACCATCATCCGTCGGGGTCAATATAGACAAGCACACACTGCACTCCACACCGCTTGCCATTCTAAGGACCTAAACAAATGACTATTGCTAACAAGAGGGGTCTTATTAATCGGGTCTTGAAAATGTTGCCATGTGTACTGCACTAGCTGGAATGATAAAGAAAGGGAAAAAAAAAAATTTTTGAGAACGTTCGTTTTATCTCCTAACAGGGTACTACATATGAAGACCTAGTCTACTTGGGAACTTTCGTCGGCAGTACTTGCCAACCCCTCACACTACTGAGTCGAGAGGACATCTCAAGTTTACCTTAATGTACCACCACCGACGTCAATTGGGTTCCAAATTTATTTCTATATGATCAAAGCCTTTTCCTGCCCAAGATTCTCATGCGGTTTTAAACCAATTAGGCACGATTCGGTTTGCTGGCAACGCGAACCCACGTCCTGAGATCGACGTGTTCCAAAATAACCACGAAAGCAACATTATTGCTTAATATCCTTAGCATGAAAAACGCCTAACCTTTTACCCTTCAGGTCTTCGAGTTCGTATAGACTATTACCTATGGGTTTGAGAATTCGGCACTTGAGAAACTTTGGGGCCAACTTGGCATTAAAGTTGTCTTTAAAGCTACTTTGGGCGAAATTCCGTCGAAACACTTCTTGACCTGGGATGTACTTCACTTGTCGACACCGGGTATTGTAGGTACGTTCGTTTCTCTCATAAGCTTTATGGAGACTCGTCTGAATCTTAGATCGAATTAAGTCCTGGGCCACTGACTTGGGCACTTGTTCATTGCCTATTTCGGTTAAATTCTTCAACCTTCTCGCCAGTTCATACGTGCTCCCGTGGGTGATCATGTTCACTCCGAAGAGCGCAAAATATGGTGTCACCGCGATCGCGCTATGAACGGCTGATCTTAATGAGCACTCAATGGAAGACAAGTGTCTATCCCACTCACGATGGTCTTCTTTCATGTATGACCGTATGGCCGACAGGACGGACTGGTTGACTCTCTCAGAGGCGTTGGCCTGCGGAGAGTAAGCCGCAGTTCGGAAATGTTTAATACCGAAATTCGCTACAAAATCGCCGAACTCATTACCGATGAATTGTTTACCATTGTCGGAGACAATGGTCTCTGGAACACCAAATTTGTGGCAGACTTCACTAATCAGGAAACGTACCACACTCTTACTACTTGCCTTCGGCATGGCCTTCAGAAGTACAAATTTAATAAGATGATCCAAAACTATAAAAATGTAGCAGTTCCCATTCTTTGAACGTGGGTATGGACCTAAAAAGTCCACATAAACACGCTGGAACGGTCGCTGGATCACCACTTCTTTGCCCATGGGCGGTCGCATCGTAACATTAGCTGCTTTGGACTCGCGGCATATCCGACATGCGTCCACGAAGCTTTTCACTTGCACATCCATGCTAGGCCAGAAGAAATATTCCTTAATTCTTCTAAGCGTCTTATAAAAACCTCCGTGGCTTGCATGAGGTGGATCGTGCGCTTTCTGGATGATGCTGTGCGTCAACTCCGCTGGCACCCATATCTTCCACGCAAAATCTTCGTGGAGCGGCACTCCATCATATGGCATCGTTCGTTTGTACACGAATCCGTCGATAATTCTCAAATCAGGCAATCGGTCTGCATTCGCCTCAATAGTCTCAATCAATTCCTTATATCCTGTACTCTTAAAAGCCTCGTCTTCCAAGTCTATCAGCTTCAACACTTCCGCTGCTATTTCCTCCATTTCATACCTTGACAGGGTATCTGGGACGACGTTTAATTTCCCCTTCCGATGTTCGATAACAAAATCGAAAGATTGGAGGTGAAGACTCCATCGAGCTAAACGACCGCTCAAATCTCGGTGCGACATTAGCCACTTCAGGCTGCTGTGGTCGGTGATTACGGTAAACGGCATAAGTTCCACAAAAGGCCGAAATTTTTTTATCGCCAGTACCACTGCCAAACATTCGCGTTCGGTGACTGTATAATTACGCTGGGCTGAAGTGAGCTTATGCGAGAAATATGCAATCGGGTGTTCTTCTTCCTTTTCGTCTCGTTGGAAGAGCACTGCTCCTACTCCAATATCCGAAGCATCGCACTGGATATAAAATCTTCTCGAAAAATCAGGGTGAACTAGTACGGGACTAGTGACCAAGGCCCTTTTCAACTCCTCGAAGGCCGATTTCGCCTCTTCGGAGAAAACAAACGCTTTACTCTTCTTAAGCGTATCCGATATCGGAGCCGCGATGGTGGCATAGTCCGAAATAAATTTCCGGTACCAACCCGTAGCGCCTAAGAAGCTTCTTACCTGCTTCAACGTTTTCGGGAATCTATAGTTCACTATCGACTCTACCTTAGAAGGATCAGGTTTCACTTGGCCGCCTCCCACGAGATAGCCTAAGTATCGTAACTCCTTAAAACAAAATTTAGATTTTTGGACGTTGATGGTAAGTCCTGCGTCAGCCAGGCAACGTGCCACTTGCTGTAACAACTCCATATGAGTGTGAAAATCCGGTGATACTACCAATAAGTCGTCCAAGTACACAAACACGCGATCACGGATCGCGGCAGGGATCACTTTGTCCATAAGTCTGCAAAGCCTTTGTGCCGCATTGCATAGACCGAAAGGCATCACTTTGAAATGGTAAAGTGGCCTTCCAGGTACCGTGAACGCTGTCTTTTCTCTACTGGCAGGATCCAAAGGGATTTGCCAAAATACATCTTTCAAATCGACACTCGAGATGTAATAAGTGTCTCCAAGTCTACTCAACAAACCTTCTATATGTGGAAGTGGATATGCATCCTTTACGGTGAGAGCATTGAGCTTACGTGCATCTAAGCAAAGCCGGTTCTTAGGCCCTTTGCGAACTAGTGTCACTGGATGACTCCAAGGACTCTCACTGGGCTCAATGACTCCCAAGTCCAACATGCGATCCACCTCTGCATATAAAAGTGTTTGAATCGCTGGTGAGACTGGATAGTACCGGTCCTTAACGGGGACTGCATCTCTCGTATCGATGGAATGCATCTCAAGTTGTGTCCTTCCGAGACCCTTCCTGGTATAGCAGGGAAACTTTCGGACTACCGAATTGAGAACTTCCTGATGTTGTGGCGACAAGACATGGGTCTTAACCGCCTCAGGGGCCTGGTCCTCCTCCGCCAGCTCTACCCCGTGAGTGGAAAGACTCTCGATGCTTGTCAGCAACCGGAAAGTTCTCATAAAATCCACCCCTAGGTACAAGGCTCGCTCTAAGGTAGGTACCAAGTAGAAATTCATCTCCTCAGACTTGTTGTTATAATTTATTCGTACCCGAATTCTGCCGAGAATACGATGGGCACTACCATCGGCTGTTTTAACCGATGAACCAAATCGATGAAATTGAAGTCCTGCTCGTTCTACCAGCTCTTGGCATCCCTTGCCTAAGCAAGTGACTGATGCTCCGCTGTCCACAAGTCCTTCAACTTCAAAACCTCCTATCACCACTTTAGCGTAGAATCTGTTGTCTGCGCCCTCAAAAAGAGTTGTCGCAGCGATCTCTCTGCGTACGAGCCTGCGATTGTTAAACCTTATCCTCGCTCGCTCGATTCGGTCAGACACTCCAAAGATTCTCGCTCGCGCCTCGCGATATTCCGCCAAGCGTAGATGGTATGGTCTCAAATCCTTCAATACTGGTATCTTTACTTCTACGTCAATCCGATCTTCATTCTGTAGAATCCTCGTTACAGTTTCATTCTCCAAGACTGCAGCATCTCCAGTTGTTTTTTTCTTCAAGCTATTGATATTCTTCTCCTCTGAAAGCTCGGTCGTTATGGGCGGTTGTGTACTGTTTAGTTTGGTCAAATCAGGTTCAGATTTAGAAACATTTATGTCTTCTAACTTGGTCATAGCTGGGTTGTTAATGTCCGGTTTACTGGTGACTGGGTTTAATTTTCCGTTGTCCGCACCTCCCCGGTCTGAGATGGGTACTTTGCTGAGTTTCCCTGGCATCTAGGGCACTTTGGTGTCACGGTGTCTTCTTTGCCACATTTGTAACAGAAGATTCGTCTATTGGTCGATGGGCAATCTCTAAACGAGTGACCAACCGCTCGACAATTCCAACACAATAGTTTTCCAGAAATTCCCAGTGCTTCTACTTCCGCAGCTAAGTCAGAGTCGGCTGGATTATTGTCCAAAACTACTTCATGCACTCTTGCCGAATAGCTCTGACGGGATGGTATAGTCTGTTTCTGCATCGCTAACAACGTTTCAGCTCGGCGAACTTCACGGTTGAGGTCATACAACGTGTGCACCTTAATCGGGAATAAAAGCTGCGCCACTGGTGCCTTCAGGTTTCCTTTCATTATCTCGACCAGCTGGGATTCCTGATACGGCTTGCTTTGTTGGTTCTTCAGCCGCATAATGACATTATAAAATTCTTCAAAAGTTTCATTGGGCTGTTGTCTCCTGTTCAAAATTTGCACTTGTAGCTGGAATTCATTGTCGTATCGCTGGAAGTGCGCCAATATGGCTGCTTGTACTTCTCTCCAACTCAGTGTCGGTGACAGCTTTCGAAGATTCCAGAAGAATTCCAGAGCTGGACCCTCCATCAAGGATGGTAGCCCTTTCAATAAATCAATCTCCGAACAATTAAAATCGCGTCTTGATATGTTTACGCGGTACAAAAACTCCTGTACGTTTATCGTCTTAGCGGTACCATCAAATTTAATACCCCATTTCTCCAAATCCGGTCTTCTATACCTCGGCCCTCCATACTCCTGTCGTTCTTCCCAACTGGATGTTTGCTGCGTATCTCGCAATGCTGCAGACGGTCTCATCTCCTCGCCTGTCCTGGGATCAAAATGTCCTGTCGGAGGCGTGGAATCGTATGGAGGCCAAAAACGATCACTAGGCCCTGATGGCTCAACTCCTTGTTGTCCAAAATTCACTGGATCTTCTCCATGTCTGCCTGACTGTTCTTGTGGCCTCAGGTATCCTGATCGGGTGAAATCGTCCGGCAACCCTCTACTATCCTGGACTGGCATCCTTCCGGGCATCATACTTGGTGGCTGCACTGCAAATTCCGCTACTTCTGGTTGCAGGTAAGATGTCTCCTCCCGAGGCGTTGTTTGATAAGCCACTGGAGCTGCTGTCAAAGGTGGCATCCTAGCTGCGGGATATGTTCTGCTATCAATTGCTAATGTCTGCCGGGTTGCTTCCAAGATAACCGGCAAAATCCTTCTCACTAAAGCGTCCTCATTGGTAAGGCGCGCCTCTTCAGAACCTTGGCTGTTGGGTCCCTCTGCCCCTAACATAGGTGCAGTCCGAGCGTTGTAAGCGGTCAAAACGCTATAACTCGGCGAGTCGATGGACTGTGTCTGGGCGACTGATCCATCTCCTCTCCTGGATACACTGAAACCTCCAGGATGTAGAGTCCCACTAGACACCACCGGTGGTGCTGAAGCGGTTGACGCTGATCCAGAAACTGGAATCGTCGTCTGCGTCCTACTTGTTGTGGCTGCATTAGCTGCCTGAATCACATCTCCCCCGGAAGCATCTATCTGTGCCAAATCGGTCACTTCTGTAGCTCCGTCAAGTGGAGAATGGTGGATGGGCATCTTGCCTCAAAGGATCAAAACAAATTCACAAGGAAAGAAAAAGGAAAAAAAGGAAAAAAAAACGAAAACAATCGAAGATTTGCTAAAAGCAATCGCGACAAAACCAAGCTTCCCTCTGGGAACACGAGGTGAAATATAAATATCGTTAATTCGTAAACCCAATTACTCGTTGATGGTGGTTCACGCATAGACTGGTGCCGATGTCAGAAAATTCAAAAATCTAAAATTACTTGTAGATCCTAAATATACCCTATCACCTGTAAAGAAAAATGCAAATTCACGGAAAGGAATATGATAATATAATATTAAGCTGAAAACCAAATGGTAAAAATTTATATTGGTATCAAAAGAAAAATTAAATCAAAAACTTAAAAAGTAATAGGCCAATTAAACTGACAAAAAAAAATATAAAAACTACTACTAATATTCTACACAAAGAAAATCAAACTAAAATAATATTACTAAAGACCAAAATCAAAAACTCAAAAATAATGCGGGATCAAACACCCAAAAACTCAAATAAAGCGGGATCAAACACCCAAAAACTCAAATAATGCGGGATCAAACACCCAAAAACTCAAATAATGCAGGATCAAACACCCAAAAACTCAAATAATGCGGGATCAAACACCCAAAAATCAAAGTCAAATCAAAAATCATAAACCAAAATCAATATCAAAAATCACAAAATTAACTTAAATCAAACATATGAATTGAAATCAAAATTTCAAAACAAAAGTCGCAAAACTTAAACGCGAACAAAAAGTAAGCTAAGGGAATAAGCGAGTAAGCTTATCCAGGTAAAGATTGGTAAAGTAAGAACAAACACTTTCCCAAAACAAAACATAAAATAAAAACAAAACTTGTATAATGTGGTTCACTGAGCGGCCAAGCGAGGGCAAACGCATGGGGTCTGGTGCCGTCATACGTGACTCACTCTCTCAATCGCTCCTGAATACTTCCTTCGTATTCAGCCGAGTTTCAGATAACCCGTAGCTACCTAAAACTATTTGCACTTCGAAAAAAAAATAAAAATGTAACTGTCAACTTGTCGTACTGATCCTAAGCAAAACGCCGCAACGCGGTTAGATCCTGAGAATCATGCCGGGACTTGCGATTTACTTCAAGATTCTGACGAACAAATGACCATTAAAACAAGGGATGACTTTACCAACTGAAAACTTAGCAACCTGTCGCAACGCGGTTAGATCCTGAGAATCTCGCCGGGACTTACACATTGTTCAGAAATTCAATTGATAAAACACTTGACACACTAATTTTACTCGACGAATTAAAATATGGATTACCAAACTAGAGTTAGTTACTTCACTTCGAGCAATTGTTCCTGGCAATGTGCCAGAACAAGACTTCGTAAGTAAAAAAAACTAAACAAAAGTATCAAAAAGCAATTCGATGTTTCGCGGCCTACCCGTCGCAACGCGTCTGAAATAACAAATATTCCCAAACGGGACTTACGAGAAGCGTAGAAGGCACCGAAAAACTTTATACTATTCAAAACGGATTACGATAGTAACTTCGGGCCCCACGTTGGGCGCCATTATGTCACAGGGTCCACTAGCATGCGTCAGTACGCCTCCATGGAGGATGTGAATCCCCACAAGAAGCTAACATTATGCCAGTGTGGCAGGGTGGTCTGCAATTTTTGAAATTATAATCTACACGTTTACGCGCTGATCGAGTGACTTGCTCAGTATGCAATGCGTATGCCGGGCTTGGAACTCGCCGGATTGGGGGGGATCTTTCACTCATCAACACAACTACAGCCTGCCACTGGACAATAGAAAACATACCGAGTCTTAAAAAGAAATTTTTACACAAACGGATTATCGACATAAGAAAAAAAAATATATATAACGGAGCCCGAAGTTAATTTCGTAATAAACCAAAAAAAGGAAACACTAAAATTGATGATAACACTATGGATGAATGACCTGTAAGAAAAGTTATAATAAAGTAATAGTAATTTGAAAATATGTGTATGTTTTGTTTTGTTTTGTTTTGTTTAAGAAAAGCAGAAATTTACACAGGATTTCCTACTTTACTTGTGAACTGACTGGTGTCGCTGTCAGCCTTGACCCTCCCGCTCGAAACTCCTGCAGTTTCGCCATGACTCTGTACTTCTCAGAGTCCCAAATACGTTACTTTACCTGGGTATGCTTAACCCTCTTATTCCCCTTTACCTTTAGGTAGTTTTAACCGAACATGTTACACGCGCTGTTTTAAGAATTCAAACGTTATAATAGTTTTTATTAACATAGCCAAATACCTTTACACTTCTTTGACATTATTGTCAACTAAATTCAATTATTATGCCCACAGGGCAAAGCGCTAACCCGTATCGGGTATCTTATTACTATTAAATTCTATGGTGATGCTCTGATTACGCATCACCAATTCTTATAATGTAGGACTTATCTTTATCTAACGCTCTTTACATCAATAATAGTGGTTAGTAATTACTGGCCAATTTCTGCCATGGGAAATGTTTTAAAACCCGTGAGGCAAATATAATAATGCTAGGCGAAAAGTAGATCGATATCACCGCCGATTCAAAAAGTTTACATATATACTCGGGTAATGGTAGTAAATTTCTTAAAGTTTTCTCTGACCGATGGTGAGTAAAATAAGCTACTTTGTTCCGAAATCCACCTTAAATCGTGTGATGAATATCGTCATTTGTCATAGTACTCTAAATTTTTAACTGAACATTAGGACCTCCCATCTCTGCACTAATCTAATATGGGGGCCTCCATGACAAATGACTTTATTCTAACACGAACACAACTGACTTTCGAGAATCAAACCGGGGTCACTTTAAGAAATTTAGTTCACTTCACTGTCGTTAATTCAATTAATCAAAAATAACAAAAACTGCAACACGGTTTTTAAAACATTCCCTCTAGCGAGGTTTTGGCACTTTAAGTTGCTTAGATACTACCGTGTATTACACTCAAACGATTTCAGCAATATTGGTATCGTTTATTCAGAATGGGCCGAATAATGTTTTTTTATTCCGGCATGCTGAAGGCAAAAAAAAAACTCTGTTCTTATGTAGGAATCTGGCCGTGTATATTAACCCGACATGGACCAAATTATCTCACGACTTCGTTGTGATAAGGTCTTAGCCTCGGCTCACGGATCTCTTCGTTTCTTGCTTATCGGAACGGTCTTAATTAGCAATCACAGACCATTCCCTATATGAACATGTATCTGCACTAAATGTACGGGTATCTTTTACTTTGTGTTTTACTTTTACTTTAACTTGGTCTCATCGGGAGCGCGTTTAGGGCATCCCTGTTAAGCTAGCCCCTCTGGGGCGGCTGTTGGTGCGACTTCTCAAATTGGGATTGTCTTAAACCAGCTTCGTTGGACCCTTAGGTCGAAAAGAGAAGTGAAAAATGGACTTACCCCGAATTCACGGAGGACTACCTGTGATTATTTGAGTTTTCTTATTGTTGTTGCAGAAGTTGGGGGTAGTTTGATGAAGTTTTCTGGATGTTATGAAATGTTGATGGTCCTGGCTAACTGCCTGATGAATTAATGGCGTTGCGGGTGCTGGTGTAGATGGTGATGGACGACCGAATCAAACTGGTGGTGGTGGTGTTGTCGGTGTTGTGTGTGCTGCTGCTGATGTGTGTCGCCTGGTGTTTTGGCTAAATTAACCCGGGTGTTTCTCGGCTTCTGATCGAGCTTTCTCGGGGAACGCCTCCGAGACGGCTCCCACGAAGAGGATACCTTCTGTCAAGGGAAAGAAAAATATCAGCGACTTTGCCGGCGCCTATTCCCCCCAAACACTTACCCTTTTTCTCCTGGTGATTTGGTTGATTGCTGGATGTATTTTCACGCAATTTCTCCAATTTGCTTACCGGACTTTTCTGGTTTTGTGAAGGTTTTGTCACTTACTTTCTTTATGACGATGGGTGTACCATATAAAACTCTGGAATCACTTACTTCGGGATATTGGACTATCTCCAACCGCTGGTAAATTTGAAATGGCCGATGACGCCGAAAATTTTAGCATGACGGGCCAGAAATCAACTCTGGTCCCGTTAGAACTTATGGCGTGACTTGAAACTGCGATGGTGTGCGAAATTCCCTGCGATTTTTCTCCAAAACTGTTTTTTCGCTATCATGTATGTACACCACAAATTAAAAATTATTTCACAATGACGTTTGTTTATGTCAGAGATGGTAAAATTGCCACAGATGAGTTGGGGCAATCAATTGGGTATCGATCGTCAAGATGGTTGTTGTGATCGTTGTGCCTTGCCGGCGTTACGGCGCCGCCACAAAGCCTACCATCCTGATGACTCTCCAGTCGAAGGATGGGAGGGAAACCTTTGCCCAATGAAGTTCATGCTAGGGCTCGATTGATCGGGGGCCTTACCTCATAGGTGGTCGACACCGCTCCTGAAAGTTAATCCTGGCTCGTCCATCAGTAAAGTCTTGTTGGACCTCCCTCTAGTTGCGAAGGACAAGGTAATTTGGTGCTGCTCCGGGTAGAGGACCATTGGAGAGGTGTTCACAATGGAAACCTCTTCAGGCCTGAATTCTAGGAGTAGACGTTCATAAATATCCTCAATCGCTCGCCGTGGATCGGCTAGGGCCGAAGCGGAGAGGTGTCGAATGGTTATCTTGTTGTCGGCGTATCCTAGAACTTTACGCCGGTTGACACTTTCTTCATATGAGTTACGGGCGGCTTGCTGCTCTCGGGCGTAAACGAAGTTCCGGCGACGCGCTTGTTGTGCCTGTATATCCACCTCTAGGTGTCCGTCCATCCTTCGGCGCAACTCCTCGTTCTCCGACCGGACGGTCTGCATTTCGGCTCTCAACAGAGCTAAATCCTGGGCCCATGTATTGTTGCGCTGCTCATGCTGGGAGCTCATTGCTTGCATTTCTGCCCGTAGAGTCCGTATAGCCTCATGCGGATGATCGCGCAGCTGACTTAACTCTTGGCGCAGCTCCACATTTTGCTGGTGGGTGGACTGCTGCTCCCGCCGAAGAGTCATGACATGTATGTCATATTGCGCCTGTAATTCTTCGTACCTAACTCGTTGCTGGTGTATTTCGGCCTGATCAGCCGCTCGCTGCTCCTGATTGGCCCGCACTTCAGCTCGCAAAGACACCAGTTCGCCTACATCAGCTATGGGTTCGCCTGTGCTGAAGCCAAGATAGATCGGCTGGGTAGTATAACCCGCTCGTCGGCACACGGGGCAGTCGGTGCAGACTTGATCACGCCAAGTGAAGTGACAGTCCCGGTGCATTACGTGTCCACAGTTGGTAACACACACACCATCATCCGTCGGGGTCAATATAGACAAGCACACACTGCACTCCACACCGCTTGCCATTCTAAGGACCTAAACAAATGACTATTGCTAACAAGAGGGGTCTTATTAATCGGGTCTTGAAAATGTTGCCATGTGTACTGCACTAGCTGGAATGATAAAGAAAGGGAAAAAAAAAATTTTTGAGAACGTTCGTTTTATCTCCTAACAGGGTACTACATATGAAGACCTAGTCTACTTGGGAACTTTCGTCGGCAGTACTTGCCAACCCCTCACACTACTGAGTCGAGAGGACATCTCAAGTTTACCTTAATGTACCACCACCGACGTCAATTGGGTTCCAAATTTATTTCTATATGATCAAAGCCTTTTCCTGCCCAAGATTCTCATGCGGTTTTAAACCAATTAGGCACGATTCGGTTTGCTGGCAACGCGAACCCACGTCCTGAGATCGACGTGTTCCAAAATAACCACGAAAGCAACATTATTGCTTAATATCCTTAGCATGAAAAACGCCTAACCTTTTACCCTTCAGGTCTTCGAGTTCGTATAGACTATTACCTATGGGTTTGAGAATTCGGCACTTGAGAAACTTTGGGGCCAACTTGGCATTAAAGTTGTCTTTAAAGCTACTTTGGGCGAAATTCCGTCGAAACACTTCTTGACCTGGGATGTACTTCACTTGTCGACACCGGGTATTGTAGGTACGTTCGTTTCTCTCATAAGCTTTATGGAGACTCGTCTGAATCTTAGATCGAATTAAGTCCTGGGCCACTGACTTGGGCACTTGTTCATTGCCTATTTCGGTTAAATTCTTCAACCTTCTCGCCAGTTCATACGTGCTCCCGTGGGTGATCATGTTCACTCCGAAGAGCGCAAAATATGGTGTCACCGCGATCGCGCTATGAACGGCTGATCTTAATGAGCACTCAATGGAAGACAAGTGTCTATCCCACTCACGATGGTCTTCTTTCATGTATGACCGTATGGCCGACAGGACGGACTGGTTGACTCTCTCAGAGGCGTTGGCCTGCGGAGAGTAAGCCGCAGTTCGGAAATGTTTAATACCGAAATTCGCTACAAAATCGCCGAACTCATTACCGATGAATTGTTTACCATTGTCGGAGACAATGGTCTCTGGAACACCAAATTTGTGGCAGACTTCACTAATCAGGAAACGTACCACACTCTTACTACTTGCCTTCGGCATGGCCTTCAGAAGTACAAATTTAATAAGATGATCCAAAACTATAA
Source organism: Phaonia tiefii (assembly GCA_963931995.1). Taxonomy (NCBI): domain Eukaryota; kingdom Metazoa; phylum Arthropoda; class Insecta; order Diptera; family Muscidae; genus Phaonia; species Phaonia tiefii. The sequence goes on along the minus strand of OZ008369.1, from coordinate 49,474,367 downwards.
AAATGTAGCAGTTCCCATTCTTTGAACGTGGGTATGGACCTAAAAAGTCCACATAAACACGCTGGAACGGTCGCTGGATCACCACTTCTTTGCCCATGGGCGGTCGCATCGTAACATTAGCTGCTTTGGACTCGCGGCATATCCGACATGCGTCCACGAAGCTTTTCACTTGCACATCCATGCTAGGCCAGAAGAAATATTCCTTAATTCTTCTAAGCGTCTTATAAAAACCTCCGTGGCTTGCATGAGGTGGATCGTGCGCTTTCTGGATGATGCTGTGCGTCAACTCCGCTGGCACCCATATCTTCCACGCAAAATCTTCGTGGAGCGGCACTCCATCATATGGCATCGTTCGTTTGTACACGAATCCGTCGATAATTCTCAAATCAGGCAATCGGTCTGCATTCGCCTCAATAGTCTCAATCAATTCCTTATATCCTGTACTCTTAAAAGCCTCGTCTTCCAAGTCTATCAGCTTCAACACTTCCGCTGCTATTTCCTCCATTTCATACCTTGACAGGGTATCTGGGACGACGTTTAATTTCCCCTTCCGATGTTCGATAACAAAATCGAAAGATTGGAGGTGAAGACTCCATCGAGCTAAACGACCGCTCAAATCTCGGTGCGACATTAGCCACTTCAGGCTGCTGTGGTCGGTGATTACGGTAAACGGCATAAGTTCCACAAAAGGCCGAAATTTTTTTATCGCCAGTACCACTGCCAAACATTCGCGTTCGGTGACTGTATAATTACGCTGGGCTGAAGTGAGCTTATGCGAGAAATATGCAATCGGGTGTTCTTCTTCCTTTTCGTCTCGTTGGAAGAGCACTGCTCCTACTCCAATATCCGAAGCATCGCACTGGATATAAAATCTTCTCGAAAAATCAGGGTGAACTAGTACGGGACTAGTGACCAAGGCCCTTTTCAACTCCTCGAAGGCCGATTTCGCCTCTTCGGAGAAAACAAACGCTTTACTCTTCTTAAGCGTATCCGATATCGGAGCCGCGATGGTGGCATAGTCCGAAATAAATTTCCGGTACCAACCCGTAGCGCCTAAGAAGCTTCTTACCTGCTTCAACGTTTTCGGGAATCTATAGTTCACTATCGACTCTACCTTAGAAGGATCAGGTTTCACTTGGCCGCCTCCCACGAGATAGCCTAAGTATCGTAACTCCTTAAAACAAAATTTAGATTTTTGGACGTTGATGGTAAGTCCTGCGTCAGCCAGGCAACGTGCCACTTGCTGTAACAACTCCATATGAGTGTGAAAATCCGGTGATACTACCAATAAGTCGTCCAAGTACACAAACACGCGATCACGGATCGCGGCAGGGATCACTTTGTCCATAAGTCTGCAAAGCCTTTGTGCCGCATTGCATAGACCGAAAGGCATCACTTTGAAATGGTAAAGTGGCCTTCCAGGTACCGTGAACGCTGTCTTTTCTCTACTGGCAGGATCCAAAGGGATTTGCCAAAATGCATCTTTCAAATCGACACTCGAGATGTAATAAGTGTCTCCAAGTCTACTCAACAAACCTTCTATATGTGGAAGTGGATATGCATCCTTTACGGTGAGAGCATTGAGCTTACGTGCATCTAAGCAAAGCCGGTTCTTAGGCCCTTTGCGAACTAGTGTCACTGGATGACTCCAAGGACTCTCACTGGGCTCAATGACTCCCAAGTCCAACATGCGATCCACCTCTGCATATAAAAGTGTTTGAATCGCTGGTGAGACTGGATAGTACCGGTCCTTAACGGGGACTGCATCTCTCGTATCGATGGAATGCATCTCAAGTTGTGTCCTTCCGAGACCCTTCCTGGTATAGCAGGGAAACTTTCGGACTACCGAATTGAGAACTTCCTGATGTTGTGGCGACAAGACATGGGTCTTAACCGCCTCAGGGGCCTGGTCCTCCTCCGCCAGCTCTACCCCGTGAGTGGAAAGACTCTCGATGCTTGTCAGCAACCGGAAAGTTCTCATAAAATCCACCCCTAGGTACAAGGCTCGCTCTAAGGTAGGTACCAAGTAGAAATTCATCTCCTCAGACTTGTTGTTATAATTTATTCGTACCCGAATTCTGCCGAGAATACGATGGGCACTACCATCGGCTGTTTTAACCGATGAACCAAATCGATGAAATTGAAGTCCTGCTCGTTCTACCAGCTCTTGGCATCCCTTGCCTAAGCAAGTGACTGATGCTCCGCTGTCCACAAGTCCTTCAACTTCAAAACCTCCTATCACCACTTTAGCGTAGAATCTGTTGTCTGCGCCCTCAAAAAGAGTTGTCGCAGCGATCTCTCTGCGTACGAGCCTGCGATTGTTAAACCTTATCCTCGCTCGCTCGATTCGGTCAGACACTCCAAAGATTCTCGCTCGCGCCTCGCGATATTCCGCCAAGCGTAGATGGTATGGTCTCAAATCCTTCAATACTGGTATCTTTACTTCTACGTCAATCCGATCTTCATTCTGTAGAATCCTCGTTACAGTTTCATTCTCCAAGACTGCAGCATCTCCAGTTGTTTTTTTCTTCAAGCTATTGATATTCTTCTCCTCTGAAAGCTCGGTCGTTATGGCCGGTTGTGTACTGTTTAGTTTGGTCAAATCAGGTTCAGATTTAGAAACATTTATGTCTTCTAACTTGGTCATAGCTGGGTTGTTAATGTCCGGTTTACTGGTGACTGGGTTTAATTTTCCGTTGTCCGCACCTCCCCGGTCTGAGATGGGTACTTTGCTGAGTTTCCCTGGCATCTAGGGCACTTTGGTGTCACGGTGTCTTCTTTGCCACATTTGTAACAGAAGATTCGTCTATTGGTCGATGGGCAATCTCTAAACGAGTGACCAACCGCTCGACAATTCCAACACAATAGTTTTCCAGAAATTCCCAGTGCTTCTACTTCCGCAGCTAAGTCAGAGTCGGCTGGATTATTGTCCAAAACTACTTCATGCACTCTTGCCGAATAGCTCTGACGGGATGGTATAGTCTGTTTCTGCATCGCTAACAACGTTTCAGCTCGGCGAACTTCACGGTTGAGGTCATACAACGTGTGCACCTTAATCGGGAATAAAAGCTGCGCCACTGGTGCCTTCAGGTTTCCTTTCATTATCTCGACCAGCTGGGATTCCTGATACGGCTTGCTTTGTTGGTTCTTCAGCCGCATAATGACATTATAAAATTCTTCAAAAGTTTCATTGGGCTGTTGTCTCCTGTTCAAAATTTGCACTTGTAGCTGGAATTCATTGTCGTATCGCTGGAAGTGCGCCAATATGGCTGCTTGTACTTCTCTCCAACTCAGTGTCGGTGACAGCTTTCGAAGATTCCAGAAGAATTCCAGAGCTGGACCCTCCATCAAGGATGGTAGCCCTTTCAATAAATCAATCTCCGAACAATTAAAATCGCGTCTTGATATGTTTACGCGGTACAAAAACTCCTGTACGTTTATCGTCTTAGCGGTACCATCAAATTTAATACCCCATTTCTCCAAATCCGGTCTTCTATACCTCGGCCCTCCATACTCCTGTCGTTCTTCCCAACTGGATGTTTGCTGCGTATCTCGCAATGCTGCAGACGGTCTCATCTCCTCGCCTGTCCTGGGATCAAAATGTCCTGTCGGAGGCGTGGAATCGTATGGAGGCCAAAAACGATCACTAGGCCCTGATGGCTCAACTCCTTGTTGTCCAAAATTCACTGGATCTTCTCCATGTCTGCCTGACTGTTCTTGTGGCCTCAGGTATCCTGATCGGGTGAAATCGTCCGGCAACCCTCTACTATCCTGGACTGGCATCCTTCCGGGCATCATACTTGGTGGCTGCACTGCAAATTCCGCTACTTCTGGTTGCAGGTAAGATGTCTCCTCCCGAGGTGTTGTTTGATAAGCCACTGGAGCTGCTGTCAAAGGTGGCATCCTAGCTGCGGGATATGTTCTGCTATCAATTGCTAATGTCTGCCGGGTTGCTTCCAAGATAACCGGCAAAATCCTTCTCACTAAAGCGTCCTCATTGGTAAGGCGCGCCTCTTCAGAACCTTGGCTGTTGGGTCCCTCTGCCCCTAACATAGGTGCAGTCCGAGCGTTGTAAGCGGTCAAAACGCTATAACTCGGCGAGTCGATGGACTGTGTCTGGGCGACTGATCCATCTCCTCTCCTGGATACACTGAAACCTCCAGGATGTAGAGTCCCACTAGACACCACCGGTGGTGCTGAAGCGGTTGACGCTGATCCAGAAACTGGAATCGTCGTCTGCGTCCTACTTGTTGTGGCTGCATTAGCTGCCTGAATCACATCTCCCCCGGAAGCATCTATCTGTGCCAAATCGGTCACTTCTGTAGATCCGTCAAGTGGAGAATGGTGGATGGGCATCTTGCCTCAAAGGATCAAAACAAATTCACAAGGAAAGAAAAAGGAAAAAAAGGAAAAAAAAACGAAAACAATCGAAGATTTGCTAAAAGCAATCGCGACAAAACCAAGCTTCCCTCTGGGAACACGAGGTGAAATATAAATATCGTTAATTCGTAAACCCAATTACTCGTTGATGGTGGTTCACGCATAGACTGGTGCCGATGTCAGAAAATTCAAAAATCTAAAATTACTTGTAGATCCTAAATATACCCTATCACCTGTAAAGAAAAATGCAAATTCACGGAAAGGAATATGATAATATAATATTAAGCTGAAAACCAAATGGTAAAAATTTATATTGGTATCAAAAGAAAAATTAAATCAAAAACTTAAAAAGTAATAGGCCAATTAAACTGACAAAAAAAAATATAAAAACTACTACTAATATTCTACACAAAGAAAATCAAACTAAAATAATATTACTAAAGACCAAAATCAAAAACTCAAAAATAATGCGGGATCAAACACCCAAAAACTCAAATAATGCGGGATCAAACACCCAAAAACTCAAATAATGCGGGATCAAACACCCAAAAACTCAAATAATGCAGGATCAAACACCCAAAAACTCAAATAATGCGGGATCAAACACCCAAAAATCAAAGTCAAATCAAAAATCATAAACCAAAATCAATATCAAAAATCACAAAATTAACTTAAATCAAACATATGAATTGAAATCAAAATTTCAAAACAAAAGTCGCAAAACTTAAACGCGAACAAAAAGTAAGCTAAGGGAATAAGCGAGTAAGCTTATCCAGGTAAAGATTGGTAAAGTAAGAACAAACACTTTCCCAAAACAAAACATAAAATAAAAACAAAACTTGTATAATGTGGTTCACTGAGCGGCCAAGCGAGGGCAAACGCATGGGGTCTGGTGCCGTCATACGTGACTCACTCTCTCAATCGCTCCTGAATACTTCCTTCGTATTCAGCCGAGTTTCAGATAACCCGTAGCTACCTAAAACTATTTGCACTTCGAAAAAAAAATAAAAATGTAACTGTCAACTTGTCGTACTGATCCTAAGCAAAACGCCGCAACGCGGTTAGATCCTGAGAATCATGCCGGGACTTGCGATTTACTTCAAGATTCTGACGAACAAATGACCATTAAAACAAGGGATGACTTTACCAACTGAAAACTTAGCAACCTGTCGCAACGCGGTTAGATCCTGAGAATCTCGCCGGGACTTACACATTGTTCAGAAATTCAATTGATAAAACACTTGACACACTAATTTTACTCGACGAATTAAAATATGGATTACCAAACTAGAGTTAGTTACTTCACTTCGAGCAATTGTTCCTGGCAATGTGCCAGAACAAGACTTCGTAAGTAAAAAAAACTAAACAAAAGTATCAAAAAGCAATTCGATGTTTCGCGGCCTACCCGTCGCAACGCGTCTGAAATAACAAATATTCCCAAACGGGACTTACGAGAAGCGTAGAAGGCACCGAAAAACTTTATACTATTCAAAACGGATTACGATAGTAACTTCGGGCCCCACGTTGGGCGCCATTATGTCACAGGGTCCACTAGCATGCGTCAGTACGCCTCCATGGAGGATGTGAATCCCCACAAGAAGCTAACATTATGCCAGTGTGGCAGGGTGGTCTGCAATTTTTGAAATTATAATCTACACGTTTACGCGCTGATCGAGTGACTTGCTCAGTATGCCATGCGTATGCCGGGCTTGGAACTCGCCGGATTGGGGGGGATCTTTCACTCATCAACACAACTACAGCCTGCCACTGGACAATAGAAAACATACCGAGTCTTAAAAAGAAATTTTTACACAAACGGATTATCGACATAAGAAAAAAAAATATATATAACGGAGCCCGAAGTTAATTTCGTAATAAACCAAAAAAAGGAAACACTAAAATTGATGATAACACTATGGATGAATGACCTGTAAGAAAAGTTATAATAAAGTAATAGTAATTTGAAAATATGTGTATGTTTTGTTTTGTTTTGTTTTGTTTAAGAAAAGCAGAAATTTACACAGGATTTCCTACTTTACTTGTGAACTGACTGGTGTCGCTGTCAGCCTTGACCCTCCCGCTCGAAACTCCTGCAGTTTCGCCATGACTCTGTACTTCTCAGAGTCCCAAATACGTTACTTTACCTGGGTATGCTTAACCCTCTTATTCCCCTTTACCTTTAGGTAGTTTTAACCGAACATGTTACACGCGCTGTTTTAAGAATTCAAACGTTATAATAGTTTTTATTAACATAGCCAAATACCTTTACACTTCTTTGACATTATTGTCAACTAAATTCAATTATTATGCCCACAGGGCAAAGCGCTAACCCGTATCGGGTATCTTATTACTATTAAATTCTATGGTGATGCTCTGATTACGCATCACCAATTCTTATAATGTAGGACTTATCTTTATCTAACGCTCTTTACATCAATAATAGTGGTTAGTAATTACTGGCCAATTTCTGCCATGGGAAATGTTTTAAAACCCGTGAGGCAAATATAATAATGCTAGGCGAAAAGTAGATCGATATCACCGCCGATTCAAAAAGTTTACATATATACTCGGGTAATGGTAGTAAATTTCTTAAAGTTTTCTCTGACCGATGGTGAGTAAAATAAGCTACTTTGTTCCGAAATCCACCTTAAATCGTGTGATGAATATCGTCATTTGTCATAGTACTCTAAATTTTTAACTGAACATTAGGACCTCCCATCTCTGCACTAATCTAATATGGGGGCCTCCATGACAAATGACTTTATTCTAACACGAACACAACTGACTTTCGAGAATCAAACCGGGGTCACTTTAAGAAATTTAGTTCACTTCACTGTCGTTAATTCAATTAATCAAAAATAACAAAAACTGCAACACGGTTTTTAAAACATTCCCTCTAGCGAGGTTTTGGCACTTTAAGTTGCTTAGATACTACCGTGTATTACACTCAAACGATTTCAGCAATATTGGTATCGTTTATTCAGAATGGGCCGAATAATGTTTTTTTATTCCGGCATGCTGAAGGCAAAAAAAAAACTCTGTTCTTATGTAGGAATCTGGCCGTGTATATTAACCCGACATGGACCAAATTATCTCACGACTTCGTTGTGATAAGGTCTTAGCCTCGGCTCACGGATCTCTTCGTTTCTTGCTTATCGGAACGGTCTTAATTAGCAATCACAGACCATTCCCTATATGAACATGTATCTGCACTAAATGTACGGGTATCTTTTACTTTGTGTTTTACTTTTACTTTAACTTGGTCTCATCGGGAGCGCGTTTAGGGCATCCCTGTTAAGCTAGCCCCTCTGGGGCGGCTGTTGGTGCGACTTCTCAAATTGGGATTGTCTTAAACCAGCTTCGTTGGACCCTTAGGTCGAAAAGAGAAGTGAAAAATGGACTTACCCCGAATTCACGGAGGACTACCTGTGATTATTTGAGTTTTCTTATTGTTGTTGCAGAAGTTGGGGGTAGTTTGATGAAGTTTTCTGGATGTTATGAAATGTTGATGGTCCTGGCTAACTGCCTGATGAATTAATGGCGTTGCGGGTGCTGGTGTAGATGGTGATGGACGACCGAATCAAACTGGTGGTGGTGGTGTTGTCGGTGTTGTGTGTGCTGCTGCTGATGTGTGTCGCCTGGTGTTTTGGCTAAATTAACCCGGGTGTTTCTCGGCTTCTGATCGAGCTTTCTCGGGGAACGCCTCCGAGACGGCTCCCACGAAGAGGATACCTTCTGTCAAGGGAAAGAAAAATATCAGCGACTTTGCCGGCGCCTATTCCCCCCAAACACTTACCCTTTTTCTCCTGGTGATTTGGTTGATTGCTGGATGTATTTTCACGCAATTTCTCCAATTTGCTTACCGGACTTTTCTGGTTTTGTGAAGGTTTTGTCACTTACTTTCTTTATGACGATGGGTGTACCATATAAAACTCTGGAATCACTTACTTCGGGATATTGGACTATCTCCAACCGCTGGTAAATTTGAAATGGCCGATGACGCCGAAAATTTTAGCATGACGGGCCAGAAATCAACTCTGGTCCCGTTAGAACTTATGGCGTGACTTGAAACTGCGATGGTGTGCGAAATTCCCTGCGATTTTTCTCCAAAACTGTTTTTTCGCTATCATGTATGTACACCACAAATTAAAAATTATTTCACAATGACGTTTGTTTATGTCAGAGATGGCAAAATTGCCACAGATGAGTTGGGGCAATCAATTGGGTATCGATCGTCAAGATGGTTGTTGTGATCGTTGTGCCTTGCCGGCGTTACGGCGCCGCCACAAACGTGCCCAAATAATTGAATCATCTAAACAAGTATGACGACATTGAGTAGCCAGCACCAGTTATGTCGGTCAAAAGTGTTGCCGGTAGTTCCAATAGCAGTGGCCCTGAGGACATTTCTGATCTTCGGGATCCATCGCCATTTTCCAGTCGCCATCAGATGTAGGCAGCGCCGTATTAGATAGCGAGAAAAATTGTTGATATGCCGGAATTTAATGGTGCCCCAGAAGATTGGTCGACGTTTTCATCTGCCTTTGATCACTCAACGGCCACATATTTGTACAGCAATTTTGAAAATTATTTGTGTTTACAAAAGGGATTGAAAGGTGAAGCCCGGGATTGCATCAAGTCTCTGCAAATAATGTTCGTACTGTTAATGAGCAACTGAAATGCCAATATGTAGCCAATATACCCCAGTGGCCCACTGTTGTGGATTTTAGCAATTAGCTCCAAGGTGTAGCTAGTTTGGTACGGAGTATTCAGACAAGCAGTGTAAATACCAGTCGCTCAAACAACAGTTAGTCAAAAAGAAAGGGGTTCTTTATGCATCGGATGTTCTACGGTGAGATACACTGTCCCCGTTGCCAAGGACAACATAGAAGATTTGAGTGCTAGAACTTTTTATCACTGAGTGTGCAGAACAGATGGTGTGAAGTGAAAAAGTTGAGGTTTTGTTTCTCATGCCTTAATGAAGGACACTCAAGTAGAGTTTGCCGCCGGAGTAGAGTGTCAAGTGTACAATTGCCGAAGGAAACATAACAAGTTATTGCATGATGATCAGTCTGAGCCTCAACTGGAAATATTACCTCAAATGTATTGTATGCTGATAGCGGTCCGATTGGTGAGCCAGTTTTAAGTTGTGTCTCAAGCATAAGTGAAAAAAGTGAATTGCTGTTTAGAGTGCTACCAGTGAAACTTTGTGGGCCAAATTTATTGCTTGATCACCATCAGTTTTTAATTTCTTCATGTTAGTGTTGTGGTGTTTTCTGGTCAGTGTTTTACCGCAGGCTGATCTGTTTTTAGTCGGACCATGAGTGGAGTTTGATGTTGAAATTTTCGAGTTTCGCATCGTATTTTACGATTACATTTCAAAGAAAATGTATTTTCTTCTAAGAAAGAAAGATTAACAGAGTATTTTGAGACATGGCTGGAGCTTCGTACGTATAAATATTGTTACGTTGTAACGATAGCGAATCTGAGCCGTTCTTAATTATAGAAGAGAAACAACTTTCAAGAGCGTCTTTATATTCAATTCAAAATAATTTATTATATTTCAAATACAATGCTTTATTTAGCTTTTAAAGACCGCTTTAAAAATTTTGTCTTTTCGCGTAATCGATTTGACTCAGACTGATTTGCAGCAGTCAACATTTGTCTTTGCTGCTCTTGAAAATTCATTCGATATTGCCGTTAACCGCTATTAAGCAATGGCTTTCATATGTGATGAGAGCAAGACAAATGAGTATATATAAAATATAAATATTAAACGTTGTTAATGCGTATTGTATGTGTGTTTATGTTAATAAGAAAACAATATAAAGAATGTTAATAATAAAGGGAAGATACGAGATGGATAACGGCTATTTGTAATAAATAGTACAGTGGCGGCAACATTCCCTCTTGTAAACAAATCAGGTGCTGGTGAGTTTACTCTCAGATTTGGCGTCGACATCCAATATAGCCACTTTAGATATAGGCCTCTCAAGAACACTAATTGATGTTTTAATTTTTACCCTTCTGATCTGTCCATCTTTCGCCGTTGTAGTTTCGATGATAATACCTTTAGGCCAAGTATTTCTGGGTTGGTTTTCATCTACCAGGACGACAACGTCACCTACGGATGCTGGTGGTTGTTTGTTGAACCATTTACCTCTTCGTAACAGATTAGGTGCGTATTCTTTCACCCATCTTCGCCAAAAGTAGACGGCAAACTTTTGCGTTTGTCGCCAGCGGTCTCGTAAATCGTTGTTGAAACAAATCGGTTTGTACCCAGTTGAAGATCCTAAAAGTAAATGGTTTGGAGTCAAAGGTTGGTCGTCTTCAGCATCCAGCGACACAAAAGTTAAAGGGCGCGAATTGATTATAAATTCAGCTTCCCATAAAGCGTTTCTAAAACTTTCATCATTAAATTTGAAGTGGGGGCAGGTCATGTTTAGAACTGATTTAATAGACTGTACCATTCGCTCCCAAGCACCTCCCATATGGGGTGCAGCCGGCGGGTTAAATAACCATTTAATTTCATCGAATTTGCTTGCTATTTGTTGAAGATTTAATTGATGGTGTTCTTCTTTCAGTACCTTAGCAGCGGTGTTAAAATGTGTCCCATTGTCTGTGAATATTTCTTTTGGCTTTCCTCGACGATGTATAAAGTTAGTGATACACATAATACAAGAGCTCGTATCCAAGCTATGTGCGACTTCGATGTGTACAGCTCTAACCGTCAAACCAGTGAATACCACACCCCATCTATTTTCGTGACGCCTTCCAACTACCACTAGGTATGGCCCAAAAAAATCAATGCCAACGAACGTAAATGGGCGTTCGAAGCTGGCTAGTCGGGCATGAGGTAGCGGTGCCATTTGAGGTACTACAGGTGAACAAAGACTATTTTTGCAGCGCTGACACTTTTCACGGACGCTTTTATAAATAACACGGAGTCGAGGGATGTAAAATCGGGATCTAATGTTGTTTATAGTAGTTTCGTGGAAACAATGATGATTGGATTCATGGTAGTATCGTACGACTAAGAATGTAACATGGGGGTTGTGTGGTAAAATAATAGGCGTGTTGCAATTTAATGATTCCAATCTGCCTTTTCCTCTTAGAATACCGTCTTTATCTATAAAGGGGTTGAGTTGTTTCAACTTACTACGTTTGCTTACGGTCTGACCCTGTTTTAAATCAGCAATTTCGTGAACGTTTTGTTGAGCGGTTTTGTATAAAATTGTTTTTGATTTTTGAAACATCTCGAAATTGGCTTTGTAGGGAAGTATTTTATTGCCCGATATGGCTTTGAGACGCTCCACATATAAGATAAATGTTGCAAGTGCCCTGTAAAGATGCCTCCAATAGGAAAAATATGTAAAATTAATTGTAGCAGTTTCTTGCCGAATACGATACACTGCGTGGCGCAATTCGCTATCACTTGTAGTCCCTGGGTTTGGGCATACGGGCCAATTATGTTTTTCGCTTTTAAGGAATTCCGGTCCGTTAAACCATTGATATATGTTAGGTTTCGATATTTTGGTGGCCAGCGTCAGCTGGGTTACTTTTTGATGACACCCAATTTCATTGGTTAAGGTTTGTGGTCTCTAGTATTTCGCCTACACAATGCATAACAAATTGCTTGAAGTTTCGAGAGTCCATAGAAAGCCAATTTAATACAGTTTTTGATACGCCACTTTTGATACAAATTACTGGTCACCTCATCGTCCCACTTAATCTTTGAGCGCCATTTCTCTTGCAGCAATATTTTTAGACCAATTGCATAAATAGAAATAAATCCCAATGGATCAAATATACTCATTAGGACTTGAAGTACTTCCCTTTTAGTTGGTATGGTGGAATTGTTAATCACTTCTCTTCTAAGTCGGGCAAATCTGCAAATATACTTGAAAGTGTCGTTATTTGGATCCCAATACATACCAAGTATTTTTTCTACTGGGCCCATCGTGTATGAAGATTGTTTATTTGTACTATCATTGCAAAGGTCGTATTGAAGACGAGCAGAATTTGATGCCCAATTGTGCATTTTGAACCCAGCAGATGCATGAATAGTCTTCACTTCACTGGCGAGTTGCAAGGCTTCTTCTTCTGTGTTAACGCTGTCAATCAAGTTATCCGTATAGTGATAGCATTTGATTGATTGAACCGGGTATTTAGTTGCGAACATATCGGCATTTTTATCTCGGACGAAATGGGCTATGCATGGAGCACAGGATATGCCGAAAGTTAACGCCTTCATCACGTAGACGCTGGGGAACTGATTGCTGGGGTCATTAAACCATAGAAAACGTTGGACATGCTTATCTTCATCGCGAACGTTTATTCGATGGAACATTTCGGATATGTCCACACATACCGCTATTTTTCCCACACGAAATTCGATCAATATTTCAAAAAGAGGTCTTAACAAATTCGGTCCACTCATAATGAAGAAATCTTTGAGCGAGAAACCTTTAGCCTTGGCTGCGGCGTCCCTCACCAATCGCACCTTTTCCGGCTTATTAGGATTACGCGTAATAAAAATTGGAAGATACCAAACAGGATTGGAGCAGGATTCCATTTCAATTTTTGATAATTTTCTGGCGTAACCTTTAGATATCAATTTGTCGATTTCGTTCTGCATAACGACCCGCAAATTTGTGTCCTTAAATTTCTTATGCAAACACTTTAACCTGTTTAGTGCAGAATTGTAGCTGTTGGGTAGATGCGCATTCTCATTTTTCCATAGGAAACCAATTTCGGACTGACCTTCTCTCATTTGACATGTATTTTCGAGTGTTTTAAGAACCTTTTGATCGTCATTTGACAATATCTTTTTCGCTGGCGATGCCTCAAACGAAAAATAATTCTTTATTTGGTCATGTAAATCTTTTGGTACTGCTTTTCACAATCACACGTATGTACATTCACTATAGACACCTCCGAATTATGTGGAGAGGGACCTTGCAGCGTCCAGCCTAAACGAGTCTTGGATGCAATGGTTTGATGCCAATTACCTTCACGAACTTTCAGCGGAACGGCTAACTTCCAATTGTTAACGCCAATCAAAATACCAGGCGTTATATTTTTGTATGATTTGATCGGCAATCCTTTTAGGTACAAATTACTCTTTACTAAATCTTCGATGTCGACAAATTGTGTTGGTAGACCTAATTTTTTTATGGTGTGTACATCTTTAAGAGAAAATTTTGTTTTGTTGTCGATACCTGATATCGTCACCGACAGCTTAACGGATTCCTCCTCTTCTCGCGTTGTTTGCCCAGTCCATCTGAGCGTTAACGGTTCCCTTTTACCATCTAAATGTAGGCTTTTAAAAATGCCATGCTCCATAAAGGTGTTCCTGTACGTTTGAGTTTGCGTATAAACGTACAGGAACGAATCTGAAAAACGGCTTTAAGATTACTCCTGTTTCGGAGTGTGCGTTGACTGTATTTGAAGAAACATTATCCGCAGATTGTTCTGTATTATTGTTTTGAAGAACATATTTGTGTAACAGCTGATGGTGTTTTGCTGTACAGTTATTTATACCACAAACTTTGTTTACAAAACACTTACGACGATGACTGTTGAGACACTGACGACAAAGATTTTGGGAAGTCACTATAAACCATTTGCCATCCAGTGAAATTTTCTTGAATTTATCGCACTTTTAAATTTTGTGGTTGTCACTTCCACAAACAACACATGGAGGTTTTCTATTATCAGTTGTATGAGTATTTATAGATGCAGAGCGCTTGTTGTTCAATGGGGAAACTACTTGGCTGGCTGCGATAGCTATATTGTAGATCCAATCACTAAAATTTTTGATGACAGGGATGTTAATATCCTTTTGATGCATCGCCCAACTTAATTTTTGGTTGTTTGGTAATTTATCTACGAACTCCTTAACCATCATAGGGTTATTGCGATAAGCACCCATTGAACACGCTTCCATAATGGAGCAGACATTTTTTTACCATAAGCGCGAACTCTATAAGGTTTTCAAGCCTTTCCTTTGGTGGTGGGAATTTTCGTGCTTTTTCTATTAGACTTTCTAATGTGTTCCGGCCTACCATAGCACATTTCAAGCACATTTTCAAAGATTTTGGGAAGTCACTATAAACCATTTGCCATCCAGTGAAATTTTCTTGAATTCATCGCACTTTTGAATTTTGTGGTTGTCACTTCCACAAACAACACATGGAGGTTTTCTATTATCAGTTGTATGAGTATTTATAGATGCAGAGCGCTTGTTGTTCAATGGGGAAACTACTTGGCTGGCTGCGATAGCTATATTGTAGATCCAATCACTAAAATTTTTGATGACAGGGATGTTAATATCCTTTTGATGCATCGCCCAACATAATTTTTGGTCGTTTGGTAATTTATCTACGAACTCCTTAACCATCATAGGGTTATTGCGATAAGTACCCATTGAACACGCTTCCATAGTGGAGTAGACATTTTTTTACCATAAGCGCGAACTCTATAAGGTTTTCAAGCCTTTCCTTTGGTGGTGGGAATTTTCGTGCTTTTTCTATTAGACTTTCTAATGTGTTCCGGCCTACCATAGCACATTTCAAGCATCTGCAAAATTTCTTGTACCGGTGAAGGTACAAATAGTTTGCTTCTTACCAACTCCTTGGCCTTTCCCCTTAGACAAGACTGTAATCGCATCAAATTCTCTGCAATTGTGTAGCCGGCTATTTCCGTACTATTTTTAAACTACTTATAAAAAGAGGCCAGTCTTCTGGGTTTCCGTCGAACGGAGGTAGGTCCCTGGGGATTACTTGTCTTGCTGCCAACTGCGATGAAGTAGGCTGGTTTGTTGGTGTATTTAAAGAGAAGCTGTTGTTTAGGCCTATTTCATTTTCGCTTTGTGACAGAATCCTATACTTTTTATCCAAATATTGTTTCTGCAATTCCTTTTCGTCTTCCAGCATTTGAAGGTGTAATTCGCGTTGTCGCATGTTGTGTATTGTGGGCATCTGTAGTGTATTGATAGATGTTGAATTCGACAAGGGGTTTTGCGCTCTTTTACCATTTGATGAAGTAATATTCTGCAGAAAAGAAGAAGGCCAAAATGTGACGTAAGTTGGATGACTAATAATGTTGTTATTAGAGGTCATTGAACCGATAATCGTCGCTGCTGGTGCTTCCCTATATGCACTTGCTTGGGTTGAAGATAATGCTGCAACCGCTGCTAAAGCTTGATTATACACGTGAGGCGTAACCTGGGTATTGATCGATGCGTCTTTGTAGTCACTTGCATTTACAGAAGGTGCCCCTGCCCCCGGTACTGGATTCGATGCTTGTGTCGGTGTTCCGTGTAATGTAACCTGCTGAGCGGGTAGTGATATGCTATTGTCGCATTGGTCTGGGTTGCTCCGACGTCGCGTTTGATTCAACATGGCTAGTTGTTGATGATTACAAAAGCCACAGTTCCAGCTAACATTTGCTACATCGCTATTAACGCCCACACATTCGAAGTGAAAACACTTGTCACATGTATCGGACTGTACCATTCTATCGGTGTCGAGCAGGGGACATTTATGGCAATTGTATTCACCCGTTACATTGCCTCCTTCGGCCATTGTGTAGTAATAATCGAAGCGACAGTATTAAAATTTTTTAAAGGATTTGTTACGTTGTAACGATAGCGAATCTGAGCCGTTCTTAATTATAGAAGTGAAACAACTTTCAAGAGCGTCTTTATTTTCAATTCAAAATAATTTTTTATATTTCAAATACAATGCTTTATTTAGCTTTTAAAGACCGCTTTAAAAATTTTGTCTTTCCTTGTAATCGATTTGACTCAGACTGATTTGCAGCAGTCAACATTTGTCTTTGCTGCTCTTGAAAATTCATTCGATATTGCCGTTAACCGCTATTAAGCAATGGCTTTCATATGTGATGAGAGCAAGACAAATGAGTATATATAAAATATAAATATTAAACGTTGTTAATGCGTATTGTATGTGTGTTTATGTTAATAAGAAAACAATATGAAGAATGTTAATAATAAAGGGAAGATACGAGATGGATAACGGCTATTTGTAATAAACAGTACAGTGGCGGCAACAAATATATTCAGTGAGACTGTTATGCTGAAATCACACTAGGTCAGCCATAAAATGTTGATTCATGAGGTAAGAAAATGTATCTTTTGACGAGAAAAAACGTTTCGCTGTTTCATGAATATAAATAACACGTTTTGACTGATCAGCTGTGTTTTCAGTCTCACACTGTTACGCGGTAATGTTTCAATCTTTGTCATCAGTTGCAACAACTACCCTTTGTTATTGGAGAACTTTATAATTTGCGCTATGGTAAACGGTTCTCATATTTTTAATTTTGTTTTCATTTAGAGAAATATTTTTGAAATTTTACCGTAAAAGCAAAAAACGTTATAAGACATTGTTATAATAACAACTGTGCATTCTCATAAAGCAAATTACATTTTAGAGTGAGAAGCTCTCCCCAACCATTTCATGGCATGTAATGGGAAATATCAGCCAATGCACATGGCAACATAGGGTCAGCTATTTAATTGGGCAACATTACCAATAAACTTAGGCGATTTTACGTTCACCAACAATATGATAAATTGCCTTGCACATTTGTAGATTTACACAATGCAAAAAGAGCAATGTTCAGAATTTATTGCAGGTGAATTAGATTACTTTCAATGTGCAATCTTACCAAAGTTTTTCATATGTACGGAAACAAATTTTGTTTTTAATTAAAGTAGTATTTATTGCATTGTTGCCTACAATAGTGGCCGTCTGTGGTC
Source organism: Phaonia tiefii (assembly GCA_963931995.1). NCBI lineage: Eukaryota > Metazoa > Arthropoda > Insecta > Diptera > Muscidae > Phaonia > Phaonia tiefii. Next base: position 49,457,203 of record OZ008369.1, on the reverse strand, counting down.
CAATGGGTAGTGTGCGTGCCTCTTGTACTTGAGATCCTGAGTTCGATCCCTGCTCTGACCACCTTAAAATTTCTTTCGACGGCGGTCACCTCGCATAGTGACGGCGACACTATCGAGTATTTATGCTGTGTGTTTATCGATCCAAATAATTTTGATTGACCAAAATTTTGACATTAGCGTGGTGAGTAATTATTGTCACTAGCCCCAGGGCTACACAAAATTTTGACAAGTAGTCTAAATTTTGACGTTTGTCTTTTATGCAGCATTTACTCGGAAACATGGTAATAGCAGCAGGTGTTGTTGTAGTTGTAGGCAGCAACAACAGCCATTTTGGGAATAGGTCTATTTTACGGCTTACACTCCAAAAACAAAAATTTTTCGAGGGGGTGCAGAACACGTAATTTTAAGTAAAAAAAAGTAAAATAACAAAATCCGGGCAAATGCATTGTTTCGGAGTTATGGTCTTCAAAATTTCGGAAGTGTGAGGGTAATGGAGTTAAGGTACTGTGTAAAACTATTGATATCATCACTTTTTTGTATAAAAGAAGTCAAAATAAACTCAAAAAATTAGCTAGCATTTCTTGATAACCGCTTAGTTATCGAGTTATGGCATGTTGAAGTTTTGAAAAATTATCGAATTTTTTTTCAAAATTTCAACATCTGATAATGCGATAACTAAGTGAGTTATCGAAAAATGCTATAGAGGTTTCTGGGTGGCGGGCTAAGGGATTTTCTCCTCTAGGGTAGGCCCAACACCGGCTTCACAGCTTCGGCATATTTTTGTGGTATAAAGGTTTCTGCGTGGACGGCCTTTGGCCGGGCTAAGGGTCCGACGCAGTAATTTTTTTAATTTTTGGAGAGTATGCCCAGGGAATAATTGTGAAAAAGAGATACTTGTGGAAAACGCATCGTACTAGATCAATTATTTACAGGAAAGATGACAAATATCATGGATGGCTGGAGGTGCATTTCATCAATATTTTCTGTGGTTCATGCTTATGAGGTATGTAAATAGATTTTGAAAACATTCAAATCAACCAAATAGACCAGTATGAGGAGGAACTTGCGTTTCAAAATTATCGGATATCCACATTGATGCAATTTCGCCATTCTATAGAGCAACGCTAAGGCTTCTTTTGTGGCCCCTTTAAGCTGTGTCCCACATTAGTTCCCAGCGAAGTTTTTGATTTGTTATTCTGAACTGAAGGTGTGAGCTACATAAATAAAGTCTGTAAAATTCAATATTTATTGTCAATATAGTCAAAGAAAATATAAAACAATAAGAGCATACATACCTCACGTTTTCTTCTGTCCATTTGATACATCACATACATATTTTGGCGTAATCGCAATTTATTCATTTTTTATAACTTGAATAAAAATAGCGAAATATTTTTTAAAAATTATGTTGATTTCATATAGTGCAAGCACATGAATTTCCAGCTGTCAAAATTTTGATTTTCCATTTCACACAGCAAAAACGAAATTGTACCTTCACCACACAAAAATAAATTCACACACAGCCTTAGCCATGAAAATGCTTCTCAAAAATATTTTCGATGAACACACAGCCTTAGCCATGAAAATGCTTCTCAAAAATACCATAGAGTAATCTCATACTAGAGAGAATATTTAGGTCATCTGACGTTTGCTTTCACACTCTTCTTGATGCGGTCGGTGTGATATAGAGATACTTGACGAAAAGTGGCATACACCAGGTGGAATTACAATAGTGGTATTCATACAAACAAGAAAACCTAGAACTTTTGCTCAGCGTAAGTTTGCCCCGAAGAGTTTCATGAGGCACCAAATAAAGTTGCTCAGTGTATCTATGCAGCAATTGTCAAAAAAGGCTGATAAGGTAAATAAACAGAGTAAAATTAAAAGTATATGCTTTACCTACTCCATTATTTTATTTTTTTCAATACAAAAATATTGGCATTGAAATGTCAAAAGTTTCACGTTTCTTTTCCAGGTTTGTTCAGCAAATTTGCCTCGAAAACTTTCCACTTTTATGCAAGTCGCTTTGTATGGGAAATTTGTTTTTTTTTTGACGTTTGCTGTGCAAGTTTACGATGTTTTCGAGTTTACGAGGTTCTTTCGAGCTTTCATGAAGACCACTAACAACTTCTTGCTTTAATTTTTCATGTCGGTTTGGTGAAAATCTGTGAAATTTAAATGTGTTTTAAACTTTTTTATTGACTGTTATTGTTAGCATACATTTGTGTTGTATTTAACACAATAATTTTCACACACAAAACGAAATGCCGTTGTTGATATTTTGTTCGTTGTTGTGAAACATTGCCTCTATCTGGTATTAGTAAAGCAATTATTTTCAACATCGAACGTAAATATCACACCGGACCAAATGTCATAAATTTGGTGAGAGAACTATTAGATCTACTATAAGTATTAGTCTATGAAAAATACCGTTAGGAACCGGTGTAAAAGTGTAGGTCCCAATCAGTGAGTATAAAAAACTAGACAGCGCACAGCTCACTGGTTGTGAGAAGCTCTCCCCGATTCCTTTTAGGGAAGTAATGGGAAACCATTTATTTTTATAGTAACATTTAAATAAATTATAATATAATCACCAATTACACTGTGACACAAATGAAAGGAATTTGTTTCGGACCTTAACCAAACCAAAAAATTGTTGAAGTACTTGGACGTGGTATCACAAAACCCCGAGTGGTTTTGCCCCTATACGTAACATTTCTACAGGCCGTAGAAAATTTTGGAGGTAGGTCAGGGCCCTATTTCAGATTTTTCTTCAATAAATCCTAAACAACTTGAAATATTGCATTACAACCTTTGGCATTATTGTAGCTATTTCCCCTTTTCACAATCCCCTCTAATATATTTCACAGTTAATCGATTATTTCACGAAACGTAATGAAAAAAATTTAACTTATTTTATATGTTTTGACATTTCTATTGTAGATTATAAATTTCTTGATAACTTTTCTAAATACACTAATCAACAAAAATTATATTTAGAGCTCCAAATTGGTGTAGAAATGCTGCGTTTAGCCATTTTCTATATTTCTAATCACCTATATGTATGTATATGTCTCTAATATTAAACAAATTAGAAAGTTATATCTTCTACAAAGTTGTAGTGCTTAATGTACTTAACAATATTGTCAAATACACTACTGAACAAAAATGATTGTACCAATTCAGATATTTAAATTTTTTTTTAAATTTTCGCTTATAATTTCTATACTAATAACACAGGAATATAATAATGTTCTCCAAGGTTGTGCAACTTAAGGCTTTCGACAAAATTGTCAAATGCATCAACGTCCTAAATGTCAATTTAAAATTTCTGAATAGGTACAATCATTTTGGAACCGAAAGAGTAATTTCTGTTCATTTTGAAGACAGCGACCGCAATTTATATACCGTTAGTGCAATTTTTCATGACGTTTCGAGAAATAATCGATTAACAGTGTACATTTGTTAAGAAATATATTGGAGGGAATTCTGAAATGGGAAAATAGCTACAATAATGCCAAAGGTTGTAATGCAATATTTCAAGCTGTTTTGGATTTATTGAAGAAAAATCTGAAAAAAAATTGGCCTGTAAAAAAATACCACGTCCAAGTACTTTCACAATTTTTTGGTTTGGTTGAGGCCCGAAACCTACTGTTGCACAGTGTTATCAGGCTCCTCAAATGTAGTAGCACTTCTCGTTTGTAACTGCCGAAGACTCCAGCCATGTTCCCTGCGAAGAAATTTGATTAGATAAAAGTATAAACTCTTGGGTATCAAATTTGTTCGTTTCTACAAATGATACACATTTATATTCTTCAAATGGCTAAGAGGTGTACATTTTCCTGTTGCTTATTAAAACATGTTCGACACTTTTCCATTGATCAATATATGTATAAGAGACACAAGCAGCACAACTCACTTTTCCATTTACAAAAGATGTACAATATAGACTTTTGGCCAGTAGAAATGTATTTTTGTTAAAAATACACATACAGATTACATTTTTACTTACATTTCTTTATGAAATTTGTAAATTCACCCTTTTTTAAAGAACTTTCTTAAAACGTATTGTTTTTCTTTTCACAAATTAATGGCTACATACATATACAGCGATACAGTACCCTGCAAACATTTCCGATCTGGTAGATGCACTGAATCGCGGCGATCATCATTTGCGATGCATCCGCGATTCCCAAGTCGTGAGAAATTGTCCGCCGCGTAGCGAATCGCCTTGATGATTTGCAAGCGAATCGTAACCATAAGTCGCCTGCAAATCGCGCTGCAGATTCGTCCGCGATTCACTTAAGCGATTCGTAGAAGCATTGCGGTACCGAATTAAATGCGATTCTATTAGTTTTGGAGTTATCTCTTACTTCTTTTTCTAATTGTATTTTTGGACAACATTTTACTTACTGTAATATTATTAAAAAGACACTTGGCTCTATAAAATATGTCAAACGTCACTAATCACATCCAAAACGAATATGTGAATATTCTAATTTTTGTTTGTTTTCATAATAATAATCCCGTTATGATTAATCGTCGCAACGAATCGCTGATTCTACTGCCCAAGCGATCATAATAACCAGGCAAGAACAATTTTCGCTTTTCCTGTATGACTTCAATGATCACCAGGAAGAATCGCGGATTCTTCGCGAAAGCTTCTACCAAAGCGATCAGAATAAACCGACAAGCACAATATTCGTTATTTTTTCTGTACGACTTTAATGATTGTTGGGAATAATCGAGGATTTTTCGCCAAATATTCTTCCCAAGCGATTCATGGTCTAATGATCACCGAGAAGAATCGCAGATTCTTCGCGCAGCTAATTAATCTTCCAACATTCGTCCAAATGTCGCTCTGACACACGGTGTTTAGTTGAATTTCAGGTAATGAATGTGAATAGGGGTAAAATGCATCTCAATTTTCATTCACTCAATTATTATAGGTTTAAAACATTTGCAGAAATAATAATAAAGTATTTCTCATCAACAGTCACAAACATCGAAAGGATCGTCCGTCAACGTGAGTTCAAATCCTCTTGCCGACTGTTTACATTTTTTCTAATTGCAGAAATAAACCCCTGATCCCCTGATATTCTTCTAAGAAATAATTTTAGATCGAATCATACACATACTTATAATGTGGTAGCGCCCGACTATAAAAACATAGAAGACTAACAAAAATATAAATTGTAAAGCTTCAGCACAAGTGCGTGTAAGTAAGAAAGGACATAGAGTAATGACGTTTAGAGTAGCCAAATCTCTCAGTAAATTGCTGAATTTTGTTGATAGATGTTAGAAAGTATTGCTTTAATAATACCAGGTGGAGGCAATGACGAAACCCAACCAACAAGAAAACAGCAACGGCATTTCGGTTTGGTGCATTAAGTTAGTATTCAAATATATACTAACAAAATGTTGTAGATACACAAACAACATAGATTGCTTCAACTCACTTGTTATGTATTTACTTGTTTGAATGAATTGAATTTAAATCATAGCAGGCCTTGTTTTGTAGTTGCTATAATATTTACGTTTCTGATATATTGAAAAATAAAATTTGTTCTATTCTATTATACCACGTCATTGAAATCGTTTGTGTTTTTATTTAACTCCTCGGTATTCGGGATATTATCAAAAGCATTGGAATTTATACAATAGGTTATGGGACCAGCGCGATACCAGGGCACAGTTAGGAACGATTGAAGACCCACTGGAAAGCAGATGAATCTCCAATCAACAACCATTGCCGTGAGCGTGCGATCAAAGTTATGCAAGACTTATACAACTCCTGCCGCAACAAGGACAACCTCCCACCAGGAACGTGCGGTGGAGTTTTTAGCAGGGTGTTCTCCACATTTAATAAAAATTGTCTATTCTCAGTTTATTCCAGGACCACGACGACGACTCGATAGATAAGATCCCATTTGCAAGTTTTTTTTTATTTTTTAAAATTTTTTTTAGTGTTTTTATTTTTTTGTTTTTTTATATATATTTTTTTGTATTTTTTAATTATTATATAAAATTTTGATTAAAATTATATTTTTTTTCTACTTTACTTTTTTCAGGAAGGGATCACATTTTTTTTTTTTGTAATAATTTCTTGTTTTAACATTTCAATAGAGCATCCACATATCATTTTGCAATTTGAGTCTGAACTCATTCACAGTCAGATGTAAAATTAATATTCTACAATTAACTATGGTTCAGAACTTCTTTTGCACACAATTTTGTTTGTATGTGACATTTTTAACATTTAACATTTTTTTGCCGATCTTGTTTTAGTTTTTTTCATGAATGTTACTGTAAAACTTTTAACAGTGGTGCTATGCTGTAGGGGAACAATTTTTATATATATTTGCTTTGCTAATGTTAATATATAAATTTCATTTTGTATAGGCAATTTGTTCACTGGCTGCTTTTGAACATCTTGTATACAACTAAAGTACTGTCAGAGACTCGCTATTCGTTAATGTCTAAAAGTATGCAATGAAAATGGAAATTTATTTATAATATAAAGTATTGCCTCAATTAATTTCTGTATTTGAGTTAGTAAGCAGCATTAAAATGTTGTGTGTAGTCACGGTGGTGGCTACGGGTGTTTTCTAGTTTAAAAATAGTGTTCAAATTGTTAACAGAACAGCATTAACACATACAACAAAAAACGAATACAATAATGTTCGCTAGAAATTCAAACTGACCCAGCTAGCATTTGAATGTTTGTTTCACGATCACGATTGTTTCGCGACTGGATTTCCAATCGTCACCACGATTGTCGGAGCAGAATTATATTTGTTTTTGTGTTTACTTTGTGTCACAGTCTTACATGTAGTTTTCTTATTGTTGTCTTACTTCTTCCCGCATACTCCACCGAACTCGTGTTTTGCAAGGAGAATTTAATTATGTCTCTCTGAAATTCTAACTGGTTTTCCATTATCTGCTCAGCAAAAAAAGAAAAAGAAAAAATTTTTTTGCTTCTTTTCATTTGAGTATTTAAGAAGCAAAGAAGCTTCAGAAGTGTAGTTCAGCACAAGTGTTTTGTTCTATGAAAGAAACAAATAATAATAAGCATTTTCGTATAAATTTACCATCGTCTTGGCCTGCGATTGGACTTTGCTCATCGTCGACGATTGGATTTTGCTCATCGTCGACGATTGGAAAGTAAGAGTCGCCGTCTTGACACAGTTACTTCAGTTGCTCTGATCGTGCGCGATTGGAATACGACATCGCGCACGATTACTTTAATCGTCGGCTCCGAACGTGAAAGAGTCGTGCACGATTGAAAATGCTAGCTGGGGAAATGTATCAAAATGTTCAATAGCAATCAGCGAACAAAATGCCTATACACAATGAAATGTATATATTAACATTAGCAAAAGAAATTTATATATTAAAATTGTTCTCTTAAAAAATAGAACCAAAAGTTAAAGTTTTACAGTAATAAAAAAATAAACAAGAACAACACAAAATGTTAAGTAGCAAGAAAAGAAAAAAACCCACGAACACAAAAAAAAAAACGTGCAAGAGAAACACACACAATTGTATTATAATTTAAAACAATGAATAAATGTTGGATATATAATTAATAATTATCAAAATATTTTAGGGTGTTCAGAGAACACCTCCGCACCTTAGACGGAACGTCACTGCCTCCCACTGAGATTCATCCTCTCCAATGACAACGTGAATATTTAACTTCCTTGTGTGTTTGATGATCCTATGTAATGTTACATATATGTGGCTCTAAAGCTTGTGTTCGATTATATATCTGCTTACAGTGACTTCAAAAAATTGCCCAAAATGCTGATAAATAAAAATTTTTAAATCATTTTGTGCGTGAGGTTTTTTTTATCGAATCACCTTATATGTAAGATTTTATCTAATCTTAAATAAAAACTCATCTAAATATGATACAGGGAAACGAGGTTATATAAAAGTCATCACCCTATTGTACACCGTGACACAGGTAAGACGAACCAGAAAGGCAACAATGCTGTAGCAGGTCGTTTCACTCATGTGGCAAAATAGGGCACATGGCACGGGATTGCAAATCCAAGAAAAATACAAAAGCATAGCAATATCAGGCTGTGCTGAAGTAGCTTTGGCTACACTGAATGAACTAGGAAGTTGGTGTCTCGATTCTGGGGCAACATCCCATATGTGCTGACAAAAGGAGCGCTTTGAACGAATGGAAGCCCCAAGGACAAAAGTTTTGAACTTGGCAACGAATCGACGAGGGTTGTACCACAGTAAAACTTCCAAGTAGCAAAATTGTAGCGAAGCTTGAAGAAACGCTCTATGTTCCAGACTTAAATACCGTTCACAGTATGGCAGGGCAAGGAACCCAACGTCGGATACTTTAGAACGTTTGGAACAGCAGCCTCCATGTTGGACAAGAAACCTGGTAAGGGGAAATTTTACCCACGGTCAAAAAAGTGTATATTTGTAGGATACTCTTCTGAGTCAAAGCCTATCGACTCTGGGATCCAGAAGGACGAAAAGTTGTTCGTAGCCGCGACGTTAAATTCACAGATATTTATGAAACGCAGAGCAAGTATGAAGATTTCACCCAACAGGAAGAATCGATCGAATTAATGGTACCTTTAAAACCATTGGAAGATAATGCTGAGAATCAAAGCGATGACGACAACATTATTAAGAAGGAAACCCAAGAGAGGACCAGGGCGTCGGAAGAAATGGTTAACAGGTAAAATAGGTCGTCCCAAGAAGCTATTTAATATGGTCACACCAAATAAAGTTGAGGAATCCAGCGACGACGAAGAATTTCATGAAGTATGTGGACTGGCACAGAATTGCGATCCGTCAACGGTAATGGAAGCTTTATCAAGTTCAGATCCATGTCAATGGAAAGATGCCATAAAAATCGAATACGACGCATTGAAGAAAAACAAAACCTGGGATGTCGTCGACCGCCCCCATGGTAAGAAAATTGTCAAGTCTAAGTGGGTTTTGCGAACAAAACTAAATGCAGAAGCAAGACTTGTTGCGAAAGGGTTTACTCAAATACCGGGTGTCGATTTTGATGAAACTTAGAGTTGGATCCATACGAATGCTAATGGCACTTGCATCATCAGACCTACAGGTGCATCAGTTACATTTTGTAAGTGCCTACCTGAACGGTGACATCGAAGAAGTAATTTTCATGGAAGTGCCGAACGAGTTAATCGATGTTGTTGGCCGCCAGGAACAAAATAGCTTTTCTGGTGACAAAGTTTTGAAGTTGAGAACGGCTATCTATGGTCTTAAGCAGTCTGGTCGGCTGTGGTATAAAAAGCTAGACGACAAATTGAAGAAACTTCAACTAAAACCTTTGGACTCTTAGCCATGCATTTACGTGAAGAGATGGAAAAAAGATTTTGATTATGGTTTTATATGTTGACGATCTTATAGTAGCATCCAACGATGTAAGTATGTTGCGCCAGCTAAAATCTCAACTCTCAAAATATTTCGAAATGAAAGACCTGGGTGCCCTTAACTTTTGCTTGGGTATCGAATTCAAAGAAATCACAATGTTCCAGAAGAAGTATATCCGAAATGCGTTGAAGAGGTTTAATATATGTAGAAGTTTGCGGACCAGTTGCTGTACCCATTAATGCAAATGAAAAGCTTTCAAAACACATGTGTCCAAAATCGAAAATAGAAGCCAAAGAAATGGAACGAATTCCGTACCAGAGTCCAATTGGAGCGGTGATGTATTTGGACGTTTCCATACGACCAGATACTGCTCATGCTGTAAGTATGCTTAGTCAATACGTATGTATAATACAAATTTTGGTCAACAGCACAGGGTGGCAGCAAAACGAGTCTTGCGGTATTTAAAGGACACAAAAGATATAAGACTCAAATTTCATAAGAGTGGTCATTGCCTCACCGGTTATGCAGACGCAGATTGGGACGCCAACATTGACGACAGAAGATCCTACACCGGCTATGCTTTTATTTTGACTAATGCTGCAGTAAGTTGGGAATCAAGAAAGCAAAGGACTGTCGCAATGTCCAGCACAGAAGCGGAATATATGGCGATATCTGATTCATCGAAAGAAGTCATTTATTTGAGAAGTCATTTATTCTGATATATTGAAAAATAAAATTTGTTCTATTCTATTATACCACGTCATTGAAATCGTTTGTGTTTTTATTTAACTCCTCGGTATTCGGGATATTATCAAAAGTATTGGAATTTATCCAATACAATAAAATAGAACAAAAAGGCTACAATAGGTTTAAATTTCACAGTTTTTCATCAAATTTTAAGTCAAAAATATTTGTAATTCCACCTGCTGTAAGTCAATTTACGTCAAATAACTCTTTCGCACCGACCGCACCTCGAATAGTGTGAAAGTAATATCCAGATGAAAAGAATTGCAGCTCTATATGGCATTACTCTATGAAAAAGAAAAACGTGTTTGGAATGGAATAAAGCCGTTCACAGTCGGGGGGTAGAGAAGAAAGAGGGGTAGCATAAGAGTCACGAATTGGAAATTCAGGGGGCATTTTGATATTTCTCTTTCACCTCTTTTGTGTTTTGACATGGCGGTAAAGAAACAGTAAGCAAAAAGTGGTGAAAATTTTTTTGAAGCTATTTCTTAATAAATGACGACAATAAAATTTCACTTTTATCATTAATTTTTTAAAATGTTGAATTTGATAATAATTTTGATAATAGAAAAAAAAGATTAACCGACAATACGTCACAAAGCGTCACGAATAGTTGTATACAGAGAGTCGTCGTCTGAACGCACATGAATTTACGAAGCGTTACCAAACTAGAATGAACACAATAGGTCTGTTTCTTTACTTGCACAATTTTACACAAAGTTACACAAATTTACACAAAAGCGTTTCTTTACTCCAAAATTTTGTAAATGAGACAGATTTTTTTTTCTCTTAACGTCAAAATGCGCTTCTCTTTTACCTAAATTTACACAGACTTTTTCTTCGGGTAAGTTTGTGTAAAGTAGTGAACAATCAGCTGTTCGAAACGGCAACATGAGAACATATGTATTATTTGTGGAAAAAATAACACAAATGAAAAAAAATTATTGAATTTACAATTTTATTATCTTGAAAAGTGATTGCTTTGAGAGTGCTTACTTAAAGAAGATGGGAAGTGTGCAAATGAACAGTGAAATTGACCATGATATGCAAGATTTGTTTTCAAGTATATGTTTTATGTTTTGACATTTGTTTTCGGGCTAGAAAAGTAGTTTTTTGCATTTCTTTACTTTTGGGTAATATTGAGTATTTCAGAGAGAATTTAGCTTTTACTCTCTTTTACCCGAAGTTTACCCAAAAAGTAAAGAAACAAAGCTAATGTCTCAAGGTCGTAAGTCATCATATAAAAATCATTTTACAATGTGAACAAGACGGTCACTGGCCTAGAACGTTAAGGCGCTTATGAGAAGAGTTACAGACTTCGCAACGATCGTCTGCCAACGTGAATTCAAATACTGGTGCCGACTGTTTAAATTTTTCCTAATTGCAGAAATAAACCCTTAATCAGTATTCCTTATAGGAAATGGAAAAATATTCTTCTAATAACTCTATTAAATTTGAATTCAGTCTAACATTTTGATATAGCATGGGTAAAGGTTTTCCTAGGTTTTTGAAATGACCATTGTGTAGATGGTAATTTCGCAACTTCTGATCTAACACGTCTAACACGTATTTTGAAAATTATTAAATTGGTTTACATGTAAATTTTGTTTTGTTTTACGCAACGTACGTATGATGATGCATAAAGATTAAAGTGTATATCCCAACGATTTGAAGATTTTTTTTAGTCGATAATCCCCGCAAATATTCATACATGCGTTGATGTAGTTTTCTTATAATAGTGTTATTTTTTCTTATCTAGTTAAATTATTATTTTCCCACTTAGTCTTAAGGGAAAATGTTTTTTTCCAATTAGTTAAAACTCTGGACCACTTTTCGATCTTATCAGTTAAGAATTTTTCGTTTTGTTTTATTATGTTCTCTTCAGAAAAAAATAATTTTGAGTTTTGAGTAAAATTTTCAATATTTGTTTGATCTAAACTCTCTTGAAAAGGCTTGTTCTGCTATGGGATTATAATCAATTTCTCTTATCGGCATTCTCATTTGTTATCACGGTTGGGTGGGCAGTAAGCAACATTAACATCTTATTGCTTAAAACTAATGGATTATTCTGTTTCCTTTCTTTTATATCTCAACTTTTTATATCTCTTCTGCTCGGCTGTAGTATCTTCTGTTATCGATTCTATCTTCCTGTTAAATGATTTCTGGAAGTATCTTTCTTTGTAACATTGTCAACATTGCACGTAAATGTTATATTTATAGTAGCACAGTGGTTTACGCAGTAATGAAGTTTTTTTTTTCAAACTTTTCAAGTCGATTGGAATTCAGTTGTTGGATAATTTAAACTAAGTCTGACCGCGATGGGAAGTTCGTTATTATTAAAGTCATTCTGTATTACATGATGTGGAATCATGGATTAACAAATCGATGCCACAATGTAAAATTCTTTTCTTTTTCTTTCACTATGATTTTATCTATTTATTTTATTAGACAGTCGATCCATTTAATAAACTTAACAAGTCCCTCCATTAGTAGCTATGATCAAACAAATAATGCAGTTGTAAAGTATGTATGTATATGCAACCGTTACAAATCTACCGTAATAATTGGAAGTATAGTTCTATTATTGACTTGGCGTCAAGATATTGGATTTTCTCTGAATATGATTAACATTTTTTTAAATATTTTTCGGCTGGTAAATTTTTGTTTTGATTTGCTTGGTATATTGTCGCAAAATGTGCCGCCTACACAGTAATGAAGACCTTTGAGTTACAGGAGCTACTGACGAACTGCCACCATCTAACGCATGTTCAAATGCGATCACTTCCAAGTCTAATATTCAGAAAATTCCTTGCGGATATGTGTTTCATAAGGAATGCCTTTCTAGATGCTTAAAAATCTGACCTTGTTGCCCTATTTGTGACGACCGACTGTATGTTGATGCTGCAACTCCCAGCACTTCACATGTTACGACCAGATCACAAGCAAAAGCAGGTCAACCACAGTCAAATGCTGTACCTACTGATCAAAGTAACGTGCCCGTGATTTATACTAGCGCAAACTCTATGTCAAACTTGGCGAATGTTCGTCCAGATGAACTCAAGGAAATGATCTCCTCGATCGTGGCGTCTCAGCAACGGCAAATCTTTACTACACTGAGTAGTCAAGTTTCTCAGATGATTGAGCAAAATATATCAGCTGAATTATCAAAGTTGAATCTACTCCCAACTGCGTCTCAGTCAGCACCCCGGTTGCAACGTAGCCCTTGTCCACAAATGCAAACTTTGCCGGCTATTGAACAGGAAACTTTTAGACAAATTTTTGGTATCTCCCAGGGAAGTACTACTGCTAACATAGTTGCTCCTAATATAAGTAACGGTCCTGGCTCTTCAGCTTCTGCATTGAATGTAACCAATTCTGCTTCACTGTCAGATCTTAGTTTCCGACCTGATAAGGTTCTGCATATAACTTCCAACTGGAAACTTAAATTTAGTGGCAGCCCCAATAGTTTATCGATTGAAGATTTCATTTATCGTGTGGAGGCCCTTATAATTCAAACATTGGATGGAAATTATGACCTTCTCTGCCGGAATGCTAGCTCTTTACTCGAGGGTAAAGCTTCAAATTGGTTCTGGCGTTTTCATAGATCGGTTTCTACTATTACGTGTAGAGCTTTGCGAGAACAGTATAATGACTCTAGAACTGATGTGGATATCCGGGAATTAATAAGGGATCGAAAGCAGAAGCCTAATGAAACCTTCGATAGTTTTTACGACTCAATAGTGGAGTTAACAGACAAATTGAGACAACCACTGTCGAGTGATAGGCTTGTCGAAATTTTGCGCAGAAATTTACTTCCGGATATATAACACGAAATTCTAAATTTGGAAATTTATTCCCTGCAACATTTGAGAGACATTTGTAGAAAACGTGACTTTTTCTTGCAAGACGTGCTTCGTAGAAACAGTTTCCCTTCTGCAAAAGCAGCAGTTTCTAAGAGAATCTCGGAATTGGATCATGATCGAGAGAGTAATCATCAGGTGGTGACGCTTAAGGATGAAGTGGAAATATCAGCTCTTAGTTTAACATGTTGGAATTGCAGAGGCCCTGACCATCGTTATCAAGACTGCATTGCAGATAGGAAAGTATTTTGTTACGGCTGCGATACGCCAGATACTTACAAGCCAAAATGCAATAAGTGTAACCCAAAAAACGGTCGATCAGGTGCACAGCAAAGTGCACCACGACTAGTCAAAGTAACGGAACCAGAAGTAAATTAACTATTCGCGTAGCTGAATATTGTAAGGCGCTTGATAGAATTTTCAAAGAAGTTAAGCCTACCAGATCTGATCTACGAATGCATTAATTATGGAAGGGGGTGCGAAACTTTAGTAAGCTGTTTGTCCACTCTGTGTTAGATAAACCTTGTGATGTGAGACCATATGCTGAAGTACTGTTGTTTGGTGAAAAAATTTTAGGTCTTTTGGATACTGGCGCTTCATTGAGTTGTATTGAAAAGTACATTGCATCCGGTCTGCCTTGTAGAAAATTAAAGTCGTCAGTGAGGACATCAGATGGAAATACCCAAAAAGTTATTGGTTTCGTGGATTTAAGTGTAAGGAGAAGCCTATATCAATTTTTATAATGCCCAGCTTGGAAAAGGATTTATTTTTAGGGATAGATTTCTGGCAATCTTTTGGTTTGCTTCCGCCTGGGTTAGAACAAATTAGTGACAATAATCACAATTTGAATAATATTTCCGAAGTTGATCAATTATCACTTTCGGATATGCAAAGGCATATACTAATCAGGGGGATTCTATGGCACAGCTGATCGAAAAGGTACTAGGCCGATGATGGAGAATGAGAGAGAAAAGAAGACATGAAGTATTTTTAAATATTGTTTCTTGATGCTAATGACAGCTAAATTATGTTTTATGTTGTTTGTATTAAAAAAAAAATACACATTCCCTTTGATTTCTGTCCGTTTTATGTCCAACGAAAGTGTAAAATTGGTAAAATACCGCAGCAAATAAAACTCTATGAAATGGCCTACTACCTCGTCGTCATGAAGAGGCAATGGAGAGAGTAATGGAAACTCTTAAGTATTTCTCTATGGACTAATACATACATAGATACATTTATTCTCTCATCTGACGTTTCATTTCACACTCTTCGTCATTTAAATTTAAAATTAACTTACACCAGGTGGGGTTACAAAAAATGTTCACTTAACTTTTTCATGTCGTTTTGGTGTCGAACTGAAAAACTTAAAGGCATTTTTCACTTTTTTGTTGACTTTTATCGTTGGTATAAATTTCTATTGTATTTAACACAACAAGCTTGCCACAAAAACACGAAATTCGGTTGTTGTTCCTTTGTTGATCGTTGTATACTATTGTCACTATCTGGTATTATTGAACCCATATTTTCCACCATCCAATGTTTACTTTCCACCGCACCTATGACGTTCAATTTATAGAGAGAATAAATGTATCTATGTATGTGCAAAGGAGGCAGTTGTCTCTTGTGATAGACTTGTTTCCTTCATTCTCAAAAGATGGCCGGTGGAAATACTGCACGCTTCAATTTTAATGGAGATGACATCAACCATTTCGAAATACTATGTTATATGCTACAAAACTGAACCGCCTCTGTAGAATGACGTTGATCAACACCAAATCAGCAGTGAAAGTGGGGAAAGACCTCACTGAACCATTCTATACCAAGCGAGGACTGAGACAAGGCTACACACTTTCGTGCAATCTCTTCAACATCTTAATTATTGAACACACTTTGTAATGAGAAAAGCTGCAGTAAATACGAACAAGACCATTGACACGAAAAGCCATATGTTGCCGGCGTATGCTGACGACATAGACATCATTGGGCGAAATTTGCGAGAGGTTACTGGAGAATTTTCAAGAATCAGCGAAGGTGGGTCTTGCTGTTAATGAGGGCAAGACAAAATTGATGGTGTCAACTAGAGAAACCTCTCGACTGGGTCCGCACTTGAACGTTGACAACCGACTTAATTTTGAAGTGATAGATGAATTTGTCTACCTTGGATCCGCCGTGAACAAGGACAACAACGTCAGCCTGGAGATAAATATGAGAATTGTGCTTGCAAATATATGATATTTTGGGCTCAGCAAGCAGTTTAGGAACAAAGCCCTTTCTCGTCGGACAAAAGTCCAGCTATATATGGCTCCAAAACTTGGGTCATATCGCAAGCGGATGAAAACACCTTGGAGTATTCGAGAGAAAAATTCTCCGTAAAATATATGGTCCTGTTAGGGAAAACGGCGAGTACCGACGTCTCTGGAACCAAGAGCTACATATATAATTTACATTCTGACGTGGACATATGTAGCTAGGCATAATTCGGCCAATTGCGTTGGCTAGGCCATGTTGTCAGAATGGATGAGGATGAAAGCGCGAAAGGTTTTCGATAACGTACCCGATGGAAGTAGGAAAAGAGGACGACGAAGACTCCAGGCAGGAGAAACCCTCCGTATCCTTGGTGTTACCAACTGGCGAGAAAAGGCGAAGGATAGAGCCAGTTGGAGGAATATGTTGAAATTTGTTTAATTTGTTTGTTTAATTAATATGTGTAAGATGTCTGACCTCTTGGGGTTGTAAAATAGTCAATAAAAGTAAGTTGTTGTAGTTGTATGCGGCAATCCCAGCGGACCAAAACTTCGTATACGATATCGCATACGAGAGTTACGCGAAACTTTTGCGGGTAAAACTCTCGAAAACAGATCCGAAAACGATCGGAAAATGAATCATCAGTCGCTCAGTTTGTGGCAGTAAAAGTTTCGTTTACGATGTCTTGCAAGAGATTCGTTTGCGAGACTTTTGCAATATGTTTTGCGAGAACAACACGAAAAATAAAACAAAATGCAATTGCCAAAACATTATTGTTGTGTCGTGTGCCTGCACGTGTGTGCCTCTGTTTGGCGCACGACACAACGACAACAATGTTTCTCTCTCTTTTTTCGTCCGTTCAGCACCCGTTTTTAAACCAGTTTGCGAACATTTGGGCGAGTTTAATTTCTCCCCCGGTTTTGGTCCGGTAAATACTCTTTTCTGAGCCCGTTTGCGAGCATTTAGCGTAACACTCGCTAAGGCTCGGTTTTTTGCCCGCTGGGAGAGTACAAAAACAAAACACATATGTATGAGTTTGACAACTGAAGCGAAAAATCACACGTAAAAAAGAAAACAGCTGTCAAACGACTTTACCATGTATGTATATATTAGGTCTGTCTGTTTACTGCAATATTGTACAATATTGTACAAAATGTTACAAAATGTTGTCTGTTTACTGCAAAACTTTTGCAACGAGAGAGCCAAAGAGAGAATTTTTTGACAGTTGGATGATAGAGAACTTGCAAAATGTTACTGGAGGAATTTCTTCTATCAAGATTTTGCAAGTTCGATCAGCTGTTTTTTATTTACATTTTGAATGCAATATTTTTGTGTGAAAAAGAAGAATAAAGTTGAAATTTAACAATGGCAGAGGTAAGTGTTTAAAATTGTATTGTTTTTTAACGTCTATTGTAAATTAGTATATAAAAACATTTGTTTTTATGCTAGAAACGTCCATACATACAGTGCGACCGTAATGCAAGTGCAGACGTAAATGTAGACGTAAATTTGTATTTCCTTTGTCATTTCAATTGTTTACACTTGTTGCTGTTTTCTTGCAATATTTCACAAAATGTTTACTTTTTGGAATAGAGAAAAAAAAGAGCGTAAAATTTTGTTTACTCTCTGCAAAAAGTTACTGGATAAATCTTGCTGGAAAAGTAAACAAACAAAGCTATTATTGTACCATGGGCTAGCCCATAGACTAATACATACCTAGATAAACTTATTCTCTCATCTGACGTTTCATTTCACACTCTTCGTGATGCGGTCGGTGTGATAGAGAGATGTTTGACGAAAAGTGATATACACCAGGTGGAATTACAATAACTTCTTGCTTTAATTTTTCATGCCATTTTGGTGAAAAACTGTGAAATTTAAATGTGTTTTAAACTTTTTTATTGACTGTTATTGTTAGCATACATTTGTGTTGTATTTAACACATTAATTTTAACACACAAAACGAAATGCCGTTGTTGTTATTTTGTTCGTTGTTTTGAACCATTGCCTCCATCTGGTATTAGTAAAGCAATTCTTTTCAACATCAAACGTATACATCACACGAGGACAAATGTCAGAAATTTGGTGAGTGAAAGATTTTCTCTACCCATATTTACTCTATGGGCTAGCCATTCAGCGACCAAAGATTTAACTTTTCTTTTCACATTGCCTCTCTTTTATTGGAATAAAAGCTTGACGCAAACAAGCCTAGTGCCAAAAAAATTTTGTTTTCACCCATTGCGTTAGAATTTCATAAGAACTCTATCATAAATACACATCTACCGTTTATCTACCGTTATCACTATTTAATTCCAAGAATCATAATAACATTCAAAAATTTCAAATGTTTTTTCCGAACAATTGGGTCAGTATTGTAAATTGGGGTTTTTCAAAATCCGTGCCATAAAATGCAATGCAATTTTGCACACACCATCGAGGAAAAGTTTTTACAATTCATTCAATTCAAATAAAAGCATTACCGATTAAAAAAAATATATATTTAGTCTTATTACAAAAATCGTTCTCGCATTTCGACTACGACAGTTTTGTAAAAGATTAAAGACAAAGTTGGCGTGTTATCTTTAATCTTTTACAAAACTGTCGTAGTCGAAATACGAGAACGACATTCGTAATAAGGCTGATTATGTGGGAGTTTTATTTTCGTGCTATTTAAGTGAATTTTGAATTGGATCCTTCTTATGCAGAGTTCGCAAAATATGCTCAACCAAATTTTTCTGCCCGGTCTGCTCACCGAAAAATATGAGACAGAGTCGCTCAGTGTCTGAACAGCAACCTTTTCTTTTCGATCGTGTTGTCGGTCTCGGGTTGAGCGTAAAGAACCGAATTCAGTTCTTGCGAAATTTTCGTAAGAAATTTTGTCATTTATATCTAAACGGAAAATTATGTTGCGGAGAGTTACCACCTATGCTTGAAATATTTCGTTTATAATTCTTCTGTGAACTCCACTTTATTTTTCACGCATGTGGTGTTACTTCTGATTGCTAAAATTATCGAGATGTCAAAATTCCGGTCCCAAACAAATATCAACCAATTGTTTTCGTACGAAATAACTTTGGCGTAACAACCCTGTAATAGATTTTGTTTACGAAATTTTCGCGGCGAGCTGAGTACCAAGCAAATGAAAAGTGAGCGAAATTTTCGGTTCATGAAATTTTCGTTATTTTTTATTAACGTAACGGGTTTTTCAACAGAGACGCTACAAAAGTAAATCCATAGGGACAGCAAACGACGCCATATTTTTTCCCGCTCGTTTGACATTTCTCTTCAGTAAGGTTTGCCATTTCATCATGGAAAGCATAGAATAACACATACGTAGAAGGTTTTATTCGCTCAATAAATTAAACGTCATAGGTACGATGGAAATTACACAGTGGAGGGTGGAAAATATGGGTTCAATAATACCAGATGGTGGCAATAGTATACAGCGATCCACAAAGGAACTACACCCGAATTTCGTGTTTTTGTGGCAAACTAGTTGTGTTAAATACAATACAAATGAATACCAACGTTAAAAGTCAACAAAAAAGTGCAAAATACATTTAAATTTTTCAGTTCTACACCAAAACGACAGGAAATAGTTAAGTGAACATATTTTGTAACTCCACCTGGTGTATGTAAACATTTCCACAGACCTACCGAGAGAGTGTGAAATGAAACGTCAGATGAGAGAATAAGTTCTTCTATAGTATGTGTTATTCTATGATGGAAAGATATACGAGCCAACGAGTCGAAATTATTAAAATTTACTACCGAAATTTGGAGTCAGTGGCCTCAACTTTAAGAGCCAATTTATGGTCGTCATAATCATCCTACCAGATCAACAAATGAGCGTCTAGTGGATTAATTTGAATCAACAGGCACAATACAAAATGTTCCCGTGCCAGTGAGACAAAGAAGTGCCCGTAGTGTCGAGAATATTGCTGCCGCTGAGGCTTCAATTCAAGAAAGCACAAATGTGTCTCTCACACGTCGTTCTCAACCGTTGGGCATCTCTGTGACGTCGTTGTGGCGAATTTTGCGAAAAGATCTTGGCCTACATCCTTACAAGATCAAATTTACTGAAGAACTGAAGCCGCTTGACCACCATAAGCGTCGTATGTTCGTGAATTGGGCTGAGCAACAACTTGAAAATGATTCGGATTTTCATCGGAAAATCATCTTCAGCGATGAGGCTCATTTCTGGCTGAATGGCTTCGTCAATAAGCAAAATATGCGTTATTGGTCAGACAGCAATCCACACGTAATCCATGAGTTATCATTGCTTCCCGAAAAAATTACGGTTTGGTGCGGTTTATGGGCCGGCGGCGTCATTGGGCCGTACTTCTTCCGTGATGATCAAGACTGGCACATTACTGTGAATGCGAATCGCTACCGTTCAGTGATAACCGAATATTTTTGGCCCCAATTGGATAATATGAACTTGGAGGACATGTGGTTCCAACAGGACGGCGCCACAAGCCACACAGCGAATGCCACAATCAATTTATTGGAAACCAAGTTTGGTGAACGTGTTATCTCACGAAATGGCCCAGTCGATTGGCCGCCTCGGTCGTGCGATTTGACGCGATTAGATTATTTCCTGTGGGGCTATGCAAAGTCTATGGTCTATGCCAATAAGACAGCGACGATTGATGAACTTCGTACGAATATCGAACGTGAAATTGCAGCAGTATCGGCCGATTTATGCTTGAAAACCGTCGAAAATTGGGTGGCTATGCAAAAGAAATCGAGTTCCATACATATTGGCATCGAACGTACTTTCACAGGAATAAAGAATTTCATTGGTATCTAAAACCGGTTTTATTTTATTTCAAAAAAACTTTTGTAGCGCTCTTATTGAAAAACCCGTTACTTCTTATGACAACGAAAATTTCATAAAAACGAAATACCGGGCTTAACACACGAATCGGTTTCTTACTGACCGCTCGATACGAACAGAACCGTTCGTCGCTCAGCTACTGAGGGTCAGTAAGTGAGCAAAGCAAGCAAAATGTCCGCAAAAAATTTCGTTATTTTTATTGTTGCGATTGCTTTATTTTGCTGCCTTAGATATTTCGTCACAGGCGAATCATTAAAGAGGAAGGGAGCAGACAATTTGTGTGCATTGGCGTATGCATATATAAGTCGGTGGGTAGTAAGGGGTCGGAGGGTAAAGTTGCTAACTTCTGAACCAGTGGTCGGATTTTTTTGGGTTTGTTGGCCTTTCAGAATCAATAAAAAGAGTAGTAAAAAGTCAAATCGCCGAGATACAGAGCTTTCGGAAAAAAATGGAAAAAAATTCACATAACCTCAATTTGCTCAGCCAGATGGCAGGTAACTTGTTTGTTTTTCTGTTGAAAGATAGCCATACCTCTTACATTTCCAAAATGACCTAAACGTAGCCCAGAGGACCATTTTACTGAAATGAAAAAATGTTTGTTTTTGTTTTTGGAAGCGAAATAACACCACAGATTTATTTATTTGTGTTTGTAAATTAACACGTTTAAGATTTTATGTATTTTATTGAAATTTTTGGCTGAAGAATCAAACACATAAGGAAAAAAAATATTTGATGTTAAAGGAAGTTTTCAATGTGGTTCCCATTTTCTACTAAGCACAATTGCAGCCGTTTGCGAAGCACATCCGACACGTTTAGTTCACTCATCTTTTCACGAACTTTCAGCGCAGCTTCCTCAATGCGTGCAAGTAAGTAACTGCTCACGATTGTGGATCTGCACAGAATACACACAATCAGAAATCAAGTGGTGTGAGATCGTGGCGGCCAGGCGATTGGTCCAGCTCGTCCAATCCAACGTCGAGGGAAATTGGTGTTAAGCCAATCCCGCACAATAAGCCCGTAATGCGCTGGAGCACCATCTTGTTGGTAGAAAACATGATTTCGTACCGCAAGAGGTACTTCCACTAGGATTTCTGGGATGACTTCTTGCAAAAAAGCCAAATAATTTTGCGAATTTAACCTGGGCGGAAGTACTTTTGGCCCAATCAAGGTGCTGTCGATGATGCCAGCCCAAACGTTGACGGCAAATCGGTGTTGAAATGATGTTTCTTTCTTGTTGTGGGGATTGTCAGGGGCCCATTCGTGCAAATTATGGAAATTAGTTATGTCGTCTCTCGTGAATTGCGCTTCGTCGGTCCACACAATCGAACGTACAAACATAAATGGGTGTACATCACGCTGCAACATCTCACGGCAAAAGTTGACGCGTAGTGGCAAATCGACCGCCAAGAGTTCTTGAACTGGTGTGAAATGTTTTTTTCTTTGTGAAGGACGCGCCATACTTTTGATTGTGCCACACCAACTTGGACCGCGATTCATCTTGTGCTTGTCGTTGGGTTCTCGTCTATCGCATCCAAAATTAACTCTGCAATTGCAACGTCGCGTAGTTCATTTCCGGGACGCTCCATTTGTGTAAACAACGTACCTTCACGAAATCGGCGGAGCGTCTCACTGAATGTTGTTCGGTTTGGTGGTTGTCGATTAGGAAAACGTAATGCATATTCACGCGCAGCAGCTCTTGCATTACCATCGCAGAATCCATACATGTAATGAATGTCTGCTAATTCTTCGTTTGAATAAGTTGTCATTTCTACTAATTCAAAACACAACGTACTCCAACTGCAGCAGAGATTAGCGTAAACTTTTACTTTTTTGTCGTTATTCACTTTTAAACAACCGGACAAAAATCACTTGTACTTTTCGCGTTCGTAGGCACTTGTTGAATGAAAAATTCTATCAATGAACACTTCTAAATACTACTTTACATCTTAAACGTGTTAATTTACAAAACCAAATAAATGTGTGCTGTTATTTCGCTTCCAAAAACAAAAACAAACATTTTTGCATTTCAGTAAAATGGTCATAACTTTGGAACGGTAAGACCTCTGGGCTTCGTTTAGGTCATTTTGGAAAGGTAACAGGTATGGCTACATAAAACATAAGTTATCTGCCATCTGGCTGAGCAAATTGAGGTTATGTGAATTTTTTTCCGAAAGCTCTGTATCTCGGCGATTTGACTTTTTTCTACTTTTTTTATTGATTCTGAAAGGCCTCTTAAAGACCTTTCCAACAAGCCCAAAAAATCCGACCACTGGCTCAGAAGTTAGCAACTTTACCCTACTACCCTCCGACCGCCAATCCGAAAATTTTGAACCCGCTGCCATTTCGCACCCTGCATTTTACGGAATACGCTGGAGAAATTTGTCCGGAATTTCCTGAATCACCCTGTATAGCCAGTGGCGCCGCGCAATAAAAATTTCTGTAAATCAAACTACATATTTGTCTACAAAATGTAAATGTAAAATAAAAGACAAATACTATCGGCCTTATTCATAGAAAGTTGTGATAGGCTTGTTAAAGGTTTAAGAAGGTAAAGTCCAAAAATTGTATTCATAATCGAAAAATACCTCTGTTAAGAGTTCTGTAACGTCGCCATTTTTGTTGAACGCGTAACCCTTCTTTAAGGCAATTTTATCCGCATTAATACACAAAAAAATCATTTTTTTTTTCATTTCACGCGTGCCGTACTTAAATATTTATGCGATATAAACAATTGGAATTATATTTTGTATATTTGCAGCATTTATAGTGTCACATTATCCTGCTAAGCAACCAAATACTTTCGTTCCAATTTCTATAATTTTTTACCAAAATGAACTTTTGTTTACATAGTGATGTATATAAAATCAAAACATTAAAACTACAACCTATTATCCGGTTTTATATTCGACTACCCAAAACTGAAATCCAATTCAATATGATTTTTTGGCACTTCTTCCAAATTTATGAATATAGCAAATACTAATTGAACTTTTTATTGAATAGGTCTTTCCATTAATGTTTAAAATTTTGCAAAAATGAATTGACGCAATTCAATAAAAAAAATTTAATTCGGTCTATCGGTTATTGTTCATCTTGTTTTTACAACACAAGCACTATGAGAATACTTAAAACAGGGTTGTCAGTCAATTATCTGTTCCCTAGTTAAAATACTCATTATGAATACGGTTCTAATAAAACCTTCGTCAAATCTTAAAGCTTTCAATAACTGATGAATGCTTTAGAGCTAATTTAATGATTGTTTATGAATAAGGCCGCATGTGTACAGGCCCAAAAAAAAAAATTAATCTTCAGGTGTTTTGTTCAACAATGCTTATAAAAAGAAATAATAAAACGTTAAAGTTATCTCCATGACATATTTTTATTTTTCTTTTAAAATTTAATTTATTAATCCATAATTACATTTAATATTTACAAGAAGTGATTACAACTTATTGAGTTTTTATCAATTAATACTTTGTTAATATTACAGTAATAGCTTATTTACATGATAATCTTGCTAAAGGTAAAAAGGGATAAAAACCTTTATTTGGAAAATAAACTAAAATAGTCAAATATTTTGGAAAATGTCTATATTATGTATATATTTTACAATTTGATAATTTGCTGTGTTATTTACGGTAATTCTATACATTCTCTTATCAATGGTTAATTAGAACACTCACGGCCTTATTCATAAAAAGTTGTCATAGGTTTGTTAAAGGTTTAAGAAGATAAAGCCCAAAAATTGTATTCATAATCGAAAAATTCCTCTGTTAAGAGTTCTCTAACGTCGCCATTTTTGTTGAACGTTTAACCCTTCTTTAAGGCCATTTTATCCGCATTAATACACAAATGAAACAATTTTTTTACATTTCACGCGTGCCGTATTTAAATATTTATGCGATATAAACACGTGGAATTATTCTGTGTATATTTGCAACGTTTATAGTGTCACATTATCCTGCTAAGCAACCAAATAGTTTCGTTCCAATTTTTATCATTTGTAACCAAGGCGAATTTATACAAGGTGGAAGCACTAGAATTCGCCTTACTTTTTGCGCTGGTTCTGTCAAAAATAGCAATTCGCCTTGAATTCGCCTTTTGTGGTAATGTCAAAATATGACATTTGTATTGCATGCATACATACATATTTTTCATTTGTTTGTGCTGTTCATAGAGTAAATATGGGTAGAGAAAATCTTTCACTCACCAAATTTCTGACATTTGTCCTCGTGTGATGTATACGTTTGATGTTGAAAAGAATTGCTTTACTAATACCAGATAGAGGCAATGGTTCAAAACAACGAACAAAATAACAACGGCATTTCGTTTTGTGTGTTAAAATTAATGTGTTAAATACAACACAAATGTATGCTAACAATAACAGTCAATAAAAAAGTTTAAAACACATTTAAATTTCACAGTTTTTCACCAAAATGGCATGAAAAATTAAAGCAAGAAGTTATTGTAATTCCACCTGGTGTATATCACTTTTCGTCAAACATCTCTCTATCACACCGACCGCATCACGAAGAGTGTGAAATGAAACGTCAGATGAGAGAATAAGTTTATCTAGGTATGTATTAGTCTATGGTGCTGTTTCTGTTGTGAAACAGCACCATAGAGTAAATATGAAGTAGAGCCGCCATTTGTCTCATCTGACGTTTTCTTTCACACTCTTCGTGATGCGGTCGGTGTGATAGAGAGATGTTTGACGAAAAGTGATATACACCAGGTGGAATTACAATAACTTCTTGCTTTAATTTTTCATGCCATTTTAGTGAAAAACTGTGAAATTTAAATGTGTTTTAAACTTTTTTATTGACTGTTATTGTTAGCATACATTTGTGTTGTATTTAACACATTAATTTTAACACACAAAACGAAATGCCGTTGTTGTTATTTTGTTCGTTGTTTTGAACCATTGCATCTATCTGGTATTAGTAAAGCAATTCTTTTCAACATCAAACGTATACATCACACGAGGCCAAATGTCAGAAATTTGGTGAGTGAAAGATTTTCTCTACCCCTATTTACTCTATGAACAGCACAAACACATCCGGCAATGACTGCCCCACAACAAGCGTTTGTTGTCGTCGCGTGGAACATGAAACATCGGTCAAACTTTTTATTGCAAATAGCACATTTTACCATCTTTAAATACTTTGTTTTCACTTTTAAGGGGAAACTTTCAAAAAACACAAGTTTATAAATTAACTTCACTTTGCTAATAAGAATGTAAACAAAACTAATAAGTTTGACAATTCGAGCTCAGTTCGCCTTGGCATCAGCTGTTCAGAATATGAATCAGCTGTGCGCTTGCTATAACCTGAAGTAGATCAGCCTTGATTTGTAACCAAAATTAACTTTTGTTTACATAGTGATGTATATAAAATCAAAACATTGAAACTACAACCTATTATTCGGTTTTATATTCGACTACCCAAAACTGAAATCCAATTCAATATGATTTTATGACATTTCTTCCAAATTTATGAATATAGCAAAATATTAATTAATCTTTTTATTGAATAGTTCTTTCCATTAATGTTTAAAATTTTGCAAAAAAGGATTGACGCATTTAAATAAAAAAAATTAATTCGGTCTATCGGTTATTGTTCATCTTGTTTTTACATCACAAGCACTGTGAGAATACATAAAACAGGGTTGTCAGTCAATTATCTGTTCCCTAGTTAAAATACTCATTATGAATACAGTTCTAATAAAACCTTCGCCAAATCTTAAAGCTTTCAATAACTGATGACTGCTTTAGAGGTAATTTAATGATTTTTTATGAATAAGGCCGTCAATCTTTGCATAGTAGTTATTATTTAGTTTATTTATGAAGTCCATATACATCTCGTAACCAGTTTCCTGATGTAGAGAAAGCGTAGAGTATCTCCAATGTTTATTATGGTTTTAGCTGCTCTGCACCAAACTGGGAATCCGTAAGTTAGTATGGGTCTAATAACGCATTTGTATATTAAATTTTTATTGTTTAGTGTTGATCGGCGATTTAATAAAGGCCATAGAGCTCTGAACGATTTAATTGCTCTTCCACATGCATATTCTATGTGGTGTCGAAATGTGAGTTTTTTGTCCAATAAAACTCCTAAGTATTTTATTTGAGACTGTATACTGATATTGTTTCCTTCAAATCGTAGTGTTCTCCTAGGAAGTCTTTTAGGCGACTTGTTGAAGGGGAAAACTATGGCTTGAGTTTTGGTGTGATTAATTTTCATCTTCCATTTTTTGTAATAATTGTTGCAGATATTAGGCTTTTTTTTAGGAAGAGCTGATGTTAGTTTACTTGCCGATACTTTAGGCTTGTAGGTTGCTACAATGCGTTTTGGTAAATTTTCTTTTATGGCAATTTCAAGTATACATTTAATTCGTAAACATGGCATCGAAGAAGAAAACTTTCCACACTTTTAAATATTTCGATGAGAAGCATTTGGTTGGTTGGTTGAAAAGGCTGCAAGACAGCACGCTGTCTATCACACTTAGGCTAAAGTAGCCAATTCTGATACCTGCAGTTTCCTCTATAGCAAACTATTGACTAGTAGTCTAGCCAATTTGCCCTTTCAATATATTTGTCTATAAGACCTACAGGAATATCCTGTAGGGCTACGGTGCTAACTAAATGTGTTCCGAATATCATACTTCTCAGTCGTGCCAGAGCAGGGCAATCCAAGAGAAGGTGTTACGTCGTTTCCTAGTCCTCTTCCATGCAGCATCTACAGAGAGTAGAGTTCTATGTCCCAATCTTAGGGCGTGTTTTCCTACAAGACAATGTCCCGTAAGTGTTCCTATCATTGTGGATAACCTGCCTCTCTTCCTGTCCACCTGTGGCCCGAGGACCCTGGCTTGTTTGCAAGTTGAAGCAAGTCTCCACTTGTCCTTGAACATATTATCGGCCCACTGCCTGATCTGCAAACGGCAGGTAGAGATTGGCATACTAACACCTTCTTTTGCCGGAAGAACCTGTGCCGTAGTACCCTGTCTAGCTAACGCATCCGCTACGCAGTTGCCTGGAATGTCGCTGTGTACCGGTACCCAGATGAGCCTGATTTCGAAATACTCTGCCATCACCCTAAGTGATGAGTGGCATTCTTTCACCGTCAGGGACGTAGCAAAAATGGCTTCCAGGGATTTTATGGCAGCCTGGCTGTCTGTGTAGATACATATTCTCCGGAGGTTTGTAACACTACTTTTCAGTAGTTCAGCAACCTCCAGTATGGCGGTAATTTCCGCCCGAAATACACTACAGTGATAAGGCAGCTTGAAGCAGATATTTACATTTAGGTCCGGTGAATGGACCCCGTAGCCTACTTGCTCGTCCAACTTTGATCCAATCGTGAAAAATCTGATACTACTGGTGTCCCCTTCCAGTGACTTTTCCCAGGTATTCCTGTTCGGAATACAAGTCCTTAGATTTGTCGCTGGTAGAAGGTAGGGGATACAGTAGTCCGTTTTTACGGGAATAGAGTTGATCCGTAGTAATTCAGCGTGTCCGCAATGCACCGATATCATGACGCCACAATCTCTGATTCTCACCATGGATGTAGCGGCTGCCGATTAGGCCATTATATGAGGTGTACAGATGTTCAGGATAGCACTAAGTGCAGTACCTGACATCGTGCCCATTGCCCTCCTAACGCTAATCAGTGCTGGTCTTTGAATTTTCATCAAGGAATTTAGAATTTATTTCCTTTGAAGGGACATCCACCAAACTACTATACCATAGAGAAGTATTGGTCTGACTATTGCCGTATAAATCCACATGGTGATCTTAGGAGACAGTCCCCAGCGCTTTCCCATCACTCCTTTACAGCAGTGAAGAGCAACAGACGCCTTTTTCACCCTCTCCTCCACATTCGGTTTCCAAGACAGTTTTCTGTCAATAATTATTCCCAAATACTTGACCTTTTCCGTCAACTGTAATTGCACTCCATTAACTGACGACAGGTCAAATGCGGGAATTTTATATTTCCGACAGAACAAGATAAGCTCGGTTTTAAGTGGGTTAAGTGATAGTCCGTTGTTAGGGGTCCAGTTTAATATGGCTCCTCTATGCGTTACCTTTTTTTTCGCTTATTAAATGATTCGTATGGATGATAGTATAAAAAGTAAATTGAAAACGTCAACCGGGTGGGTAGTAGTGAGGTGAAGTGCAACGTTAATGGGAGAGTTATTGTAACTTTGCTGGCTTATCACTATCTTGACCTTGACTGTTTACATGCTTACAATGGCCGTGGATGTCTGAAAAAATAGCAACAAATTAACGTCCGGGATTATTGCACATGAGAACATGGGTGGAATGTGCATTCTAACGATGTTTAATTGCTTTTGGCTGCAGTAACTTTCGATTAGTAATAATTAACTTATCGAGTAATTAGCCATGATAAAGTTATGATCGGTATAAAACTGAAAAACAAAAAAAAAGAAACACCATAGATCACTGATTGCAAAATGTACTCCCATTTCCACTTATGGGATGTTATGGGAAACTATGCTTAATATGAATAAATAAAATAAATAAATGGTTTCCCATTACATCCCATGAAGGGACCGGGGAGAACTTCTCACAATCACTGAGCTGTGCGCTTTCCAGTTTTCACTCACTGATTGGGACCTACAGTTTTACACCGATTCCGAACGGTATTTTGAGAAGCTTTTTCATGGCTATATACTCGATAGTGTCGCCGTCACTAAGCGAGGTGACCGTCGTCGAAAGAAATTTTTTTTTTTTTTTTAAGGTGGTTGGAGCAGGGATCGAACCCAGGATCTCCTGTACAAGAGGCGCGCACACTACCCATTGCACCACCGACGGTCATTTAATATGACTGTTGTAAAATCACTTTGAGACTTCCTCCTAACCACCGATAAGGTGATACTTTATTTTCATATAAATTTTGTATCAAATTTTCAATTTATTTAAATAAAATTTTTTTAAGCTGTGCAATTAATAAAATGCACAAATTTACAAACTCAACCTCCTTTTTTTTCAAGTCGCGCCTTTGACTTGTTCGTTTGTCACTTGTACACGACAATTTCTTCCGCAAATTAAATTTTTTCCTCCTTTATTTCCAATTCCTCGTCTTTGTCATATTCGTTTCTCACCTTTATACTGAACTTATTTACTTCCTCTTTTTCTTCTTTTATTTCTATTTCCTCGTCTTCTAACTCTTTCTTTATCAACCCTTCATCAGTCTGTATACAGTCTGTATTGTTTATTGTAAGTATGGTCCTATCCGTTTGGACGCGCTTCATGTGACTCAACTTTAATTTCAGATTCTCCTCATGAAGAATATGAGATTTCACGTTGAGATTTTCATTGTATAATTGCTCTTTCATTTCAATACTACCTTTATTTTCTTCCTCATATTCCTCCCGTTCTTCATCGTCTTCTAACTAGTTCTACGTTGATCATTCCGAATTTCGGAACTGATGTTCCATCTGATTGAACACGTGTCGTTCGTCTCGCATTCAATTTGGGGTTATCCTGATTAAGTTTCGAATTAGGATCATGGGTTTCCATGTGACGCAAGATATAAGCCTTTAAGGTAAAGGACCGATCACAGTGGGGACATTTGTAGGGTTTATTTGGAATCAATTCATTGTGCTGTTTCTGCATGTGCATACGCAAAATAGCTCGATTACGCAATTTAGCAGGACACCGATTACATTGGAATACGTTCTTACCATTAGTGAAATGTATCTCACGATGGTATCTTAACAAGGTGGCTTCTCTGAAACGAGAATGACATATATCACACTCATATCGCTTCTCTCCCGTATGTACTCTCATGTGGCATTTCAGCTTAATAGCAGTTGTTGAGGAATAAGTACATTGGGAACATTGGTAGGGGCGCTCATCCGTGTGGCTGATCTTGTGAGCTTTCAGCCTAACAGAATAGACAGTCGAGTAATCACATTCTGTACATTTAATAGGTTTCATGCCGCTGTGGAATAATTGTCTGTGTCTTCCTAGTCCGGAGGATGATGCATACGCCTTGTCGCAATCCACACACTGAAATGGTTTTGTATCGGTATGTATATTAATATGACCCTTGAGGTATTCTTTACATTTAAATGCTTTCTCACACACGGAACACTTGTAAGGACGTTCGTCAGAATGCTTTCTCAAGTGTTGCCTTAACTGGAACTTTTTGTTGACATTATATGGACATATCATGCATTGGTATCTGCCTAAAGGACTAGGAGCGCTCATATCATTTGTTTTACCCTCCCTTTCAACATAATTGGAATCATCATTATCATTCGTCTCATCTGAGTAATAGGAATAATCTGAATTGTCTATATTTCGCTCTGTTTTGTTAAATTTATGTATTTTCGACGTCGTTATTGTTTGATCGCCATCAGTTGTAAATTTCTCCATGTTATTTTTGTGTCTTTTTGTGGGCAGTGTTTTACCACAGGCTGATTTGGGTTTACTCGGAGAATGGGCGGAGTTTGGCGTTGAATTGTTCGTTGGTTGGGCTAAAAAGAGGACTAAATTATTAATAAAATGACGGGTTATTATCTAAATATATATGACAATATAATTATGGGATATAATGACGAATATTGATATTTTACGATGACATTTCAAAAGAAAGATATTTTCGTCTAATAAAGAAAAATTAACAGGGTATTTTGGGACATGGCTGGTGCTTGGTATTTGCAAGACATCTGCAAGCGCATGAAAACACAAATACCAAGCAGGATAGTTTTATTTCAATTCAAGTAGTGTTAAGAAAAACACACAACAGAAATATAATCTACCGAAATCCGAAATTCATATGAGGGTAAAATACAAGTTAAACGAGCCAAGAGCATACCAGTCAAAGTATGAAACGATTCAAGTGCTTCGATACCCTCCCGATTAACAGACCTGCAAACGAATCATTAATTTTTGAATTAATTCGCGAATTATTCATGCACTGAATTAGCAAAATTTTGAATTAATTCTTTTTACCAAAAAAAAAAAAATTGAATGGAATTTGAATCAATTCAAATGGATTAGGCAAGAATGAATTGGAATTCAATTCCAATTCAAATGAATTTGCAAAATGAATTGCAATTCATTCCCAATTCAAATTTTAATTGGCAAAATGAATTGCAATTCATTTGAATTGAATTGATTTTGAATTAATTCAAATGAATTAGAAAAATGAATTTTAATTCATATAAATGAAATCAAAAATGATTTGCAATCAATCAAAGTAAACATGGTGTTTGGAGTTTCGTTCTACAAGTATTAGTTATTTTGGTTTCGACATACGGTGAACGACCAGACACATGGTAAAATGATCTATCGGGTAAACGCGTCAGCCCAGCTGATTTGAGGTTTTTCATATTTTCCGTGTGTTTCTTTTTGTTTGTTAATAAAATTCAAAGAATTGCAATCAAAATGCAATTTAATAGCATAGACTTTGTATCAAGTAAGACACGCTTATAAAATTTTTCACATTTTGTGTCCATAGTGTTTTTCATTATTCAGCTAATTTTGACAGCTTAACAACGGAATTGCTAATGCGACTACCTAATAAATCATTCTGCCATGACCAGACACATTCAATATTGAATAATCAATTAATAATATATGAAACCCACCCCAGTTATCTACTCTCATTATTACGAAATCACTCATTTTTTCTTATTGCATATTCCAATTTGAAGACTCCGGGCATAGAAATTATAAGTACGCAAATTTCGTGTTGGTCTTGTTGTTGTTCTTTTAGAATTTTCTATGCCTTTGGACGACTATACTAAGTGATATGCAAAACAAGAGAAATGCTTGCTGTCTTTGATTTAAAAAAAGAGTTGGATAACAATATACTTACTCTCGATTTACGAGTACTTACACTAGTCTTTTTTCGAAATCAATTCCAATGATGTTAATAAATTAATTGCATTTCATTTGCTTTAATTCAAAATCAATTCAATTCAAATGAATTGGAAATGAATGCCAATTCACTTTTCTACTTCATTTGAATTAATTCAAAATCAAATCAATTCAAATGAATTGGCAAAATGAATTGCAATTCATTTTTCTAATTCATTTTAATTAATTCAAAATCAATTCAATTCAAATGAATTGGAAATGAATTGCAATTGATTTTGTCAAATCAAATTTGAATTGGAAATGAATTACAATTCATTTTGCAAATTCATTTGAATTGCAATTGAATTCCAATTAATTTTTGGCTAATTCATTTGAATTGATTCAAATTCCATTCAATTCTTTCTTTTTGGTGAAATGAATTCAAAATTTTGCTAATTCATAATGAATTGAAATCAAAAATGAATGAATCGTTTACAGCTCTGCCGATTAGTCTCTGCAGCAGTGTTGCCACTTTCTGGATAATTATCAAAAAATGGGACAATTTCAAACTATTTGGATAATTTTTAAATATTTTTTAAAAATTTTTCATGTTATTTTACATTATATTTGCCATTGTGGTACTTCCGATTGGAAGACAACATTGATTTACAGATCGGGTTTGGATACATATGTAAGTAGTAGACAAGCACCATATAAATTTTGACAACTATATTTAAAATATTGGTCGATGCATGCATATTTCATGTAAACAACTTACTGTTTTCTGGCGGAAAGTTTTTATCTACAGACCTATTTTATAAAAGAATATTTTTAACTTCTTTTGAGTTTAACAAATAAGGGGTTTCCTGCATTCAGGAAAATTGTAAACAGTATTTGAACTCACGTTGGCGAACGATTGTGGTAGAACGCGAGCAAAAACGTAGAACCGTCACTGACCTAGAACACTAATGACCAGTTTTTAAGTGGGTAGTTAACTATCGGATTACTTAATCGTAATTGAAAGATAATTAGAAGTTAACTATGCATTTTGTTTATCAGTGCCAAGTTAAAGTAAGCTCTCACATTGTAAACGATTATGGCAACCCTTGTATTCTTATTGGGGAAACATCTGTTTTGGGCTAAATACCAAAACAACAAAGAGGAACAAATAAATGGAATTATGTAAAATGAGAAACAAATGCATAAAATCCAAGTCATTTTAACAAAAATGTGTAAATAACTATGGTGGCGCAACAATTTAACGATCTAATCTCAAAGTATGTGTACAAATACTCAAATCAGAAACATGTACATATTTTATACAATTTTACATTTCTCACATTGACAATTAGTAATGTAATTGTCAAAACCATATGGTTCTGACTACAAGTTAACCAATCAATTTTGGGTGGTTAAATCATAGTTAACCATTGACTGAAAAACAAAAATCGATGTTTAACCACAATTTAACTAAGAAACACAGATCACCACTGACTGAAAAACTGGCCATAAGGTGCTGTTGAGAAGAGTCACAAACTTTGAAACGTGAGTTCAAATCGTGAGTTACATGTTTTCTAATTGCAGAAATCCCCTGATCTATTTTGCTCGAAGGAAATTAAAAATATTCTTAATTTCAGATCGAATCATACATAATGAATATCTATTTTAGATTTAGGATATCATAAGTTCGTAACGCGCAACATACAGCCTCTTACAACCCAAATGTCAATCTCACCTTCCGTTGTTTCTTCTGTTTCCACAAACGAGGCTCTAGCTTCCGACCAGATGGCGGGATAACCATCCAAAAACAGCATGTATGAGAACAAATAGCCATACTAACCCAATGCGGGGGCAAGATTTGAGGCCCCTTCGCTACTCAACAACCACATTTACACTACAAAGATAGCTGCCCTATCACCAATCTAGGTTGCCTTAGGCCATTCACCTATTGCAGCTGAATACTACCGATTACTAATCCAACACAAACAAGATGAAATAACCGAACGGATTTAATGATGAGGACCTCAGCACTTCCCCGGATAAGATTTGCCACATGGATTGTAAGCACTGCACAAATACTAGAGAGAATATTTGGGTCATCTGACGTTTCCTTTCACACTCTTCTTGATGCGGTCGGTGTGATAGAGATGTTTGACAAAAAGTGGCATACACCAGGTGGAATTACAATAACTTGTTGCTTTCATGTCGTTTTGGTGAAAAACTGTGAAATTTAAATGTGTTTTACACTTTTTTATTGACTGTTATTGTTAGCATACATTTGTGTTGTATTTAACACAATAATTTTACCACACAAAACGAAATGCCGTTGTTGTTATTTTCTTCGTTGTTTTGAACCATTGCCTCTGGGTTATCCATTTTGCGGTTTCATAAGTAAACGTAAATAAAAGACATATAAAATATTTTTTTCATGATATTTTTTTTTTTTTATAAAGTTTGAACGTTGACATTATGTGTGAGACACTACATCATTACATCATCAGATATTTTCAGCGGAACGATGATGCACAGGCCTTACAATATCTGTAACCGCTCCAGTCTCTTCAAATTTCTTCACAATTTTGCCAATTGCTTGCGTAGTTGGACGATTATGTAAACCATAATCGCATCTTAAAGCACGATATGTGGCTGTGCCAGAATCACCATTTTTGTAGTAGGTTTTAATAATTTGTATGCGTTGTGTGATAGTTAAGCGATCCATTTTCGTTAATGTCAGACTTTCAACTGAAAAGAAAAATATTGGTTTAACAACTTAGTTTGACAGATGTCGAATTCCAGCCCTATACTTTTGAAACCACGAAATGGATAACCCTTTATCACACCATGCCAAATGTCATAAATTTGGTGAGAGAACTATTAGGTCTACTATAAGTATTAGTCTATGGTACAAATCGGGCAAACTCGCGCAGCTATCTGCAGAAACGTTGCCGTTGTCGGTATAAGCGAAATGTGTTGGAATGGTAGCGGCGATTTCACGAATACGCAAGGCGATCGTATACTATGTTCTGGCATGCAAAACGAAGATGATCCCCATACGCACGGCGTCGGGATCTTCCTAAGTAGACAATTACGAAACACTCATTAGTTGGGTTCCTGCTTAAGAACGGAGAATAACCGCATGACTGCACGCTAGCATCGGGAAAATATCCATTGTCCAATGTTGCGCGGCAACAGATGTAAGCGAAACGGATGCCAAGTAAGAATTTTACGACGAAGTTAACAGGACTCTCCAAAACATTTCTAGAGACGTTATAGTAATACTCATGGGATATACGAATGCCCGCATAGGTAGCGACAATGACGGATTCGAGCATATATTATCACGGCATAGCCCTGGATCCCGCACCGAATATGGCGAGCTCTTTCTAGAAACATCTGCTAAATTTCACCTGACAATCGGCGGTTCATATTTCCCATATAAAGCACAACATAAACTAACATGGAGATCACGTGATACTCGCTCAATTGTGGAAAGCCAAATCGATCAAATAAATGTTTCAAATGTATACAAGATGTTAGGGTCTTCCGAAGTGCAGATATGTATATCCTCAGACCATTTCCTTGTAGTTGCAGAAATGATACTGTTTCTGAAAAGACAACGGCAGACACGGTTGCCACCTTTGGTAATATCCAACCAAAATTGGTAACATTTAAACGGCTTGGTAACATGGTAACATTTTATTCACTTTGGTAACATATTGAAATGAAATAATTAGTATAAGAAAAATCATTTGATTTCATACATACATGGGTTTTTTAATTTGCATTGGATTTTAATTTGCATTACTTTATCTAATGCAAATGTAAAAGAATTACCATTGTTCGCAATGACAATTATAAAAATTTGAATTTGCATTTGCTCAGGCAATGCAAATGCAGGTTGTGGAATCAGATGCCAATTGTAATGAAGTATAGGAATGCTTTTCATTATTTTGAATTTCTTTGACTGCTGGCAATTCTGTTTTAAAGTATTTTATATGCAGAGGTTTGTGGCTTTGATAGGTATTGCCTCGTAGTACTTTCAAACTCATAAACCTGTACTGTATAAAATATTTGAAAACCAAAATTGCCAGATATGAAGGAAATGCTTTGAAAATAAGTACAATTGCCAAT
This sequence comes from Phaonia tiefii, assembly GCA_963931995.1. Lineage (NCBI taxonomy): Eukaryota > Metazoa > Arthropoda > Insecta > Diptera > Muscidae > Phaonia > Phaonia tiefii. Next base: position 49,420,173 of record OZ008369.1, on the reverse strand, counting down.
GATTTTGAAAGTTTTTTGAATTTGCATTTGGACAGGAAATTCAAATTAAACAACAAATTATAATTGTCATATAATTAATTTGCCCCATGTATGATTTCATACTTCTATTAGATTTGACAAAATGTGATCTAAATGTTACAAAAAAGCGCGCTTATCGTCGTTCGCACTAAATAACCAAATATATTCGTCTCTTTCGCATTAACGAACTCTTTGTGCTTTGATTGGTCTGATTATAAAAGCGTTAGGATACTTGTGCACTAAATAATTTTGCATTGCAATTGAAAGACAATAGAATGCAAGGAAAGTTAAGATTAATAGCCTGTTTCTCTATCTCGAACGAAAAGCTAAGCGAAAGGAAATCAGCCACTCACATTCGACTCAAATTGGGTTTCTCTAGTCGAAATTTTCGTTCGCCTGACTCCATGTTTGTTCCTAAGTGATAACACATTCGAAATAGAGAAACCAAAATTTGTACTGAAAAACTTTATTTTTTCATTCGACTTGAAACGACACGATTGTGAAACCCAAACCAACTTTCTTTCGTATAGAACACGAACGATAACTTTTGTTCGAAATAGAGAAACAGGCTGTTAATATTCTAAATAAAAAAAATTGGTTATTTTTGGTAACTTTTTTGGAAAATTCTGGTAATTAAAAAATTATCCCAACAACTAAAAATTCCTGTGGTTGTTGCCCACAATTACAACAAATACAAGAATAAAGCAAACTTCATCCGATTATTTGTTATCGATTCGTTTACGTTTAGGAAAAATTTGACTCGCTTACGATCAAATCAAATATTTGTTTTTTGTTTCTTATACTTCGTGTGCTTTGTTCTTGACGATAAAACCGTAAGACATCTTGAAAGTGAGTAGCTGGATGCTACTCTCTAGTATGTACGGATCTATTCAGTGAGACGGTTAGCTGAAAACACAACCCTTAAAGTATTTTGTGCCAAATATTTTATTCATCAGGGATGATTTTTATTTATTCGGACATTTTACTGGTACTTTTTTATTTTATTATTCAAGCTCAATACCACTCTATATATATATTAATAGAGATGTAGTTTTGTTTTATAAAAGAATTTTTGCAAAATTCATCCTCATGATTCCTGGCAAGCCGTAGGTAGACCTATTTCAGATCTAGCCACAGATCTTCATCAGCGGTTGTTTGGAATGATGCTATTTAAAAATTCATCAAACTAAATGCAAACGAAAACTCACTTTATTTGAGAATTTTCCACTATGCAAGTCTTCTAAAATTATCGCAAGCAAAAAACATTTGCAAAAACTTCTTTCCATCTCCAGAGAACTGCTGTTATATTTTATTATGAAATATTTTTTTAATATTGAATAATTCTTTTCTCATTTTCACTCACTTGAGGCAAAATTTTGAAAACGAATTACAACTTCTGAGCAATATGAGCTGCTGTAAGATAATTTATTTGCAGCCACACTAGATCTTTTCTGCCAGGGAAAGAATCATTCCAAGGAAGTTCATATGTTCTAGAAAGTTGTTTATTGAGATCTTAGGAACATTCTTGTAGTTATTTGTTTCCTTGAATTGTGAACGGTTTGCTACCTATGGACCTGAACAGGAGAAAAAAGGTAAAAACAATCGAATTTTTTTTTTGGATTTTGACCTTGAAGATGAAGATTTTTTGATTTTATATGTTCACAATTTTTGATTTTTGTGACAAGAGCTATAACTTTACCTCAGAGAGTAAATACAAATCGAACGAATTGCAAGATATGAGCCTGACAAAATGATCACTTTGTAACAAAAATGACTTTGGGCAAAACTGGGTCGGGTCTTTTTTTGTCTTTTATCACGTAGTGGTGTCCGTACATGGTTATATATCCATGACTTAAAAAATTACACACAGTGTAATTAAATAAGAATTAAATTCATGAAAATATTAGATGAAAATAATTCACGTTTTACTAAAAAACTCCCAAATTTTACGCATCAAAATAAAGTAAACACTTTTGCAAACAAAAGATAAATATTCATATTTAATATTTTGTTTCTTTTGCTAGTGACTTCTGATAGTCTTCTAGGCATTGAGTCGACAAGTGTTTTTGTAACATCAGACGAGATTTTACTCCATTCGTCCTGTAATGCGATTTTTAGGTCGTCTTTGCAATAAATGTGCCTTTCTCTAATTGATTTGTCCAGATGTTCACACAGGTGATCAATGCGATTAAGGTATGGGGACTGCGGTGGCCGATCTAGCGTTGTCGGAGTCCGATAGAACAACCACTCGTTCACAATTTTGGACGAATGTTTAGGATCGTTGTCCTGTTGAATTACCCAGCTTTGAGATAATTCCAATTTGTGTACTCTAGGGGCAACATTGTTTTTTAAAATGTTTAAATAATCTTTTTTCATTGTTGACTCTATAAAAAATAGATTACCAACCCCTGATGCGTTTTGACCACATTATTATCGATTTTTGCATCTCCATATTTTTGGAGGTTTTTTTAACACAAAAAATTTCAAACTTACTCTCGTCTGTGAAAAATATGTTTTCCCAAAAGTTTTGAGTCTCATTTTTATACGTTTTGGCGAAATTCAAGCGTTTAGTTTGGTTGATCTTCGATATGAAAGGTTTCTTCCATGTAAGCCGTTTTTGTGCAGCTATCTTCTAATGTTGCTAGCACTTACTAATTTGGCGGAGGTTTGTGTAATTTAATCTGCTAATTTTACAGCACTCGACGTAATGACGCTTTCCGCTTGGACCGCCCTGCTAATGGCAACCTTTTTTATGCGAATCTATTATAGCTCTGTTCGAGTACTCGAAAATTTGTGCAAATTTTTACTGGATCGAGTTCGACCAGGAAATGAGAGTCAGAGAGTGATAATTTTGACAGTTCGATGTTAGAGATCTTGCAAATTTTGGTTGGAGAAATTTTAGCCAACAAAAATTTTCAAGATAGAACAGCTGCTTGAAATCAGCTGTTTTATGTACACAAACAAAAGTGCAAAATAAATTAACAACGGTCGAAAAAAGTACAAATGCATTTTTTAATATTTTATTTAAAGTTTATAATTTAGTTTATAATTCATTATAATTTAGAAAGAAAATGGAAAGCAATAATATGTGGTGGCAATCAGCAAATTCTGGTGAACGGACAACGTTATAAGTGGACAACTGTGGCAGTATATCGATGGTGTTGTGTAAAAAGGGGCCAATCTACATTTTTTAAACGAAGGCCAATCTGATTTTGTTTACATTGTCACGACAAGTCAAAAGGGCGAAACTGCTTGGGTCTATCTGCAACGAAATAGGTAGATAATTAAACTGCTCGAAGAACCCAACCATAACTTTCTATAGCCATAACCATTTTTGCTACGTTATAATCTATGAATATCTTACAGACAATTGGAAACAGCAGATTGGCCATTTTTACGCAACACCATCGATATATGTATCTAATATAACTACAAGCCTAAATGTGTGTAGCAAAGGATAAAACTACATCAGCCGTTTCTTTGCAAATTTTTACTGGAAGTCGTTCGCGTACTTTTTGTTCAATAAACTTTCCAATCTATATTAAATTTGGTGTCTTTGCAAAAATTACGTGTCATTTGGCCGTATTTAAAATTATTTTGTTTAATAATGCCTCAACATCAACTGATGTATTTAATTTATAGTTATTAATAGTTTTGCAATTAACCCATTATTCATTTGAACTTTCTATTTCTAATTTTATTATTGTAAATAAGAATTTCAGTGAGTAAACAATAAAATTTTGAATTATTTTTACATTTCAGCCAAAATTGGCAACTACTTATAAGCAACGAAATGCAAAATAGTTCCATCTGTCCATCCACGTACTGCATTTTTCTTTCAATTTGTAATGTCTTCAACTAACGCGAGGAATTATGGCGGGTTGAATTTGACAGTTGAAGTGATTGTAAACGCGTTTATGAACTACCAATGGTTGAATTATCTATTAGGTAGTTGCATTAACATGGAACTGCCCACGGGGTACCGATGATCTGATCAAGTAGGTACTTGGAGAACTTATAGAAAATATGCTTTCAAAGAAGAAACCATAGAGTAATATACTAAGAGTTTGCAACAGCTGTTTTTCTTGGACCGGAAACCAAGAAAAGTCACTGGAAAAGTTGGATACAAACTTGGCAACCCACGCAGTACGAGAAAAATCTTTATTTTAATAAATTTGTGTTTTAATTGCAATCTCTATAAATAATTTTACCCTAACACTTCATTACATTTTGCTGTATTTCACTTGTTATCCCTTTTTTCCTCGATTTATTATCACAAAAATACTCACAGTTGATGAGTTTTGTACGTTTGGTTCGATGCACAAAGGCAAATGTGTGAAAAATGCATTAAGCAACCCTACATACTTCCAGTCATCTATCGCTGTTTCTCCTTCTTACTTTATTCTGCATGTTCCACCAACTCTAAGGTTGATCAGCTGTGGCATAGAACCCCCCTGGAAGAAACGGCGATAAGTGGCTGGAAGAATTCGGGTTGCGCTGTGCGATTTTCATACTTTTGCAGCCGCGTATCAAACCAAAAGTACAAAACACATCAACTGTAAATTAAATCGAAAAAAATCAAGACATAATGAAGTATTAGAGTATAGTTATTTGTGTATATCCCAATTAACACACAAATTGTTAAAATTAACGATTTAAGTATCTCATTCACTATCAGGTATGTGATAGAAAAAGTTTACGAATCAAAAACGGTGAAAGTTGCACATGTCTGTTTCGATTTCATTTCGGTTTGAGCTGATATCGAATTCGATTTCATATTCCATTATTCCAAACGAATTGCCGTTTTGATTTTCGTTTTTAAATCGAGTAGTCTTTGGGTGACGATTTTACAAAAGCACATTTCTTTCTTCGTAACAAAGGCTTCGTTATTTACGCGAAAGCATTCTACGAAACTAAACAATTATCTATTAGTGGAACTTAGCAATAACTGCTGTAGCTTACTTTTTTCCCGGCAAGTCTAATGGTTTAGAAGAGTCACGCAACTTTTTTCTTTTAATATTTTCTTCTTTGTTTATTTCGTTATTTCATATTGATGAAACTGCCAAAACAAATGCCATTTTAATAAATAACTTTGAGCTAACACTTGTATTTTATAATTGTATTCCTGTTGAGCAAACACTTGTTAAAACGTAAACAAATGCTCAGAGTTATTTTTTCGAAGGTACATATATGGTGGAGATGAAACAAAAGTGGAAAATGAAATCGATACGTTTTCAGTCACCACTAAAATCGATCTGATCGTTTTGGTACTTCGTTTTCATTTGAAACCGAATCGATTTACATCACATACCTGTATATGTTTTCCAAGTGTTCCACGGACTTTTTTAGAACATAAAACAGCTGTTGCAAACTCTTGTTAATATTACTCTGCGATTTTTTGTCGTCTAATCGGCTGTTCTGCCTCTTACTTACATTCGTAATAATTAATTTTTCAAACAAAGGCGTATCATTTTCATGTTGCTGATATTTAGTAACCAACATCTCCCCGAATTATTGCATCTACATGTTTTATTTAATATTTTTCACTTTATTTATATTCATATTATACAAATTATCATAAAGTAATCTACGCAAACGATGTTCTCCCTTCAAAAGCAGAAATATTGTAATCATTGCAGAAAAACGAGAGAGTAAAGAGAAATATAACAAATCCCCTCGAATTCTCGTCACGTGCGTGTTTGTCTACCACTCTTGCTTCTTCCCTCCATTCACCTAACCGACCTTGAAAGTCTTTTTCATGCTGCCCTCACGATACAACCATAGTAAAATAACCAAGTAGTAGCAGTAGAAGTTGTTTTTGTTGTAGGCAGCAACAACAACGCGCGCTGCTATTACCATGAAGATGTTATTGTACCATGATCTGTTCTAACGGTTTACCTTCCTTATTTTACCATGGATAGAACCAGATAGAACATTGTTTGAAATATGTTGCATCATGTGTAGCAACGTTCATTGTTGGTTGCAAAAATATCAAAATTTTTTGATATTTTCTGTGTTTCAAACACAATGTTGCATCGTTTATGGCGATATTTACTGTTTTTGCCTTATCATTCGATGCGAGCAGTCGTGCTGCGAGGTTCTTTTTTATAATTCACGGAGTAAAGTAAAATGACGACAATTGGAAATAATGAAAACTGGAGAAATTTTATAAATGAATATAAGAATTTACCAGAATTATGGAACGTAAAATCTGATAGTTATAAAAATAGAAACTAAGAACACAGCAGCATATGAAAAATTAAATTAAAATTAATTTAAAAAAAATTAAATTAAAAAAATTAATTAATAAAATAAAATTAATAACAATTGCATCTAACCCACTTTGTGCGTCACTCATTTCAAAATATTGTCTTCCTTCCGCGTATGTTTGTTTAGCAGAAAAACTCAGCGACTGCTGTTTCATTGATGGTTTCAATTTTGGTTGCATCGCCTGTGGTAAAAAAATGAAACCAGTACCTCGTTTCTGCAGTTAATCGAAAAAATTTTCACATGAAACATGTGAATTGAAACAAAAACGCTACGAATCGGTACAAAAAAATCGCTTCTCACATGTGACTGTTTCTACAATATTTGTTTTCCGAAAACTTTCTGTGACGTACTGCTTTTTTCATGCTTATTGGAAAAATGCGAGAAAAACTGTTTCTGCGAGATTTTGATATTGAGCGTTTTTCATTCCCTGTTAAACTAAATTTCCACCACTTTATATGGGGAGCTAAGCGATATTAAGCGGCTCCCCATACAAAGTCGTCGAAAACTTAGTTTAGCAGGAATTACAAAAACAAGCTTATTAGAGCATGTTTTTTTAATTCCCTGCTTAACTAATTTTCGACCACTTTATATGAGGAGTTAAGCGATTTTAAGCGGTTTGTTGTTCTTTTTCGCACTAGCTTATTTTGTTTGTTTATATTTTTTTTAATACTTGACAGCTTTCTTGGAATATTCCAATAAAAGCGTCATCAGTGTTGTCTCTTTTCGCATTGATATACAGAAACACTTTTTACTCGCAAATCGAGAAACGATGGATTTTTTTGTTTCATGGTTAATGTGAAAACTTTTTCGATTCGAGAACTACAGAAACGACGTACAGGTTTCAAATACATGTTGCATCATGTGTGGGCAGCATCATACTTTTGCTGCCGCGTGTCAAGCCAAAAGTACAAAACACATCACCTGGGAGTAAATGGAGTAAACATGTAATGAAGTGTTCGAGTAAAATTATTTGTGTAGATCCCAATTAACACGCAAATTGTTAAAATTAAAGATTTCTCTCATTATACTATCATTCTCTATATGTTTTCCAAGTAGTTCGCGATCTTCGTTTAGTGCAAAAAACAGATGTTGCAAAGTCTTAATAATGATACTCGGTGGGTTTGATACTGGGTACGACCCGGAGGTTTCTATGACACAACTGATCGAAAAGGTACTAGGGAAATGATGCCGAATGAGATGCTAATGACAGCTAAATTATGTTTTATGTTGTTTGCATTGAACAAAAATACGCATTCCCTTTGATTTCTGTCCAACGAAAGTGTAAAATACTCTATGTATAAAACTCTATGAAATCGCCTACTACCTCGTCATGAAGAGAGTAATGGAAACTCTTAAGTATTACTCTGTGGTACGACGCGTATGGTACGTTCCACGTTCAATTTGTGGATGTTTATACCACCGAGTAACATTAATAAGAGTTTGCAACAGCTGTTTTTTTTTTTTGTACTAAACGAAGACCGCGAGATACTTGGAAAACATATAGAGAATGAATTTGGAATGAGAGAAATCTGTAATATTAATATTGTAATATGTTAGTTTGAAAATCACACTACGCAACCCAGACACCTATCACCTTTTCTTCTTTGAAGCGTCTTCTCTATTTGTTTTCGGACCCAAGCAAAGAAGCAAGAGGGTTGCAAGCATAGACTAATACATACCTAGATAAACTTATTCTCTCATCTGACGTTTCATTTCACACTCTTCGTGATGCGGTCGGTGTGATAGAGAGATGTTTGACGAAAAGTGATATACACCAGGTGGAATTACAATAACTTCTTGCTTTAATTTTTCATGCCATTTTGGTGAAAAACTGTGAAATTTAAATGTGTTTTAAACTTTTTTATTGACTGTTATTGTTAGCATACATTTGTGTTGTATTTAACACATTAATTTTAACACACAAAACGAAATGCCGTTGTTGTTATTTTGTTCGTTGTTTTGAACCATTGCCTCTATCTGGTATTAGTAAAGCAATTCTTTTCAACATCAAACGTATACATCACACGAGGACAAATGTCAGAAATTTGGTGAGTGAAAGATTTTCTCTACCCATATTTACTCTATGGTTGCAAGTCACGAAATATTCGTGTTTTATACGATGACTTACGACCCTGGGACACGATTCACGACTTTCGATGCTTCGGAGTGAAGGGAGTAGAGAAGAAAGAGGGGTAGCATAAGAGTCACGAATTGGAAATTCAGGGGGCATAGACATGTTTCAGACGATGACTTTCAGTCGTGACTCTGAAGTCACGACTGTAGTGCTTGTTGGTGAAGGGGGGAGGGGTTTCAAAACAGTCACGAATTGGAAAATCGGGGGGATCTTTGACATTTCTCTTTCGTGTTTTTAAATGGCGGAAAAGCATCATAAACAAAAAGTGGCGAACAATTGTTTCGAAGTAATCAGAAGTTGAAGAGTTGAATATGTTAAATATTAAATTATTACGAATAAACAAAAAAAGACCGACCTAAGTACAATTACAATGTTATTTCGTCGATGAAGATTGTTACGAATAAAAAACAAAAGAAGGTTGGGCGATACAACGTCAAAAATAATCACGCATGGTTGTATTTGAAGAGTCAACGTCTGGACGCACATTAATTTACGAAGGGTGGACAAAAGAGAATGAACACAAAAAGCACGGGTGCAAAGTCATCGTCTGGAACATGTCATACTGATATTTCTCTTTCACCTCTTTCGTGTTTTGACATGGCGGTAAAGCAACAGTATACAAGACAAAACATATAATTGCAATTTTATCAGCCATTGCTCATTATTTTTTTAAATTCTCAATTTTATATCATTACAAATAAAAAACAAAAGATTATTCAGAGAGTTGTCGTCTGAACGCACATAAATTTAAGAAACGGTACGAAAAGAGAACGAACACAAAGCCCCAGGGTGATAATTCATCGTGTAAACAACCCCATTTTTTTCTTTTCTGAATGTTTTGAATTTGGATCATGGATTTTCATGTGGCGTGAGAGAAAACTTGTTAAGGTAAAGGATCGTTCACAGTGGGGGCATTTGTAGGGTTTATTTGGAATCAGTTCATTGTGCATCTTCTGCATGTGCACACGTAAAGTAGCGCTCGTACGGAGCTTAACAGGACACAGATTACATTGGAATCCATTAAAAACATGTATATCCCTATGTCTTTTTAACGAAGATAAGTTTATGAAACAAGAATGGCAGGTATCACACTCGTATCGCTTATCTCCCGTATGTGTTTTCATGTGACGCCTCAGATCGAAGGGAGCATAAAAGTCAGCAGTGCAGTTGGTGCATTTATAGGCCCGCTCTTCCGTGTGAGTATACATGTGACGTTGTAGCCTATTACGCAAAAGAGTCGAGTAATCACACTCTGTGCATTTAATGGGTTTCATGCCGCTGTGATATATTTTTTTGTGGTGTCCCAGTGCGGAAGATGACGCAAACGCCTTGTCACAATCCACACACTGATATGACTTTATATCCGCATGTATATTTATGTGGATCTTGAGGGAATCCTTATATTTGAATGCTTTCTGACACACGCGACACTTGTAAACACGTGCATCATAGTGCTTACTCAAGTGGTGCCTCAATTTGCCTTTAAAATGGCTATTATATGGGCACATCATGCATTGATATCTCCCTAAGGGTTTGGAATCATCAGCATTATCTTTCGTCTCATCTATGTAATAGGAATCATCTGGATTGTCTATATTTCGCTCTGCTTCGGTAAATTCATGTATGTTCGACGTTATTGTTTGATCACCATCAGTTGTTAATTTCTCTATGTTAGTGTGGTGTTTTTTTGTTGTCAGTGTTTTACCGCAGGCTGATATGGGTTTACTCGGATCACGGCTGGAATTTGACGTTGAATTCTTCGGGGTTTCATTCATAGATACTTTTGACATTGGTAGGGCTAAAAAGAGGAATAATTAATACGTAAAATAACCCGATATTGTCTAAATATATGTGGCAATATAATTAAGGAATATAATGACGAATATTCATATTATATTAAATTTATAAGCAGTTATTTTCTTCTAATATAAAAAACTGACAGGATATTTTGACATCGCTGCTATTTGGTATGTACGGATCTGTTGATTTATGAGGCAAGGAGAGGAATTGGTTTTGACTCTTTGTGAGCGTTTCCTGACAAGAAACAACGTATTGTTCCACGAATCAAACTAAAACGTTATGACTGATCAGGTGTGTTTTCAGTCTTACACTCTTAAGCGAACCAGACTTGTCGCTTACGTTTATTGTCGGTTTACCGCCCTTCATGATACCAAATAAGAATCTAATCGAAATTATTCGCATCTCTATCATGTCCACAGAATAATATATTTTCAAATTCATAAATCGGATAACAAGTTATCGACAATGCTCATGAATGGCAAGTCTGTGTTTCAATTTAATCCCGGTATTCAGTTTTTATGAAATTTTCGTTTCCATAAGTACGTGTATGAAAAAATAACTAAACTTTCGTGAACCGAAAATTTCACTCACTTTTCATTTGCTTGGTAATCAGCTCTTTGCGGAAATTTCGTAGACAAAATCAATTACACGGTTGTTATGCCAAAGTTAATTCGTAGGAAGACAATTGTTTGGGAACCGAATTTTGACATTTCGATAATTTTACAACCAAAAGTAACTCAACATGCGTTAAAAATCAAATGCAGTGCGTAGAGAAATTATAAATGAAATATTTCAAACTCAAATCATCGCAACAATATTGTCCGCTTAGGCCTGGTACTAAAGGTGCCCATAGGCGATGATTCTGAATGACGATTCAACCGTGTATATGTTGATGCATGCTTTGCTACACCGCGGCAGTTTCAAAAGTAGCTACTGACTTAATGTAGACAGTTATTTCGTTAGTGAAAAACCTGACTAGCTACTTGAGTGGCTATGACCATTGTAATTAAAGAAAAACAAAATAAAGAAAAACAAAAAACTGCTTTGTTCTTTACATCCCATAAAGCAGTAAGCGAATGATATACATATGTACATCAGCAAATTCAAAAAATAACTTTTTCTTTTCTTTCAATAGTGGTATTCACGTAAACGCGCAAGCGCCTCGAAATTTGTTCTCATACAAAACGACTTGCACACATGTAGGAAAGTTTCCGAGTCAATTTTGCTGAGCAAACATAGAAAACGAAACGTCCATATTTGTACACGCTGTTCTCTTTATGAGAACATGTTTGTTTTGTTTTGGCCTTTTCTGTGCAAGTTTTCGAGTTTTTGCGTTTATATGAATACCGCTTATAATAGTTGTGTGAACATTTATTACATAAAGCTTAAAAAGAAAAATTTAAACATTTTGAAAATAAACCGTTTATAATCGTTTTTCGTTGTTGCGAGTTTTAAATTTTGTTCTCACAAAATTTAAGAATATGCATGCACAATTTGTACATTAATTATGTTTGTTTTTATGCATATTATATTAATAACGGGTTTTAAAAGAAACAAAAATCCAATTCATAAAGCGTCATTTGTATTTAGCTTATTTAGTATGTTTAACATGATTTGAGGTCAAATCAGCTGATTTTTTTCCCAACCGAACCGGGTTTTAACTACAAAAATCCCGATGGAGCCGGGTTTTAAAAAAACAATTTTTCCTAGCAACCGAAAACCCGGTTTCTTGAATTGGCCGGTCTTGAATTTGGCCGGCCATAGAATAATACATACATTGACACATTTATTCTCTCATCTGACGTTTCATTTCACACTCTTCGTCATAGGTTTGTGGAAATGAGAGAAATTAAATTTAAAATTAACTTACACCAGGTGGAGTTACAAAATATGTTCACTTAACTTTTTCATGTCGTTTTGGTGTAGAACTGAAAAATTTAAATGTATTTTGCACTTTTTTGTTGACTTTTATCGTTGGTATACATTTGTATTGTATTTAACACAACTATTTAGCAACAAAAACACGAAATTCGGTTGTTGTGCCTTTGTTGGACGTTGTTTACTATTGCCTCTATCTGGTATTATTGAACCCATATTTTGCACCATCCAATGTTTACTTTCCACCGTACCTATAACCATGGAATAATAATATCTTCATGGTAATAGCAGCGCGCGTTGTTGTTGTTGTAGGCAACAACAACAGGCATTTTGTTTATGTTCTATTCGCTTCAGCTGTCAAACTCTACACAAATACATACCAACAACACAAGAATGCAAAAGAGTACAAAAACAAAATACATGTGAGTCTGACAGCCGAAGCGAAGAACCTCATGAAAAAAAATGAAAACAGCTGTTCTTACGACTTTACCATGAACATATTATTGAACCATGCCTATAACGATTAATTTATAGAGAATAAATGTATCTATGTATGTATTAGTCTATGCACGCGGCCTTCTCAATCAAGTCACATTCACTTCACATGCCATTTTAGACATCAGATAGTAAAGCGGCCAATAACACCACAAGCACATATATACACTGTCAATCGGCTGGCACAATCACTTGATTGCGCCAGCATGCTGGTGTCGTGTATGGGCCCTATAAGCAAACTAAGTGCATACCGAAAAATATTCGTTAACATTTACGTAAACTCGGCCGGTTCTTAATTTGGTCCAATAATGAGGTGAATGTGAATGTGAAAGTGTCTTACATGATAAGGCCAACATTTTTTTGTATACTTTCAATCTATTTAAACGTCATAGGTATGGTTGCAAGTATACATTGGATGGTGGAAAGCATGTGTTCAATAATACCAGATAGAGGCAATAGTACACAATGTCCAGCAAAGGAACCACAAACGCATTTCGTGTTTTTGTGACAAAATAGTTGTGTTACAGACAATACAAACGTATAAAAAAAAAAAATGGTGTTCCTTAACATCCCATGAAGGGATTGGGGAGAGCTTCTCACAATCAGTGAGATGTGCGCTTTCTAGTTTTACACTCTCTGATTGGGACCTACAGTTTTACACCGGTTCCGAACGGTATTTTGAGAAGCATTTTCATGGCTAAGTACTCGATAGTGTCGCCATCACTAAGCGAGGTGACCGTCGTAGGAAGAAATGTAAGGTGGTCTGAGCAGGGATCGAACCCACGTTCTCATGTACAAGAGCGCACACTAGCCATTGCACCACCGAATACAAACGTATACCAAAGACAAAAGTCAACAAAAAAAGTGCAAAATACATTTAAATTTCTGAGTTCTATACGAAAACGAAAAGAAAAAGTGAAGTAAACAGTCCTGCTTTAAGTTAATTTTTGTCGAATTTCTTTCATTTCCACAAACCTACAACGAAGAGTGTGAAATGAGACGACAGGTGAGAAAATTAATGTGTTTATGCCAGGGACAGCCAAAAAATTGTTGTGCATTAGTAAGAGAGAGTAAAAGAAATGGAGAGAATTTATTTATTTACAGCCATAGAAAAATTTTAGTAACAGACGCCATTCTGATATTCATACAAAATAAAGGAAATAATAACGATAATCAAAAACACCTGGTTAAAAATGGTTAAAATATTAAGTATTATATTATATAATTATATGTTATTTTGTGTGGTTAAGGTGATAAATTTTTCTTATATAGTATACATATGTATGTAATTTCATCACATACATAAAATTATACAACAAGACTTAATAACATTAGGTCATGTTCTTTAGGAGAGCCAGACATATTGGCAGACAGACGGACAGACAGACGTGTTCTATAAAATATAATCTTCTACATTTATACTTTTATGGCAGTTTCGTATTAGTAGAATACTTTTCAAATGGATGAACTTAATTTATTACACTGCTTTGAACTAATGAATTTTAAATCCGAAAAAATTTGTTCGCATAGGTAAGTAGTGGTGAATAAAGACAGACATTTAAATGATTTTTTTTAAGTTCAGGATAGAACGCGCCATCCAAATCTTTCCAGAACTCTATAATATTATTTTGGTCTGGAGCATTTACTTCGCTTCGAAGTATAATTAGTTCTGATTGAATATCAAATTCGTAGTTGCTTACAGCGCAACGAAAAGGGTTTTCGAAAAGATCTAATAGCGGTTGTATAATTACAAAATCTTGAAACCTATCTTGAAAATTATTGAAAAGTGTTTGAAATATTTCTGCATATTTATATCTTTTGTCTTTTTCAGGCTTTCTGTTAACAAGTGAAGTTTTTGGAAAATTGGAAAAATCACTAGATTGAATTTGCGAAAGAAGTACAAAAAGTTTTATTTTAAAATTAAAAATGATCTTGGACAAATCGCATATATTCCTTTCCCTGCAATTCCAAATTAAGTACATTTAACATACTTGTTGTATCTGCCAAAAAAGATAAGTCTAAAATAAAATTATTGTCTTTTAAACACTCTTCTAAACCTTTTTCTATGTTTTACATTTCTAGGAACTGAATTACTTCTTCTCTTAAATCATATAATCTATTCAGACACTTAGCCACCGAACTTCTGTAAACATTTTTAGGTCGTAATTCACTGCATTTTTGTTTTTTAAAAAGGTTACAAATTTTCGGTGGGTAAGCGCTTGATGTCCGCCTCGAATTTTATTTATTATATCCTCTGCTGTCTTCATAGCTGGGTAATCATTTATGAATTTCGATGCTAGAGCGGTCTGATGAATTATGCAGTGAAAATTATGAACTGAAAATTCTTGTTTTTTTAATTGGCCTATAAAACCTTTATATTTGCCTAACATAACATTGGCTCCATCTGTGCAGACTCCAGCAAATTTCTTTATGTCTACAGTAGAAAGAAGCTTTTCTCTGACAACATCATACAACAACTTACCAGTTACATTACCATAAAACGTTTCTAAAGTAAACATTGTTTCAAAAATATTGTATTCTCTGTCTACGCATCGAATGCAAATTACAAGTTCACAGAGATCGTTGATGTCAGTGCTTTCGTCTAAACAAATTGAAAAAAAATCACAACTAGTTAATTTGTCCCTAACTGCAGATTCTACACATGTTCCTAATTGAACAGTACGACGGCCTACAGTTTGACTGGACAGGGGAAGAAACTCTATAAATTTAGTATTATAATTAAGCCTTTGCTAAATTGTTTTCAACAATTGCTTAATAAAAACACCATCACACAATGGTCTTCCTTTCCTGACGATTTCAAAGCTTACTAAATTTGAAATCTCCTTTGTTAATTTGGGAACTGATTTTTGTTCATAAATTTCCTCTACTAAAAACCAATCTTTTAATTCTCTTTGCTTATCATTTAAATTACTTATATGACTATGAAAACGATTGCAATGTCTTTTAATAACGTATTCTGTACCTTCCTTAAATGTTGTATAACATATAAGGCATTGAATGTTACCAAAAGCATTTTTGATCACACAATATTTTTTGAGTGTCATCATTGAGTTTTTGTTTTAACCTGAAAAAAATATCGTAGCATCTTTGGTTAGACCCCTTTCACACTCGGCAAGTTACTTGCGCAAGTCAGTTTTTCAACTTTCCGAGTACAAGCAAGTCTGTACCTCAAATTTATTCCCCTAACCCGACCTTACCTCTGTCATCAACAAACCAAGACTTGGGCAAGAGACTTGCGCAAGTAACTTGCCGAGTGTGAAAGGGGTCTTACTACGGCAATGTTACGTTCGACTCAAGTAAATCAATCCAACGTGTTCGAACATGAATCGTTTTACTTGAGTGTTGCATGGTACATACGACCACTCATCCAAGACTGTATGGATGACGTTTTGTCGCCCACACTGAATTTATGTTATTCTAACGTGTGCGCACGATTGTAATTAAAAAAATGGAAAATGAAGAATATTGATGTTTAAATTATCGCAATTAATTATTTTTCATTTGTTTTCTTAAAATATGTACCTTTTCTTTAAAAAAGTATTTTTACTTAACAAAAGTACCGTTTCTTAAAAAGAAGTACTTTTTCTTAAAAATTATCTTTTCTTAAAAAACATTCCTATTCTAAATAATCAGCTTTTTCTTAAAAAAGTAAATTTTCTTAAAAAATTACCTATTCCTATAGAAATTACATTTGCATACATTTTTATTCTTACTCAATTTTTTCATTTTTTATTTTTGTAATGAATTCCTTTCAATAAAATAGAAGCAAAACAGTCACAAACATACATAGATTGCTGGTACAACACGTATCACAACACAGTTCAACACAATCATGGGGTAGTCATAGCATCGTATGAATCTACGGTTGCGTCGCAATAACTACTATGAGTGGGTTTACGTTTAGACAAGGCATGGCTCGAACCGCTGCTGGCGTCGGCCTTACACACACAGCATAACATTTTGCACGATGAATTAAATGAACCGAAACATGCACTTGTGCTAGCCCTTAGTCTATACTAAATTCGTCTATGATTCCACCTGCTGTAAGTCACTTTTCGTCAAATATCTCTCTATAAGCCCGACCACACCACGGAGAGTGTAACAGGAAACATCAGATGAGTGAAATTTACTCTGTTTAAAGATTAAAACCATCTTTACACGATGCCATTTTTATCAATTCTCTTTTGAAATTGCAGCGTAAATCTTCGTGCCTATACACGTTGCCATCTCATGATATTAGTGCTTATTTTTGTTAACTTTCTTTTTCAAACTTCTGTTAAATTATTTCACGTAACCTCTAACAATGTAACACAACACACGAAAAACTAGAATGAAAGAAACAATAACATCAAATGCCAAAATCTTAACAAATGCGGAAACAGCACAAAGAGAATTGGAATAAAATTGTATGAAACCTAGTGCGGTGGCGCTTCGTGCCAATTATTCCTCCATTCTTGCTTCTCTACACCCCTATGTGGTTACTCTAGGTGGTTACTTTCATCCCAACTTTCAACGAAAATTTCATGCAATTAAATTTTGCCACATGGTTGAATTATCTATCGGGTAAACGCGTCAGCCCAGCTGATTTGTGTTTTGTTCATCTTTTTCGTGGGTAAGCTGTCAAATTTGATTTTGTTTGTTAATAAAATTCGAAGAATTTCAATGAAAATGCAATTTATAACATAGAGGAATTACACAATAAGTCGAAGTACACGAGATAGAAAATACAACTTTATTCGTAGACATTTACTTAAGGAGTGAGTTTAACAAAAAGAACATATGAGAAATACATATACGTATGCATTTAGAAAAGAGACAGTAGAGTTATAGGGTAACCAGACTCTTACATACCCTGCATCAATCCAAATACTGTTTTATACAAAGAGTTTCTAAAACCAGTACATAAGATTCAGTCGGGTGAACCGACTTAATCATACCCTCACCCTAATTCATCAATTACGTGGGAGTTCTGTTAAAACACGTCCATACTCAAAAGTGACCATATTCAGTAGCAGATTGACGACATTGCGCTAAATATTATTGCATACCCAAATTAGTTAGTTTCGCTCCCAATATTTATATGCGAGGTACAAAAATTGGCATGGAAAGTTGTTGCCAAAATTTTGATCAGTACCAAATTTTATTAATATCGGTTATGATATATTGGAGATATCGAGTCGGCAAACCGCATTACGCCTAACTTTTGTATGGGAGGTATGAAACTGGGCGTGGCACAATAGTCAGTTATTAATTACACAGTAGCTTTTAGCAAAATATTGCCTAGTACCGAATTTTATTAAGATCGGTTGTAGTTTACGAGAATTATCGTGTCGATCAACCGGTCATCCGCCGAATTTTTATATGGGAGGTATCAGAGTGGGTGAGGCAAAACAGATCATTTTCTACAGGAGAGTTTTATTTGACTAAATATTGACTAATACAAACTTTCATTAAGATTGGTTCGGTTTTGCGGGACTTCTCGTGCCGAACAACCAGACGGCCAAACAACTTTTGTATGGGAGGTACCACAATGGGCGTGGAAAATTCACCCTTGTTTTACTCGGTGATTGGCGTTTGATAACGTGAAGCCTTATACCTAATTTCATTAAAGTAGGAAATGTTTCACGCGATTTATCGGATTGACAACTCGGAAGAACACCGTTTTGTATGGGAGGTACCAGAATGGGCGTGACAATGTCGCCCATTTCCTCTAGTTAACTAGGAATTTACAGATTGTTAACCGGTGTGAGAGTTGAAGCTAATCACATCTACCAGAAGAAAGGATTGAAAGAAATATGATTTTGTGCTAAATGTGTGGATTTGTATGGGAGGTACCAGAAGGGGCGTGGTCACAACGCCCATTTTCAATCCCAAACTCAATATTGGCAAATAATAGTCACTGACAAAATTTCATTGTGATCTTTAAAGATTTACAGCAGTTATCGTGTTGACCAGCCAGCCAGACAGACATGGCTCAAACGTCTTAAAAAGTCCTAAAACGAATTTCGTCCAAAGATACTAAAGGTCTAATATGGCTCCTTCTATGTGTTACATTTTTTACCCTTACCATATGGGTGAGGGTATAACTACCAAATAACATTTTACAAAAATATTCATGTTTAACTTTAGACAAGCATTTAGTAAACAAATCTGCGACGTTTTCTGCAGTGGGAACATACTGAATAGTAATCTCCATAGAGTAATCTAATACTAGAGCAAACATTTGGCTCCTCTGACGTTTCCTTTCACACTCTTCTTGATGCGGTCGGTGTGATAGAGAGATGTTTGATGAAAAGTGACATACACCAGGTGGAATTACAATAAATTCTGACTTTAATTTTTCATGTGGTTTTGGTGAAAAACTGTGAAATTAAAATGTATTTTACACTTTTTTATTGATTGTTATTGTTAGCATACATTTGTGTTGTATTTAACACAATAATTTGAACACACAAAACGAAATGCCGTTGTTGGTATTTTGTTCGTTGTTTTGAACAATTGTCTCTATCTGGAATTAGCGTATGTAGATAAAGGAAATAAGTAGATATCGCACAGGCGTTGCCAAGTACTACCACTAGGTGCTGTGATGTCGTTTTGTAACTCTCCTTGAAGTTTCTCATAACTTCCGTTGACGTTTATTCAACACTGTGGGAAATTTGATACATACAAAAAAGTATCATTTTCCAGGTTGTGTTATTCGAACAACTAACTTAATTTTTTTTATGTCGTTGTGTTCTCCACTTTCAAGTTAAAATTTTGTCATTTCGATTGTATCTTTTTGTTTACTGTTATTGTTGGTGTTCGTTTCTGTTGAATTTGAGAGCAACGGACCACAAAACAAAAACAAAATCCCTGTTGATGTTGCCTACCACACCTATTGTTAGCACCTATTCTAAATACATCTTGCAAGGTATATTTTGTTTGGGATCAAACGTTGTAATTATTCCATCCAGCTCCATCTAGGAAATATCCCATTGAACAAGAAATTTCCCAAGGTATGTGCCATATCTAGTTAATTCCTTTATCTGTGGTATTAGTCATAGATAAAGGAAATAATATAGCGCGCCCAATATCAACTTTGTTCACTAGGTGCTGTCCTGTACTAGTGTCACTTTCACTGAAGTTTCCCATAAATCTCATTGGCGTTTATTCAAAATTGTTGGAAATTTTTCTTAAAGTAATTTAAACAAGGGAAATGTGACAAAATTTAAATGATTTTATATAATAGCATTTGTTTCTTATATAAAAATCAATTTCAAAGCCATGAGGCCGGTGTTGGTATATCTATAAGAGAAAATCCGTAACACCGCCCAACGATGAACATGCCGGAACGCCTTTTTAATCTTAAAACTAACTTCCCCCCGCTGTATCAACTTCTGTGGTCACAGATGTCAAAACCATTAGTGTCTGAGAACTCTCAACAAGGAATGATAGCTGAACCGGAGGAAGAACCAATTTATTAGGACTTAGTCGGTGTTGTCATGGCTTTGCTTGTATTCTTGTTTCGAAGTGATATTTTTATTGAAAATAATTTTTTCTTTTGATATGTAATTTTAGAATTTTAATGTCATATTTTTTAACTTTTTTTTGGGAACAAAAAATATCCCATTTATTGCTTTCAACGACATCTAGAAAATTACCCATTACACTAAAATTTTCCCAACACTTGTGCTTCATCTATTTGTTTACTTTATCTATGGTATTAGTAAATCAATTTTTTTTGTGCCACTGGGTTTTGGACAAGGAACGGTGCGCTTTGGTTGTCACATTTCAGAGCTGTGGGATCTCGTACATATTCTTTAAACCCGATTTATCTTAACAAGCTTCTATGGTAGACCACTTCATTTATCCCCTGGCATATTGCTACGTACTCGACATCCATTGGACTCAAACATACCACATTTTGTTTCTGTGAATCCCAAGCTATAGCACCACCAGCCAGATATACAATAAATCCTATATATGACTTTCTATCGTTGACGTCCTAACCCCAGTTAGCATCTGTATAAGCGACTAAAACACTATTATTTGATGCATAAGACAACATACCCTTTGGTTTGTACTGAAGGTATCTAAGTACATGTTTTGCTGCGGTAAAAATGCTCCTTCTCCGGGTGACTGTTGAATTGAGATAGCTTCGATACGACGTGAGTTATGTCGGGACGGGTAAGTAATATACAGAGCCGATTAATGGCTGATAATCTGAGACGTTATACTGCAATTCTGCTTTGAACATTTTTCGAGTACCAAACCTCTTGAAAAAGGAGCACTTGCAGTCTTGCAATCAGTCATCTGCCACTTTTAAAGTAGGTCTTGATGAATGGATATTTTACTCGTATCCCTTCTCTTTCGATTTCGATACCAATATAGTATTTTTCAGGTCCTCTATCAATTGCGTCAACATACTGGTTCAGGTTTTGTACGACACCTTTCAAAACACTTTCAGATGAACATGACAAAATATCATCGACGTACACGGCAAGTAAAGCAAAACGATATCGTCTTATATTTTCTTCAAATACACAATTGTCAGATTTGCAGCGTTCGAAGCCAATTTTCATCAAAATCTCGTTTAATTTTCGGTTCCAGACTCTGCCGGCCTGTTTCAGTCCATTAAGTAATTTTTTTTTTATTTTACATACTTTTTCTGGATTTTTGCTATTAACATACATTTCAGGCTGCCGCATAAAAACCTCTTCCTCCAGTTCGCCGTTGAGGTATGAGGATACGATGTCAATGTGATTCACAAGATCTGTCTCTGAGCAGCTACTGCAAGCAGCATTCGAACGGCAGAGAATGTTTCGGTGTCATCCAGATGTGGTTGTTGCGAGAAACTCTGTGCTACTAATCTGGCCTTGTGTTTCTCAACTTCACCATTCGGGTTTCTTTTGTTTCTCAACTTCACCATTCGGGTTTCTTTACAAATTCCCACTTATATCCCACAATATTCTTTCCACTCGGCTTCCCGGTTAATTCCAATATGTGATTTTTCTGCAAACTGTTGAACTCAGTTTTCATTGCATCACTCGACATTTTTCCATTCTTACTGTGGATTAGCTCGGTGACCGTTTTGGGATCTTCTACAGCAAGTGAACTACTCAATAAGGCATTTGACACTGGCTCCAAAACACGAAGTTTTCTTGGGCGTCCTCTTTTTGCTGTCCTGAATACACACCAGAAACAGCTTCTACACTTTCTTCCTCTACAGAAGTATCATCCTAAACACTTTCTTCACAACCTTCATATTTATGTGATCTTTCTTTCATTTTCATTATCTTCTTTGTGTGTGAGAAACTACACACAGAGAAGAGATTCGTTGTCACAACTATATTTACAGCCAACTAAAATTTGGCGGTTCTTTGGACTATCACATTATTAAGTTGTGATTACCAATAATTGTGGTCCGTGTCACCAAATGGTGTGCATATCAATTGATTTGTAATTCAGTTTTGGTTGCAAGAACTGAAATATTTAGTTGAAGCCACAGCAACAAGAATCAAATTTGATCTGTCAATCAAGTTTTAGTTCTAGCAATCAAATTACCCTGTAGTGGTGAATATTCTATTAGTTGGATGAACGAAAAATGTAAAAACTAATTCGGTTGTATGCTCAACTAATTATGGCTGTCACAACCATTTGGTGATGCCGCTTTATTGATCCGAAAATGGTTTTGAAACCTGTAGATAAATGACATATTTAATGAATTGCATGTATCATGGACCAAAATATAAAAATCATAAAACTTACTTGATATCTGGTAGGTTAAATATATCGCGCCCTAAATACAAAAGCGTCACAACTCAAAATTTCGAGATTTGTTGTCTACTTAAAAACAATCACCGAGGACCATTTCTTTCTGCTGCGAAAATCTGGCGTCAGTTTCTCTTCCCTTTAGTCAAAAAAATTCAGTATTAATATGTGTATGTTTGGGACATTTCATACATTTTTTAACTTTCCAACCCAGTTTTTTGCCACTACTGAAAATTTGTCAGTTTTGAGTTGTGACACTTTTGTATTTAGGGTGCGATATCAGACCTTTGCCTTATAATTGTTCTTTGTATGCGAAGACATTTTTCTGTTCTTCATCACTAGAACTTGAACTTAGATCAAGAAAAAATACATTCTAGCAAACAAATTGAAGAAATTTTATTTACACGTTAGGGATTATACTTTTTGTTAGTAAATTATCGATAAGTAGGCGTCACTGGCCGTGACGTCTTAAGGGGTCCTTAGAACTGTGGATAAGTTGCAGCGACTTCAAGTTGACATCAACTTCGATAACTACACATCAACTTCGATTTTGCCCTTACACTCTCAAACTAGTTGAGGCAACTTCATTTTCTTGTCAGATGTCTAAATGAAAGGTGGTGAGCGCACTGCTAAAATATCACAAATTTTACGAAAAAACACTATTCTTATTTTCTTTAAATATTTATAAATAACACTACAAATCATATTTATTTAGTTTATATTTTTCCGATAATGTTTAATTTATTTATTTACATTTTGCCGATAATGTTTCCTCATGAATGTTTCTCATCGAAATGCGTATGAAAGTTGATGCAACTCCCCCTTACACTGATGGATAAGTTGATATCAACTTCAAAAAATCAAAATTGCTTTGATTTTACATCAACTAGTTTGTACAAACCACCAACTTCACCTTACACCATGGATAAGTTTATGTCAACTTGAAGTCGCTGCAACTTATCCACAGGTCTAAGGGCCCCTTTAAGGGCCATGGCCACACATCAAACTGGCTCATCAAACTCACATTTTTTTGATTGTGTTCGTAAAAAAACCCACACGTATGGTTTGATGAGAGAGTAAAAAAATATCAAAACCATTTAGATATTTGCGTCGACGCGGCAGGGAATTGACGCCAGTTTTATGTGCGTGTGTCAAACTATCTTCAGTTATCATTTTTGGTTTGTTTTTGAAGGGTTAAGTGTTGTTTTGGTGGCGCTTTGTTTTGCGAAAGTCATTTGGAGAGCTTAATTTAAGCTCATTAAGCAAATTCTCGTGGGTGAATTCACCCCATTTTTTAACCATTGTTTCATCCAAAGACGCTTCACCCTTTTTTCTTTGTTTTTTTTTCAACTGCCTGCGCCAGTGCAATACCTATGAAACAATCAATTACTTGGCTCATAGTTTTATTTCGCTTGCCACACAAAAACAAATTTTTTTACACACAACATTTTTTCATAAATAACAAAATATTTTCCGCCCAAAATACACCGTCCTTTCTTTTTCAAAACGACTCTGAAATCAAGTTTGATGTGTGGCTGTGATAAGCAAAACAAAATTTTACTAACCCATACAAGAGTTTGATCAACCAGTTTGATGTGTGGCCCTTTACCATAGATAAAGGAATTAACTAGATATCGCACATGCCGTAGGAAATTTATTGTTCAATGGGATATTTTCTAGATGGAGCTGAATGCAATAATTACAACGTTTGATCCCAAACAAAATATACCTTGCAAGATGTATTTAGAAAAGGTGCTAACAAAAGGTGTGGTAGGCAACGTCAACAGGGATTTTTTGTTTAGTGTGCCGATGCTGTACAGGCGAACATAAACGAATACCAACAACAACAGTACACCAAACAAGCACATAACCAAAATGCATTTGAATTAGAAAGTGGGGAACACAACGACATGAAAAAAACTAAATTAGTTGTTCGAAATAGCACTACCTGGAAAATGATTCTATTTTTGTATTGAAAAAATATCCAACACGTTGAATAAACGTCAGTGAATGTTATGAGAAACGCCAATGAAAGTTACAAAACGACAACACAGCATCTAGTGGCAGTACTTGACAACGCTTGTGGGATATCTACTTATTTCCTTTATCTATGCCTTTACCAAGTACTGATGTTGCATTGATGTGACAACTCCGTCGTTAACAGGTGACCCCGACTTGGAGACGTCGACGTCTTGGGGACGACTTACAGGGTAGGGGTGAATATTTCATTTTTGCAACAACTATTTGCTTCGAGAAAAACTTGATACTTCTGGTTCGTTTTCGATGAAAATATATGAAGTTTTCTTGAGCTTCGAGAATTTACACCTTTCTAGAGTCGTTGGTGATGTACAATATCTGACTTTTTCCGCATTTATTTCATTAAAAAGTTCTATTTGATATGTCAAATACATATTTTGACATAATACAAAATAATTTCCCATTAATTGAAATTGAAAAAAACGAGAAGGTCAGACAATATTCCACAAATTGTATTACATAGATACTCTCTATAATTAACACAAATTCATATTTAGATCTACATACTTATGTACTAGAGAATGAATGCCAGAGAATGAATGGTGGTTCAAGCAGAAGTCAGAAGATTGAAAAAAATATTAGACACATAATCTGCATTGGAGGATATTCTACCAACCTAGCAGTTAAAAGAGATCAAGATTCCGGTGCAGCCGAAGGTGATTTCCTTACACCCAAAGAAAAAATACAATCTCGGTTAAAATGAGATAAAAGTATGCGTGCATTGAATTCTGTGTTCGTATTGACCCACCCACGTGCTACCCATGCAGAAGTAGCCATGGATAATGTGTAAAGGCCGCTTACCAATTCGTATTAATAATGGGAAATTCTGTGCCTGTGTAGTCTTTGTGCCAAAAAGGTACATTATGTGTTGTAACAATGTCCATAAAGTTTACCAAACATATACTAAAAAGTACATAGTGACACAAAGAGCATAAGTATACGAAAAGACAAATAATGTACTTCAAGAAAATGCATAATGAGTACCAAGAAAGGGATGTCAGTTGCCAAATCGATTAACTCCATAAAAAAAACCTGTACAAACTGATCTTTTCGCTGGGTTTTCGAATTCCACGTTCATTATAAATGCAAACTGACATTATGTATTATTTCAAAATGAACTGGGTCGATTTGGCAACTGACACATTCAAATATAAAAAGTGTACCAAAATGTGTAGTGTTCCAATTAAAGTACACTTTATACAGTTTTGGAATATTGTTCAGTACATTTTTTTGTACACTTTGTGTACATTTTGATACAATTTATACATATAGCTTTTGGTAAACTTTTTGGAACAAAAAAAACAGTTTTTGATACACTACCTGTACGTTTTGATAAATTATTGGTATCAAAACGGACATTTTTTGGTACACTTTATGTTCATTTTGCTACAATCTTTTGGCACCAAAAAGTAGTTTTTGGTACACTGTATAATATATTTTATGTTTTTCGTAGCAATATATATATTTTTGGTGCACTTTATGTACATTTTGGTACACTGTAATTGTTATTTTATCCATGTATCAGTGGACATAATAATTTTATTTGTCCCATTATGTTATCCTTTCTTAACACTGTTTGTTCTTAAGTTTAGCATTGAAGTTACGCTTCGTTTTTAAATAAATAATTTAACAAAAAGCTTGGTGTAATATTAACTTTTATTACGGATATGAAAATGGTAAAAGCGTAAAGATTAATTTCTTAAGTGACTATTAAAGGTCCTAAACTACGTTGCAACGATATATCGTCGATATCGATGGTTTTTCGAATGGAAATAAAAACAACATTTCGATTAAATTTCATACCGAAGAATCATCTTCATTTCGACTCTATATCAGCTTGCAGAATTTATACGAAAACGCTACTCTTTGCGGATCGATATCTAATTCGATATCGATGTAATTTTTAAAACTAACGAATCATTTTCGATACGATGTCGATTAATTTTGCTTACTGGGATGTTACAACATCACAACGAAAAATACGTAGGTGGGCAACGGAAGGCTTTCGACCAAACCAACATACATAAGGTGTTTTATTTACTAATACCTTCGTAGGGAAACGATTTCGGAGATATGTGGACGTACTCAAAGCTTCTGACCATAGCGACTGCGGTAAATCTGAATCCAACAACAAACAATTTTCGTGTTAGACCGTGCTTTTTCGTGCGTGTTTGCAATTACTAAGTTCGTGCTCGTGCAGGTCGTGCCTTTGCCAAAATTTAGTCGTGCGTGCATGTGCGTGTTTTTTAATATCAACTTCGTTCTTGTGTCGGGTCGTGCCTAGAAAATTAGGCACGTGATCATCTCTAGTTTGTACTCAAAATAATATTAT
Organism: Phaonia tiefii; assembly: GCA_963931995.1. NCBI lineage: Eukaryota > Metazoa > Arthropoda > Insecta > Diptera > Muscidae > Phaonia > Phaonia tiefii. The sequence goes on along the minus strand of OZ008369.1, from coordinate 49,393,438 downwards.
TAATATACTCAGTTTTGTGTATACTTGTTAAGAAAGTAGCAAAATAATATCGCTTAATAACTGGGTAGTAAATAAAAATAAAGTTTCATTTTTAATTCCGAATAAAATGTATTAACGCAAATTTTCCCCATATGCAATGTAGAGCATTTCGACTGCAAGCATAGAGTAATATATTAATAAGAGTTTGCAACAGCTGTTTATATTCGAAAAAAGTCAGTGAAAGACGTGGAAAACATATAGAGAATGAGAGTGGAATGAGAGAAATCTTTAATTTTAACAATTTGTGTGGTAATTGGTATCTACACAAATAATTTTACTCTAACACTTCATTACATTTTGATTTTTTTCACTGAATATCAATTTTTGATGTGTTAACATCTATACGCGCGCCTCCAGGGCAGTAAACTATAAATTTAATACATACGCAAGTGTTAGGTTTGTAAGAGTAAATCATCGTTTGTTTGTTCGTTGCTTGGCAGTCGGTATTGAAAGTGATTATTGGGCGATTTTCATATAATTTTCCCACGCGATTTTCTCCGGAAATTCATAGCCGATTTTATTAATTTTTGGATTAAAAAGCTAGTACCATAGATAAAGGAAATAAGTAGATATCGCACAGGCGTTGTCAAGTACTGCCACTAGGTGCTGTGTTGTCGTTTTGTAACTTTCATTGACGTTTCTCATAACTTTCACTGACGTTTATTCAACAATGTGGGACATTTTTTCAATACAAAAATATAATCATTTTCCAGGTTGTGCTATTCGAACAATCAATTTAGTTTTTTTCATGTCGTTGTATTCCCCACTTTCTAATTCAAATGCATTTTGGTTATGTGCTGTTTTGGTGTACTGTTATTGTTGGTATTCGTTTGTGTTGACATTTACAGAATCGACCCACCAAACAAAATCAAAATGCCTCTTGATGTTGCCTACAATACCTACTGCTATCACCTGTTCAAACATTATAATTATTGCTATCAGCTCCATCTAGAAAATATCATTTCTTGTTCAATGGGATATTTTCTAGATGGAGCTGGATGCAATAATTACAACGCTTGATCCCAAACAAAATATACCTTGCAAGATGTATTTAGAACAGTAAACAACAAGATACAATCAAAATAACCAAATTTTAACTTGGAAGTGGGGAACACAACGACATGAAAAAACCAAATTAGTTGTTTGAATAGCACAACCTGGAAAATGATTCTATTTTTGTATTGAAAAAATGTCCCACACTGTTGAATAAACGTCAGTGTATGTTATGAGAAACGTCAATGAAAGTTACAAAACGACAACACAGCATCTAGTGGCAGTACTTGACAACGCCTGTGGGATATCTACTTATTTCCTTTATCTATGGTAATACTAAAGAGCATAGATAAAGGAATTAACTAGATATCGCACGTCCCGTGGGAAATTTCTTGTTCAATGGGATATTTTCTAGATGGAGCTGAATGCAATAATTACGTTTGATCCCAACCAAAAAAAACCTTGCGAGATGTATTTAGAACAGGTGCTAACAAAAGGTGTGGTAGGCAACATCAACAGGGATTCTGCTTTGTTTAGTGGGCCGATGCTATACAAGTCAACATAAACGAATACCAACAATAATAGTACACCAAAAAAGCACATAACCAAAATGCATTCGAATTAGAAAGTGGGGAACACAACGACATGAAAAAACCTAAATTAGTTGTTCGAATAGCACTACCTGGAAAATGGTTCTATTTTTGTATTGAAAACATGTCCCACACTGTTGAATAAACGTCAGTGAATGTTATGAGAAACGTCAATGAAAGTTACAAAACCACAACACAGCACCTAGTGGCAGTACTTGACAACGCCTGTGGGGTATCTACTTATTTCCTTTATCGATGCTTAAGAGATGTCTGTAAGTCCATATAAAGCCACTTTTGTGCGTACAGAAACCATGAGATTGGTTATGGTAACCATCCAGAAAAATAATTTTTTTTTAAAAGTATCGAGTGATTTTTCCGATTTTGCCACACATCGACTTAAGGTACAGAGGGAATTTTAAACCCCCTGTCTGAGCCGACTGCGACTTAGTGCAATATAAATTTAACGATTTTCCAAAAATGCTACTTTTCCATTTTCTCACATTCTTTACCTTTTCTTTAATTTTGGTTTATTTTTAAAAAAAATTTTTTTGCCTGCCCCATGTCCTGAATATTTACCGCCCTTTCACAATTTCACAAAGAAATCGCGCGATTTTTGTCAAATTAAATAGCTGACCCTATGTTGCAAAGTGCGTGCCATTGGCTGATATCAGACCATGAATGTGGGTAATATAACTAAGCAAGTAATCGATTTTTTTTGATTTAATATTTTATACTTATTTCGACCCTGTTTACATAAAACAACTGCCAGGTCAGCTCCTACAATTAGTTGGGATCACAAAATCACTCCATATGCCTAAACTTCGACGGCCCGTAACTCCCAAAATAGGGCTCGCCGCCAATTTTTTTATTAAACATTTTTTGTTTACAATAATGTGTTCTACACCCCTTTTTTTCTTTTTCTTTCTGGGAGGGTGGGTCTATAATAGATAAGCTCCTATTCATCGGTACCCTTTGCTGTAAGACAACTCTAAATTATTGTGTAGAGCGCGAATTATAAAGGGATGAAAAGTCTACAAAACGCAACTTAATACATTAATAAAATACAAATTAATAAGAATGTGATAAAAATATTTAGGAATTAGTAAATTATAGTTTTTTTAATTCACGGATAACCGCAATTGTAGTGATAACCTTTGCCTCGGATGTAGTGTCCAAACAACCGGCATTTTTTAAAAATCGGTTTTAGGTTTGTTCGAAAAATCAGTTTTTCAAGAAACCGGTTTTCGGTTTTCAATTTTGTCAAAAACCGATGGAACCGGTTTTTTTGTTTTGAATTAAATTACACATGTAGCTCTTCCAATGTATTTCATATAAATAAATAAAATAAATGGTTTCCCATTACATCCCATGAAGGGACTGGGGAGAACTTCTCACAATCACTGAGCTGTGCGCTTTCCAGTTTTCACTCACTGATTGGGACCTACAGTTTTACACCGATTCCGAACGGTAATTTGAAAAGCTTTTTCATGGCTAGATACTCGATAGTGTCGCCGTCACTATGCGAGGTGACCGCCGCCGAAAGAAAATTTGAAGGTGGTCAGAGCCGGGTTCGAACCCAGGATCTCATGTACAAGAGCCGCGCACACTAACCATTGCACCACCGACGGCCACAATGTATATTTCATATACCATTTGATATTTAAATCTTATACATATTTAGAATGCGTGTTTAATGTAAAATGTAAAAGTTTTATTCAAATTCATATTATACTGATTAAAATTCCTACACTAAATTCCACTATTGAAAGAGATTTTCATATATGAAAGTCTTATTAAGCTCAAAACATTTATTGTAAAATAATTTACGATATGAAATTTGAAAAAAAAATCAAAATTCTTATTCAAATCATAAAATCATTTTCAAATTTGAATAAAAAAATTGTTTGGAAATGGAAATGTTTAACATTAATAACTTCTTTACAGGTTTTGCGTCCCAAGATAATGCTGATTATGATATTGACTTTGAACACTTTGCAGAATCACTCTTTTTCTTTTCGGTGTGTAGATGAGTTGGAAGTTATTGAGGCCTTGAGTAAAGTTAAATCGAAATCAGTGGGGGTGGACGGAATTCCGATTAATTTTGTTAGATATATTTTTTCTTATGTCTCATATGTTCTTGTTGACCTAATAAATTCTATCTTAACGACTTCAACTTTTCTCCTTGTATGGAAAAAGGCTCGCGTTGTTCCTATACCTAAGTCTAAAATAGTTCATGAACCTGATGACCTCAGACCTATCTCATTACTTCATGCTTTGTCCAAAGTCGTAGAGCATATTATAAAGGACCAAATTTTGCAAAACTGTTTGAATTATATAAATGACTCGCAATATGCTTTTCGCCAGGGTCATAATACAACTCATTTACTCCTTAAAATGACTGATTCTATAAGAAAACAGATAAATGATGGCAAATTTAGTGTCCTTATTTCTCTTGACCTTTCCAAAGCTTTTAACTCTATTGACTTTGTTCGTCTTATCAATAAACTCCGGGGTGAGTTCAATTTTTCAAAATCTGCTTGTATGCTAGTGTTCTCTTACCTGTATGCTAGGTAACAATTCGTTGTTTTAAATGGTGCAGAATCTGCCACGCTTCCTCTTCGTTTTGGTGTACCCCAAGGTTCTGTCTTGGGTCCTCCCTTATTCATTCTCTACGTTAATGACCTATGGCGTTACACTGACTCTAGGAATTGTCTAACTTTGTTATTTGCTGATTACATATTTTTGCTTTTTAATGGTTATCATGCTTCTCCTGATATCTGTGAAGGAATTATAAATGGTTGCCTGGTTAATGTTATTCATTGGGCATCTATAAACAACCTAAATATAAATTCTTCGAAGACGAAAGCGATCATGTTTGGTTCTCCAAATCGTACCATGCCTAATTTGCAAATTTTCTTAATTCAAGATGAAGTTGTATTTGACAACCATCATAGGTGCCTTGGTGTTGTTATTGATTGTGAAATTTCCTTTAAATTTCACATCGATACTTTGTCGGGCAAAGTATGGTCTTCTCTGCGAAATATTTATTCTTCTAATATATACCTACCTTTTCGTGTTAAGCGGAGATTGGCACATGCTCTTTTAATGTCACAAGTTTTATATGGTTTTGAGGTTGTCACGGGTACCATAGGCACACATTTAAATAAACTAAATCGTATTGTGAATACCATCACTAGATTTGTGTATGCTGTAAACCGTCGAGTTCATATTTCTGGTTACGTTAAACGTTTTATTGGATGTTCATTTTCTGATTTTGTGGATTACCGTAACTTGACTCTTTTATACCGTGATAAAAATGGGTAGACCAACTACTTTGTGCAATCTTTTTTCTTTTTCTCGTTTTACTAGGAGCCCTCAAATCTTCATTCCTGAAATCTGTGGAAATGTATATTTAAGGTAATGTTTAGTAAGAATTGCACGATGTTGGAATAGTCTGCCACTCGAATTACGCGTTTTTCCCACTAAAATAATTATTTTCGTCTCAAACTTTTAGAACATTTTAATCTGGCTTTTAATCTTTGGCTTTGCTCGTATTATTGGAACTTTTTGGTCTGTGGTAAATAGGGTCTTAATGTTAATATTTTGCTTACTTATTTTACTTGTATCTATTCTTTGCGGGATACTACTTACTGGGACATGTTTTCTTCTTTTTTGTTTTTTATTATTATTTCTTTGACCATTTCTGATCACTTTTTTATTTTATGGGTGGGGAGCCAAAATTTTAGTTTTTTTTCAAACTGCATTTTCTTTTTAACTTATTTAAAGTTCACTTAATTTTAAGTTAAACATTTTTTACTCAGGTGTATATACTATGTAATATATTTTATTGGCCATTTTGGCTTTGTATTACTTGAATGAAAATAAATAAATAAATAAATATTCACCGGGTTAATTTGGATAATTACTTTTTTTTTATCAGAAACGATAACTTATTTTTAAATTTCAAGCAGTGAATATTCCAAACTTTAATCTTCCAAACATAACGGTTGAAATGGAAGTATCTGATAAAGGAACAAGCAAAAAGTTCCTCGTTTCTTCACTATACTTTCATTGAAACTCTCTTCGGCACGATATTTATGACGGTTTGTCTTCAATTTGCCGATTTTCAATGGACTACCATGAAGTAATCCTTGGCGGGGACCATAATTCTAAACATGTCTCTTGGGGAGATTCTGTGAATAATGTGAATGGATCAGCTCTTTTTAACTGGCTTCAAATGTTCCCTTTAGAATTTGTAAGGATTTCTTGACCATTTCATTGTAAGTTCCAACTTGATTAATCTTGACTCTTTAAATGTTGATGTGACTACTTTACCAAAATTTTCAGATAATTTTCCCTTAAAATTGCATATAAAACTATCACATTTCGACCTCATTATACGATCTCCACGAATGTTTAGGTCATTTAAACGCGTAAATTGGAGTAATTACAAATAAGATATTATTTTATCATTATTGGAAAATTTTCCAAATGCTGAGACTAACCTACCCAATAATGATATTGACTTGTATGTAGACAAATTTACGGAAAAGATTATTCAGGCAAACTTATCTAATTCTGAACCAATTGAAATAGGTAGAAAATGTTTCAATGTTTCACAAAATATTAGAAAATTATATAAAGTTAAGTACAGATGGCAAAGGGAAATGAAAAATATATAACGGGTCCGCCAAATTAAATTTTTTTTTTGAAAATGCTATAAAAAAAACTATGAATATTTTCTCAAATTTCTTTTTTTATTTGAAGGTACAATCCTTCCGGTTAATAATGGAAAATAATTTCATTCAAATGGCTGCCTCGGCTGCCCATGCAGTAGCCTACACGATCGGTCCAATTTTTAAGCACATTATCGATTGTGTGCGGCTGTATTTCACCAATGGCTTCACGAATATTGCCCTTTAAAGCGTCAATTGTCTCTGGCTTGTCGGCGTAACACTTATCTTTGAGGGTACCCCACAAATAATAGTCCAACGGTGTCAAATCGCAGCTCCGAGGTGGCCAAGCGACATCAGCTCTGCGGCTGATAATGCGATCTTCAAAAACAGGGCGCAAAACATCGATTGTAGCTTCGGCTGTGTGGCACGTAGCGCCGTCCTGTTGACACCAAATGTTGTCAATATCCTCCTCTTCAATTTTTGTGAACAAAAATTCGTTCAACATGGCCCGATAACGATCGTCATTGACTGTAACGGCCACTCCTTGCTCATTTTCGAAGAAAAATGGCCCAATTATGCCTCTGGACCAAAATCCGCACCAAACAGTGACTCGTTTTGGGTGCATTGGCTTTTCAATGTATGCGTGCGGATTTTCTGTGCCCCAAATGCGACAATTTTGTTTGTTTACATACCCGCCAAGATCAAAATGAGCTTCATCTGAAAAGATGATTTCTTCTTCCAAAATCCGTACGTAATTTTCGCACATATTCTGCAACATTACCATGATTTTCAAAGTAATGTCACAATATTTCCCAGCGTTGTTCAAGCCTATACACAACCATATTCGTTCAGCGGAAGGATACAACTAATTATCTGTCAAATCAGACATGAGCTAAGTGTTACCATTCACGAAATAAGCACTAGTTGAAAAAAAAAGTTAGATGGCGGACCCTTTACAATAGAACTGTTATCCAAACAAATTCAATTACTGAACATTATTATTAAAGAACAAGTTCGCATTGTGCAACAAAATATTTTCAATAGAAGGCTACCGAATATTAGACCAGGCCCTAGACCTCACAAATCCATTTATAACATTTTAGATTACAAAAAAAAAAGAAATAATTTGACAAAATTATCAGTCGATGGCTCCATAATCTCGGACAAATCTGTGTCTGGAAAAGCGTCGAGAATACTGTTCTTCATATATAAAGACTTTCCAATTGGTGATACAGAAAGAATTGATCAGTCTATCTCTGAATATATTTCTTGTATTCCGAATAATATTTTATTTAACTCACAAAATACCGCGCTTAATCTATGTCACGATTAAGATCTAGTTACATTATATGATTTGGAAAATATTATTAGTAATATAAAAAAGATTAAAATTAAACATTAATTTAATAAACATGCACGATGTGTGATGAACAAAGCGTACAGAATATTAAATAGTTGTCTTCATGAAGGCTCGAAAGAACCTCCTAAACTCGAAAACATCGTAAACTTGCACAGCAAACGTCAAAACAAACAAATTTCCCATACAAAGCGACTTGCACAAAAGTGGAAAGTTTCGAGGCAAAGAAACGTGAAAACTTTTGACATCTCAATGCCAATATTTTTGTATTGAAAAAAAAGAGGGGATTTGATTTATGTGAAAAAAATAAAATAATGGAATAGGTAAAGCATATACTTTTAATTTTACTTTGTTTATTTACTTTATCAGCCTTTTTTTGACAATTGCTGCATAGATACACTGAGCAACTTTATTTGGTGCCTCATGAAACGCTTCGGGGCAAACGTACGCTGAGCACAAATTCTAGGTTTTCTTGTTTGCATGAATACCACTAATATATTTTCAAGAATTCTTCTAAATAAAAATTAACCCAAAAATACCAAATTACTTTTATATAAATCAAGTATTAGACCAATATTCCTCTACGGCTTTCCAAGTTGGTTTAGCATTTCCCCAATAATTATGAAAGAAATGGATATTTTAGAACGTAAAGTTTTTCGTCACTGTGTAGGCAAATACTTTGAATCTGAGAATAAACGATACTCAAATAATGTAATTTATAGAGAGTCGCGAATAACTCCAATAGGTCTATATGTCTGCGGTATTTTAAATAGATTCATATCTAGACTTCGTGACCACCCAAATCAGATAATATTTGATATTTTCAATAAGCAACAATTTTATAGTTGGACGAATACGAACTAATTATCACCAATTGGATTCCTCAACGAAAGTCCACCAAATTTTGATACAAATATAACTATTTCTTACAATTTTTATTCCAAATCAATAGTGGGAACCCATAGAGGTTAATATATTGTTAAGTTTAATTTGTACATTTTATATATTTTTATATCTGCATTATTTTTATATACATTCCTTTATTTAAATAATACATATATTATTATTTAGATATTTTAGATAATACAAACTATCACGTTATTGTAGCCCCGGGAGCAAGGACGTTCTCATACATCATATTGTTCTAAAACATTACTTTACACAAAACCTGCAAAGTATGTAACTGTTCCAAATTTATGTTTTTAAGATATTACACGAGTCTTAAATATTCTCTTCTAACACAATTCAAAATCATTCAATGTTCTTAAAAAGGCTCAATAAATGAATTATATGAATGAACTATCGATAGACCATACGAGAGGTGGGGCTAATCTAGATATAAACCGAAGGGAAATATAACATATGTATATGGACATGAGACACGTCCCCTTCTACTCCAATATTACTACTTACCTCTGGCATCCGTTAAAGAGGTACCATCATCCGATTCATCATCATTATAAATAATATTTCCGACGTCCTTATCATCATTGCCGAAGCCTTCACAAGACTCATGATCATTATCACCATCTAACGTGTCCTCTTCTTGGTAGAGAATTAACTCAACTTCTTCGTCATCTTCTACATGATTTTCCAAATATTCTAAACATGAATTTATATCTGACACGTTATCCGGCACATCCGACATAGCACCCCAAACATATAAATGATTTTTTCTAAATTTTCTTTTTGTTTATTTCCACAGGAGGATTAGTTATAGGTTACAATTTAGACTGGAACGGAATGGAATTACATTCTGCTGAAATGCAATCAAGGCTGCTCAAGAAGGTTGTGGTATAAGAACAGCTGATTTGTTTTTTCATGTCGTTGTGCGATAGGGCACACTAGCTGTCAAATGGGAACATATCCAGTTTAGTGCGGAACGTCCAATTTTTTTTTTTTTTGAGGGGGTAAAACACGGAATTTTAAGATAAAAATGTAAAATAAAAAGATCGGTGCTAACCCCTATTTTCAGAGTTATGGGCCTCCAAAGTTCGGACATAGGGGGTTGTATTGCGAGTGTGGTGCCGTCTTATGGGAGCGATCTGACCACTTGTTTACGTAAACAAGTTTGAAATAAGAAAAAAAAATTAAACAAATTTTTTCGATAACTGCCTTAGTTATCGAGATATCGGATGAATAATTTTGAAAAAATAAGATTTTTTTGTAAATATGCAGAAAAAAGATGGGTTTTAATAGAGAATAAGAAAAGAAAACGAAAAAATTAAACACAATTTTTCGATAACTGCCTTAGTTATCGAGATATCGGATGGTTACTTTTAAACATATATAGTTTTTTTCAAATTTTTGCAAGTTGTTTTGCAGTCAATATGGCAACATTTTTAGTATATGGGGCCTACCAAACGACTTAATTATTGCAGGACCCGGAATAATCGTAGAAATAGACGAAACGAAGTAGGGCAAGAGAAAGTATAACAGAGGCCATAGAGTTGAAGGACAGTGGATCGCGCGATTTTTTAAAAATAACTTTTTATTTTTTGTGCGAAAAAAATTATTTTAAAAAAATCGCGCGATTTTTTAAAAATAATTTTTGATTTTTATTTAAAAATTTTGTTTTATTTTTTGTGCGAAAAAAATTATAATAATTTATAAAAATTATAATAATTTTTTATTTTTGTTTTGTTTTTGTGAACTTTGACCCTTGATATCTTCGGTCATTAATGGGTTAAAAGAATAAGTGATATCTAATTTTTTAGCCTAATGTCTAAGCTATATAATAGCGTGTGAAAATATGTATGTTGTTAACGTACTATTCTTAGATAAAAGGCGTTTTCCTCAAAAAGTGGGGCTATAAAAGTCGAATTTTCGATATAGGCTCGCAATGGGTTAGCGAATTCCAAAATTTTTGATACAGTTTTGAAGATATCTTGATAAGGTATCCATATTGTCCCTGTGCTTCAATATATGTGGAATATATAGGGGTTTATATGTTGAATCTTAGGGGTCCCGTAATCCGGGAAATATGGGTCAGCACCAAAAAAAATGTTCACCTTTTTTTCTGGATGACAAGTTCTACCCAGTGATAGTACTTTGGAGCCGATCCGAGATACCGACCTATTCTGGATATGAGCCAAAACAGAATGCTGGTTGTTGTTGCCTTTTAATTTTCATAGTATTGCTTCTACCTTTTCAAGCTGCTTTGAATGCAATTAAGATGCATAGTAAAATAACCAAGTAGTGGCAGTAGATGTTGTTGTTGTAGGGAGCAATAACAAGCATTTTGATTTTGTTTCAATTGGATACATTGTCAATCTATACACGAAAGTATACCAACCAGGGCACACTAATCACGGTAGTAGCAGTAAATATGTGTGTAATCATGTGCAAAATCGCACTTGGCTGCTGTCAAACTCAGCTGATAAAAATGTAAGCAAAATGTGCATTTTTGAATCAGTTGTGATATAATTGGAAAGAAATATTTGCCAAATTAATGAAGATTGAAATTAATAATTGAAATTGTTTGATGCTGCAGTTAAATTGGGTTTTCCCGGTGTGAAACTCTAACTCGTATTCGTCTGTAAACAACTTATAACCAACAAATGTAAACAAATTTGACATTTCCCATGCGTCAAATGAAAAAAATCAAATCAGCTGTTCTAACGATACAACCTTGTCTTTCAACCATTATACCAACCATAGACGAATACATATGTACATAGATACATTTATTATCTCATCTGACGTTTCATTTCACACTCTTCGTCGTAGGTTTGTGGAAATGAGAGAAATTAAATTTAAAATTAACTTACACCAGGTGGAGTTACAAAATAAGTTCACTTAACTTTTTCATGTCATTTTGGTGTAGAACTGAACAATTTAAATGTATATTGCACTCTTTTGTTGACTTTTATCGTTGGTATACATTTGTATTGTATTTAACACAATTAGTTTGCCACAAAAACACGAAATTCGGTTGTTGTTCCTTTGTTGGACGTTGTTTACTATTGCAATCTGGTATTATTGAACCCATGTTTTCCACCTTCCAATGTTTACTTTCCACCGTACCTATGACGTTTAATTTATTGAGAGAATAAATGTATTCGTCTATGATACCAACAACACAGGAATACAAAAATGTAAAAAAAAAAGTATATATGAGTTTGACAGCTGAAACTATCAGCCACAGTGAAAAAATTGAAAACAGCTGTTCTAAAGAGTTCACCTTCCTTATTTTACCATGTTAAGATGTATTCATAAGCCCGGTATTCAGTTTTTATGAAATTTTCGTTGCCATAAGAAGTATGAGTATAAAAAATAACGAAAATTTCGCTAACTTTTCATTTGCTTGATACTCAGCTCTTTGCGAAAATTACGTAGGCAAGATCAAATACAGGGTTATTCGTACGAAAACACTTGCTTGATAATTGTTTGGGAACGGAATTTGCACATTTCGATTATTTTAGTAAACAAAAGTCATACCACATGCATTAAAAATAGAATGGAGTGCCAGTTGCGGTGGCTAGGCCATGTTATCAGAATGGATGAAGATGAACCAGCGCGAAAGGTTTTCGATAACGTACCCGATGGATGCAGAAAAAGAGGACGACCTAGACTCCGCTGCAAAGACCATCTTCTCCCTCCGTATCTTTGGTGTTACCAACTGGCGAGAAAAGGCGAAGGATAGAACCAGTTGGAGGAATATGTTGAAATTTGTTTAATTAATATGTCCAAGAGGTCTAACCTCATGAGGTTGTAAAATAGTCAGAAGTAAAGTATTTACAAACACCAAAAAAGATTAACGGATTTTCGGGATTATCGACGTTTTTTCTAATGGAGTTTGACATTTATAATCTCGAAAAGCGATAATCTATGGATATGTGGTAACTCTCTGTAACAAAATTTCGCAAGAAATGAATACAGGTCTATAGAGGGTGAACCAAGATACAAATACAAGGTAGTAAGTAGTTATTGTCAAAATAAGCTGGTAAAAATGTACACATACATGTACCATTGTGAACATAGATAGCTGAAATCAAAAGAAAAAGAACTCACACAAACAATAGTGACATATTATATTATTTATACATACAAATTTACAAAAATCTTACATTGTTTGTTTATTATGTGACGTCAAAAATGCCAAGTGAGGTGAATGTGACTTGTGCGATTAGACCGAATTTCTTATAATTTTTGGAGGTTAAGCCGTATAAAATACATTTGCCAGAGATAGAGAGAAATATGTAACGATTCACTCGTTTTCCTTGTTGGCATTCGAGTGGAGAGAAATTTGGACTGTCTACTTTATGATTGGTTTATGACAAAAGCAATCATCATTGTTTCTGCTATCATTTTACTAAATACGTGTTGTTGTTAAACAAATGCCATTATTTGGTTCGTTTTTTTTTACACTAGAAATTCACCACTCAAATCTAAAAATTTTGTTCGGTGCAAAATATTTTAACTTATCCGTCTAACGGTGCGTTTAAACGGGACAGTTTGAGACAAGATAGTTGAGAATATGTATTAGTTGTCACAGAGAAAAATTGTGTGTGTGACGTACGCGTTCAACCAGTTATAAAGACAGTACAGTTTTAAGCAACCGCCGACAGTGTCGTTTCGTTAAATTTCGTGCTCTGATTTTTTATTTCTTCGCTCTTTTGCCATTGTGTTTTGTCTTACTTCTCCAAATTACAATGGAACTGATGTACTCTGCAAAATTAGACATGTATTCATGTTTCTATGTTTGTATTGCCAAACAATATTTCAATAAAAATTAGCAAAATTTGCAAATACAAATATATTTCCCAATTTATAAAGTCGTTTGCAATGTTTTTTTTTTTTTTCTCAAATTACTACGAAACGTCACCGATATGGCCGATGGCTGAACTAGTAGAGGTTGACGCAGTAGGATTTGCTGTAATTGTGTGAACCAACAACAGGCATTTAGTTTTTGTTTCATGACTCTAACCGTCAAATTCAACACAGATCTATATGAACAAACACAGTAATCAAAATAGTATAACAACAAAATACACTGAATTAAACAGATGGAGTCATAAGAAAGAAAAATCAGTTGTTGGCCGCTTATGTGAAATCTCTTGCCGAAGTTACTAGCTTTGTTCCTTTACTTTTCGGGTAAAGTTCGGGTAAATGAGAGTAAAAGCTAAATTCACTGTCAAATACTCAAATTTACCCAAAAGTAAAGGAACGCAAGAAACCACTTTTCTTACCCGAAAACAAATGTCAAAACAGAAAACATATGCTTGACAATAAATCGTGCATATCATGTTAATTTTCACTGTTCATTTGCACACTTCCCATCTTCTTTAAATAAGCACTCTCAAAGCAATCACTTTTCAAGTTAATAAAATTATAAATTCAATAATTTTTTTTCACTTGCGTTATTTTTTTCACAAATAATACATATGTTTTTATGTTGACGTTTCGAACAGCTGATTGTTTGACACTTTGCCCAAACTTACCCGAAGAAAAAGTCTGGGTAAGTTCGGTAAAAAGAGAAACGCATTTTGACGTTAAGAGAAACAAAAAGTCGCACTCATTTACCCAATTTTTGCGTACGGGAACGCTTTTGGGTAAATTTGGGTTCCCGCGGGATCCCGCGGTAAAGTAAAGGAACAAAGCTACTATCGTTGAAAAATCAGAGACAGTAGCGAGGCAAGTGAGAGAAGTGTAAGTATGGTAGTAAGAATGTGTGAATGTATTGCTACTGTCGGAGCAAAACTGTCCCGTGTAAATGCCATATAAAATTTATTTATTAATAACAGCCTGTGCCAATCGGTATCAAAGTACTATGGTGAAAAAATTTGTTATGGTGAGAAAAATTTCCATTTTTGCTGTGCCAATCGATACCTTTTTTGACAATAGAAAATGTTGACAGCTCATCATAAGAAGAAGTCTTAAGACGCAAGTGAAATATAATTTTGCCCAATGAATATTTTTAAAAAATACTTCCCATTGCTTTTACCAATTATTATACGATAGCGATCTTTACAATCCATGAATATTTTCATTCTGCAAAATTTCTTCCAAATTGCTAGAAAATTTCATCCAAATTCCTACCAAATTTCTTCGTCTTTCTTTGTATTGTTTACAAATATATGATGAACAGAGCTACAAGTCGACATAAAAATTGGCGGCGACGCCGGACAAAAATTTGGAACGGTGTTAGATTAAAACGATGATTGAAAACAATTTTAGAAACAAGATTATGTTATTACAAAATATATATATGCATGTAAATGCTAAAAAACGGACAAATATATATATTTATTACAATTGATTGTGTCATCGTAATCCCAATCCAATCCCTCACCGCAAAGCAAGGGAAAACCCGTCAAAAATTTCTCCACTTGTCAAAAATTTATATATTTACTAACCTGTGCACTTTGATACATATTGGCACAGGCCATGGTAAAATAAGTAAGGTAAACTCGTTAGAACAGCTGATTTCAACATATTTCTTGCTTAGGTGTTTCTCTTATGTCAAATTCACATGCATTTTGTTTGTGTACTTTTTTGTTTACTTTTACAGTAGATACACCCATGAAGAAAATTTGACAGATTATGGACACCAAACAAAAACAAAATGCCTGTGTTTGTTGTAACAATTCCTAGTGCGTTTACCTTACTTATTTTACCATGGCACAGGCTCTAAACCTAGAATCCGTCCACAGCCAAAGTAAGTCTGGGGTCAGACATGGCAATTTTACTTGCTCAAGTTTTTGGCAATTCTCCTTTGAAGTTGCTTCCATGTTCACACAGGAAAAGTTTGCTTAAGCAATTTTTGCTTTCTTTAGCTTTCACGTTCTTGCTTTTGGCATTCCATTTTATTTCGAATTATAAGAAAATTTATTCGGAGGGTAATTTTTTATATTTGTGAATAAAATTGAAATGAAAGAAAATAATAAATAATAGCAACATTAATTGATTGCATAGGAGAAGCTTTTTTTAACTACCAACATCAAACAAAACGCTTTGACTTTTTTTTATTTATGAACAACGAAACAAAAAATGAAAAGGAATGCAAAATTTTCATCTGCAGCCAACTGCGTTTAAAAAAATTGCGAATTGGAAAACAAAACGAAATAAGAGTACGGGCAAGCCTGTACCCCTTTACATTCTCTTTCTCTCTCTCAAATAAACTCAAGAATTGCGCAAGTAAAATTGCCGTGTCTGACCCATAGACTAATACATACCTAGATAAACTTATTCTCTCATCTGACGTTTCATTTCACACTCTCATCGTAGGTTTGTGGAAATGAGAGCAATTAAATTTAAAATTATCTTACACCAGGTGGAGTTACAAAATATGTTCACTTAACTTTTTCCTGTCGTTTTGGTGTAGAACTGAAAAATTTAAATATATTTTGCACTTTTTTATTGACTTTTATCGTTGGTATACATTTGTATTGTATTTAACACAACTAGTTTGCCACAAAAACACGAAATGTTGATCGCTGTATGCTATTGCCACTATCTGGTATTATTGAACCCATATTTCTACCATCCAATGTTTACTTTCCATCGTACCTAAGACGTTTAATTTATTGAGCGAATAAAACCTTCTATGGTATGTGTTATTCTATGGTCTGACCCCCCACTAACACCATCTTTACACGATGCCATTTTTAGCTTGTTAAAAAAATTCTCTTTTGAAATTGCAGCGTAAATCTTCGTGCCTTTACAAGTTGCCATCTCATGATATTAGTGCTTGCCATTTTTTCTGACATTTCTCTTTAGTGAGTGTTCTTGTATGTGTTGTTCATTTTTGTAAGCGGTCAAATTTTGTTCTACATAATTCTAATAAATTGTCTGGTCCATATTTTCTTTATTATTTTTAATTAATTTTTATGTTTAACTTTATTTTTTTTAACTTCTGTTAAATTATTTCAACACACGAAAAACTAGAATGAAAGAAACAGTAACATCAAATGTCAAAATCATAACAAATGCGGAAAGAGCACAAAGAGAATGCAATAAAATTGCATGAAACCCAGTGCGGTGGCACTTCATGCCATATTTTCCTCCATTCTTGCTTCTCTACACCCCTTATCAACAAACGGAAATTGCATGGTTAAAAAATGGCATCGTGTAAAGGCTGTGTAATAAATTTTTAATTTGAAAACAGCTGGAAGATGAGCCGTCGATGATCCGAGTATATCGACGGCGTTACAACTCTATTCAAATCTCCGGCGCAGCGGCTAAGCCGCAGACCGCACTGTGCTGCTTGCTTCTCTGGTCGTGTCCTGCACAAAGTTGTAAGAAATTCAATATAAAAATTGTATTTACTAAGATTTTATTCTAAAATGTTAAAATAAGCAACTACAAACGAAAGCTGAACTTGTCTAAAATCTATCCAAGGAATAGTTCTGGCAATTGGAATCGTAGTAATCTTGTATGCAGATTAGCCTGAAATAAGTAAGTGGAATTTGTGCCCTTTTGAATAATAAAAGTTCTAATTGAAATTTGTGTACATTCCAATTTTTAGAGCGACATGGCGGATAACACGACAGATGTCCAGTCATGTTTAGAATATTTGGAAAAACATGTAGAAGATGACGAAGAAGTTGAAGTAATCCTCTATCAAGAGGACAGTACGAGTGACGATAATGAACATGAGAATGGCGATGACAGTGATGATGGTAGTGGCGAAAATGATAAGGTTGACCAATATGGTCTAAATGATATTGATGAACTGGTGGATGATACTGTATCAGTGGATTGCCAAGGTAATTAATGACAACTGAGCTATTGTGCTGTTATTGAATCCAAAAATTCGGATTAAATACTTTGGTCATATGTATAAAACGTGCATAAAATTGGGCTGAAATTCACTTCACGGGACAGCATTTTTTTGTTAAATAATTATAATTTTGGAAAACATAGGAACACGAGATATTAAAAAGAAAATGTGCTGTCGGACCCAAAAAACGTGTCCTCCGAAGGGACACGCAGGAACAAGCAAGTGCGGGTACTCAAATGAAAAGTATTCTTCTCACTAATAACAACCTAGATGGGTCACGGGCCTTACAATATGAGGATCACATTTCTCCACCTGTCTCGATATTTGGCGTTTATCCTCCAGTTGGTAACACCAAGCTCTCGCTGGCAATCTTCCACCTGGTCTTTCCAGCGAAGTAGTCATATTTTTCGATGTCCTTCGGGTAACTTTTCGCACTGGTTCATTCTGATCCATTTTACTGACGTGGTCTTACCAGCGAAAACGCGTAATTTTGATTCGCATAACAACTTTAATTTAATTTAATTTATTCATTCAATAACCAAGCAGTAATGCCATTTATGGTTAAATGTGCTACAACAATTGAGCTACTACATAATAAAATATTTATAACAATAACAATTTAGAACTTATACTTAGAAAAAAATAAATTAAAACTCCCATATGTGAACTACTCCAAGATTTGACGCTAATTTAAAAGTTATTTAAACAGTAATTTGGAAAATATATATATATTGCATTACAAATTTCAATAACAACTTAAATTTATACTTAGAAGAAAAAATAAATTAAAAACTTCCATTTGATGTCAGGATACAGATTATACTGCTCATAGTTAATCCGTCGTCGGTCGATACTCTCCATTCTCTATTATAGGACCATATATTTTTCGGTTTTATCAGAAAGCGATATGGTCCAGGATTCTGATCCATAAGGCAAGATAGTTTGTATGAGAGTCACGAAAGCGCTTAATTAGCCCGAAATGACACCTGTTTGTTTGCAAGCACAATTTTCCGTCTGATTTCCAGGCTGACATTATTGCTTCCGTTCACTTCAGATCCGAGGTAAATAAATTCGTCTACTGCATCGAAATTTCATTTAATTTATTATACAAAATTGTAACTTAAAGCCCATTGGCCAATTAAACAAGTACAATATGCCACTTATGCAGAATAATACTCAACAAAATGTGAAATTATAATAATGAAACAATAATATAATCTTTTATATTAGGAAAAAATAAAAATAAAACTTATCAGATAAATACATGAATTACTCATTATGCTCTGATTAAATAAAAACAACAAAAATCACTCAAAATCAAATATAAAATTAATATATAATCGAATTCCTGAGTTCCCAAATAAGACTGATCTAATTAGTGAGCTACAGATTTCCAATTTCAATTTATAGACTCTTTACTAAAGAAAAAAAATTAGTTTCGGAAGATAAGAAAAAAAAAATAGAAGAGAGAGGACTGTAGATATTGAAGAATTCTATACGAGCCACTCGAACCCGAAACGATTTATCCATATGTCGAAACGAAATGAAAAAGTTAAGTCAACAGTTCTTGTACGACGAATTTCTCTCATTTACAGAAACCATATATTAAATTATACATAGACTTGTTATCCGTCTCATCTGACATTACTCTTCGCACTTCTTCAATGAGGAATCGAACTTCTGTCAGCAACGTCGAACGAAATCCTCCATTTTTAGTTTTGTGCATTCACGATGTTCATATATTTACTTATTTTGAACATTCACAGTAACAATTTCAACTGTGTTTGTCGAACCTCAGCGACAGAATTCTTCTCTTGACGTTCAAACATTAAACCGATGAACAAGTTGACAAATCTATGTTTAAATTAATCTATGAGTGGAAATTAGTATAGAGAAAATAATTCATCTCACGTTTCATTTCACACTCTTGGTCGTAGGTTTGTGCAAATGAGATATTCGACGAAAATTAATTTAAACCAGTTGGAGTTATAAAAACTTTTGACTTACCTTTTTTCGTTTTGGCTCAGAACTGTGAAGTTTAAATGTATTTGACACGTTTTTGTTGATTCCATTGTTGGTATTTGTGTTGTATTTAACACACCTTGTCTTGTTGGACGTTTTGCACTAATGCCTCTATCTGGCATTATTGAACCCATGCGTTCCACCATCCAATGTTTACTTGCAACCATACCTATGAAGTTAAAAATATTGAGAGAATAAACTACTCTATTCTCATTTCCTTTATGCCCTATAAACAATAATTTTTTGTTTTGGTGATGTTGTTTCATTACACACAGTGCAACAGTTAAAAAAAAAACACCCGAATGTGGCTATGCAGGTTCGATAGTACTATCAGAGCTGAGTAAAACCTTAGCTCAGTTTGGCTAGATTGGTTACCGAATTTTTTTATTGGCCCTGAACATTTTAAAATTCCGTGGGCCCCTCGAAAAAAGTTGATATCAGGTTTTGGCCAACAGTTCCTACATGTCTGGCTATAGCGCTTTCAGCAAAGTTGTAGCTAATAGTCCGCTTAACAAATTCCTAGAATAGTATAACCCAAAAAAAAATAGTATAACCCAAAATATATTTTTAATTTTTATAAACATAGGAACATGCCCAGATTCATTAAACAGCATTACAAGGATATTTAGTACCAAAAACAAGGTTTTATAGGGGTTTATACCATAACTTGGAAAATATACTGTTTTATTAAATAGTACTTTTAGTTAATTTTTAACCCTAACAACCATTGTGAACACATAAACACATTCTGATGATCACTTCAGATTGCTGAAAATACCATTTCGTACTAGAATGTAAAATTTTTTTAAGGTTTTTTGAACCGTAACATAAAAATGTTTTAAGTAAATCTTGCAGCTATTTTAACATATGGAAAAACAAAATTTACGGCTTAACTATTAGGATGCTTACAAAGTACAACGGTGTAACTGAAACATGTTTTTTGGCATAATATAAAATGTAATTTATTTAAAATTTTAGAATACTCCGTTAACAATTCAAATACACTTTATTCCTACAGGCTGATCGGCGAGATCTAGAACCAATAATTTCATAGTAGGGTGGGTAATGTATTACGTAAT
The DNA here is from genome assembly GCA_963931995.1 of Phaonia tiefii. Classification (NCBI taxonomy): domain Eukaryota; kingdom Metazoa; phylum Arthropoda; class Insecta; order Diptera; family Muscidae; genus Phaonia; species Phaonia tiefii. The sequence goes on along the minus strand of OZ008369.1, from coordinate 49,372,958 downwards.
GTAATACGCATTGACCGATAGTATTGTACTTAAACCAAAATTGAAATTATTAATTTAAAAAATTTTAAGTAACTCTTTAGAAGTGTGCTACAAAATTGCACATATAGATACTTAGGGGTCTCCAACTACTTTGGATTCTGCATTACATTCAATATCCCACCAACTAGTGGCTGCAAGAAAGAAATTGTAAGCTTGCTAATTATCGTATCAACAGTCGGCAAGTGCGTACATAATATTCTACCCTCCCCGTGTCGGTTAACAGTGACAAACAAATTGTTTCAACCATTGATGAAGACAATACAAAAAGGTTGAACATAAAACATTTGAATATTTTACAACAAATACACACTTTGAAACAAACAATAAATGGACAACAAATTAAATGCAATTTAAACATAACAATTTTACATAAACAGTTATATTTTTAACAATTACAACCGAAGAGTAATACGTATAGAGGCGCCAACTCTCTCAGTAAATTGATAACATTTGGTGTGTTGCAGATGGGCGGTTGGATGTTGGAAAGTATTGCTTTAATAATACCAGATAGAGGCGATGGTACAAACCATCCAACAATAAATCAGCAACGGAATTTCGATTTGTGCGTTAATTTTTTTTTGTAAATTTGTGTACTGACAATAAAATGCATCAAAAAGAAGTTCAAAATACGTTTCAATTTCAGAGTTTTTCATCAAAACGACATGAAAAATTTAATTCAACAATTTGTGTAATTTCACCTGGTGTAAGTCAATTTACGTCAAATAACTCTATCGCACCGACCGCACCACGAATAGTGTGAAATGTCAGATGAGAACAATGGCAGCTCTATACGTCATTACTCTACGATTACAACATTGAACGTTGAAAATTGAATATTAAACATTTTTTATATCATATGAAACCAATATACATATTAAAACCGTATACTAAAATTTGAATTGTAAACTGCACAAACAAATTAAAACAAAGTTTTTTATTGTACAAAAAGGGCTTAGAGTAAACAGTAACTACCCACAGGGGAATGGTCACAAGGTGAGAATGTAGTACATCAGACGCCAATCATTATGGACCAAATAGTCGAATAAGCTATAAATAGCTTCTCCCCATATAAAGCGGCGGGACCGGATGGTATTTTTTCGGCTATCCTACACCATGGGGTTGACCAAATAACAACCCATTTGGCAGGAATTTTTACCGCATGCTTAAAATACGCCTATACACCGAGAAACTGGCAGGATGCTACGGTAGTATTTATACCCAAACCTGGAAAATCAAGCTATGCAACGGCAAAGGCTTATAGACCAATTAGCTTTACTTCGTTTCTACTCAAAACCCTGGAGAGAATAGTGGACGACATGGTGAGAAGTGGAATACCGAACGATATGCTGAAGTTTAGGCAACACGCCAGTGGATACCGCACTTCTTAAGGTAACATACTACATAGAGCAATCTCTCAATGACAAACTATATACATTCGCTGTATGCATAGATATTGAGGGAGCGTTCAATAATATCCGGACCGAAATACTCATCCAATCCTTAGACCAGTTTATTGTGGACCGGGCATTAAAAGACTGGATCAACCATATGCTAAGGAATAGATGGATAAACTGTGGTTCCCATGATGCAAATATTAGACACAGGGTGCAACGTGGAACTCCACAGGGAGGGATTATATCACCACTCTTATGGGTCCTCACAATACACAGTCTCCTAAAGAAACTTACCGAAGAGGACTTAAACCAATCTGCTACGCAGATGACGTTATAATACTTCTTAAGGGAAAGAATCCTAATCAATTATGCAGAGAGGCCGAGAGGGCACTGAGTATAGCGTATGACTGGACACAGCCAAGGGGCCTAAATGTAAACGAATATGAAAGACGATTGAAATATCCCATAAGGTTAAATACTTAGATGTAATATTAGATCGGAAACTGAATTGGAAGCACCACATAGAGGAAAGGGCTAATAAGGCCTACAGATGCTGGTCGCTATGCAGAAGGGCTATAGAATCCAAAAGGGGCCTGAAACCGAATATAACACACTGACTCTACAGAAGCGTAATCAGGACCGTACTAACATATGCTTCTGTAGTCTGGTGGACGGCAGTTGAGAGAAAATGTAACGTCGCAATAGTGCAGAGGGTTCAGAGAATGTGCTGCATTGGTATTAGCGGTGCAATAAGGACAACCTCGACAAGAGCCATGGAGACTACTTTATGTATCCAGCCAATCGAGACTAGAATCAAATACGAGGCCGCCCTTGCGGCAAAACGTTGCGTGACCTTAACGCCAACTAGAGACGCCTGGCAGAATGGTACCCTGGCACAAATGCCAAATGGGACTTGCTGCTACACGGACGGCTCAAAGCTAGGAGAAAGAACGGGTCTAGGATTCTTCATTGAAAATCCAGCAACCGAATCCCATCTACGCCTCCCGAATCATAATACAAACTTTCTATCAAATGGCTCGGCGATAATACAATCCTAGCCGAGGCAAATATCTTCACGGATAGCCAAATGCCAATCAAGGCTATATCATCGGAAACTGTCAAATCTAAAACGGTACTTGACTGTAAGAAGCTTATAAACGATTATTCTATGCACGGCAGACTCAACATCATCTGGGTGCCGGGGCACAGCGGAGTATTCGGCAACGAGAGAGCGAACCTCCTGGAAACGAAAACCAGGAAACTCCAAACGGTGAGCCTAGATGGAGCGAAACCCTTTGGGGTGACGAAAGCTGAGTTGAGTAAATGGGCGGAGTCGGCACATGTAGCCCATTGGAACAAGGAATCAGTAGGCAGGATGACAAAGATCCTATGGGGAGACCCAGATGGATTGAGGACAAAAGGTTTGCTGAAACTGGGAAAATCTGAAATGAGCAAGATGATGGGAGTCTTAATGGGGCATTCGGAATTACGACCCACCGAATAGTGAGTGCAGGGCATGCATGGAGGATGATGAGACGATGGAGCATTTCTTATGCCACTGCCCGGCCTTCACACAAGCTAGATCCAGATATCTTTCGGATAGTACGATACCGGACGTGACCAAACTTGTGGGTATGGACTGGAACAATTTAAGTAATTTCGTGAATAGCACCGATTTCCTATAAGGGGTATAGTAAATTAGTAGGGTAAACTTAGAGCGCACATCAGGTCGAATCAGCGTCTTAAGTGTATGTCTTACTGACATGGGAAGGTTTAGAGTGCTCCTTTTGAACTCTCAACACCGCATCCTTCTTTTCAAACTATCTAACTACCTAACTAAACAGTAACTAACTATAAGGTGTAACATTTACTGAAACGAAAAATTGAAAAAAAACCGCAAAAATTAATAAATGCAAGGGGAACATAAAAACTTTGTTATTTTATAGCAACCGACTCTTGTAAGAGATTTAAAAGAAATACCCATGGTCTTAGCAAAGAATTTAAAACCGCCTACACAAACTGTTATAAAAAAGTAGTTGAGAAAATTTGGGCACCAAATTCAATCTTCCTCTTATTCTACAAAGATGTGCTTGATTTTGGAAAAGGAATACGGTTGTTCCCACATTTTCATGTTCCAATGATAGAAATCATAATCGTGAGAATTGCTACGCAAGTCAAAATGTAGTGAAGGAACTGAATGCTAAAAAAAGCTAAAACTTTTCAATACCGGGCTGTTCGATCGATGGACCTTCCATTGCAACACGAACCTCATCAAAGTAACTTCGCTGAAAGTGAAGCTGTGCCAGCTATTAGTTGTGACAGCCCAGAATCAGACAACCATAGTCCAATATAGTCCTGCACCAAACCATGCAAAAAAGAGCCCAATCCTAATGACACAAGCCCGGCTCGATTTTATTGTAGCAAGAGCTTGCTAAACTCTTGAAGCAGCAAAACCTTTTGATGCCCGAAGTGTAGATCTCTCGTTACAAAAAACGCCAAGCAACCTTCAAATTTTTTTTTTACTGTTGACGGGAAAAATTGGGTACTGCCGGGATACCAAAAAACTAATGGAGCACATGGCTATTACGTATGATTTTGCCGAATGGCGCCTCTTTATGGACAGCTCAAATCAAAGTTTGAAAACTGTTTTATTGCACAAAACCAATACAAAGCCTTCTGTCCCGATTGCCTACAGCATCGATACAAAATAACCATATGAACGACTACAATTAATTTTGAACGTGGTAAACTACTGCGACCATAAGTGGTGAATTTGCTTCGACTACAAGGTGGTTTACAAGGTGTCTGTATTACAAGGTGTCGCGGTTGCACGAAATGTTGTGTTTTCTTTGTAATTGGGATTCCCGATGCAACAGAAATCAGGGGAGTGCCCAAGCTGGGTTCGATGTCACTTCTTCATATAAAGCTTGGACTTGTAAAAAACTTTATTAACGCTGTTTTGCGTAATAAAGACAAACCTGCTCATGCTCTTGAGCTCTCACATTTTTTGAGATACCAAGTCTTTCAAGAAAAAATCAGCGTAATGATAAAAAAAAGAAGGTGAAAAGCAACACTTACTATTAATTCTTTATTGTTTTTAAAAATATTTTTTTTTTATTTTCTAGGTGAGCTTAATGGTCCTGATATTCGCAAACTGATGAAGGGCGAGCATTTTGTTTTGATGCTGAGAAGAATGCGTAGAGCTCGCTGAAAAATGTGCACAAAATTATGAGGAATTAGTTAGCAACATGCTGGCTTCATTTGAAATAATTGGTGTTCATGTGTTATTAAAGATTCACTTTCTAAAGTACACCATCATTTGCACTACTTCAGCCGCCAGCTTTCGACTGAATCCGATGAGCAAGGAGAACGTTGACATCAAATAGCATTGCCATTTGAATTAAGGTAACAAAATCTGTTCAAATAAGTTTTTTTTTATCACTTTTACGCTATACTAGTTTTAGAAGCTTTATTTTTTCCTTTGTTTCAGATCATCTCTGAAATTTGTTGGCTTTCAAGAACTTTGCTCAAAGAGGAAATCGAAAGACATAGGATCGATTGAAAAAGAAAGTGATGGAATCGGAGAGAAAGTCTAGGAAGGAACTGCACACTTTTCGGACTTTAGAGATTCAGATGCTGATGATAATGATTATTATGAAGATAATGAGGTTTTTGATGATGAAAATTAACGGGTTAGGAAATATTTAAAATGAATAGGTACGTGTTGTAACATACAAGTGTATCGTCACCTAAAATGCAAAAGCAAGCTTAAGCAAAAGCTTAGAAAACAAAGACGGATTTGTTTCCTAAAAAAACAAATAATGGAAAAAAAGGAATTTTTGAGAAATATTTGTAACGTTTATTCCTTCTCCTGTAAAAACTAAAAAGTGTAGTTACGGCCTTTTGCATTTTAGGTGACGGTATGTAGCTTTTGGATGCTTTTCTAAAGCTGAATTTTTGTCTATAATGATGTTTTATGCATTGATTTTAAATGGACTTTCAATACATTTTGTATACTTTCTTTGAAGGCGACTTTAAAAACAATTCTGCACAAAGTATTCAATAAAAACCCTACACTTCTTCCTAAGATGGGGTCAAACCCTTGATTTTATTATATATTAAATTTTCTTTGTGAGGGGGTATTCAGATTATATTGGTTGTTTACAGTGCTTTTGAGTTTTGCATTAATCACGTTTTTGCCAAAGATAACAAGTAAAAACCTTGCGTGCTAGGCACATTAAGGCCGAAAATCCGTAAAAAAGAGTATATTTTTAAGTAAAAGTGGGATTTGACAGCTATTTAATAGATATGGTCATATTGTATAGGTTTGTTCAGAGAAGTTGTTCAGTGATACCTATACTAGAGTATAGAGTAGTAAAGAAATAGTGTATGCAAAAAATCTGGATTCCCTGTGACTTAGACTAAAAAAAGTGAACAAATTTGATTTTTTTTCCAATTTTTTGAAAAAAAAAACAAGGAAAGTATATTTTTTGAGATATACTATTCTAGGAATTTATTACGCGGTCTATTAGCTACAACTTTGCTGAAGGAGAAAGGATAGGAAGCGCTATAGCCAAAACTTTTGGTCAAATGCTGATGTCAACTTTTTTTCGAGGGGCCCCACGGGTTTTCAAATGGGGGAGAAAAACAATTGGTGACCAATTTAGCCAAACTGAGCTTGACTTTTACTCAGCTCCGGTAGTACCTGTAACCTTTTTCAAATATGATCATAGAGGAAATTAGAATAGAGTATTTTATTATCTTAAAAATTTTAACTTCATAGATTTGGTTGCTTGTAAACGTTGGATGTTTCAAGGCATTTTTCTTGTGTGTGGAAAAGTAGTTGTGTTAAATACAATACAAATTTATACCAATAATAAAAGTCAACCAAAAAGTGCAAACTACTTTCAAATTTTACTATTCTATAAGTATAACAAAACGACGTGAAAGTCAACAGTTCTTGTCCCAGAGTAATTCTTTAAAGAGAGAAATTTTGACTCATCTGACGTTTCCTTTCACACTCTTCGTGGTGCGGTCGGTGTGATATCACATGTTTGACGAAAACTGACTTACACCAGGTGGAATTACAAGAACTTCTGACTTTAATTTTTCATGTCGTTTTGGTGAAAACCTGTGACATATAAATGTGTTTTAAACTTTTTTATTGACTGTTATTGTTACCATACATTTGTGTTACAATTAACAGAATAATTTTAACACACAATACGAAATACCGTTGTTGTCATTTTATTGGTTGTTTTGAACCATTGCCTCTATCTGGTATTATTGAAACAATTCTTTTCAACATACAACGTTCATATCACACCAGGCCAACTGTCATAATTTTGCCGAGAGAAATGTCAAGTCTATATATACTAAATACTTAGTCTATGGTTCTTGTAAAAGTTAATTTTTGTCGAATATCTCTCATTTGTGCAAACCTACGCACCTACGACGAAGAGTGTGAAAATAAACGTCAGATGAGAGAATGAAATACTCTATTCTAATTTCCTTTATAAATATGACGTTCTAATTTGTTGAAAGTTCTACGTTTTATTCGGTAATCGATATTTATTTAATTTATGAAGATTAAGTGAAATTTTAGAATTCATTAAATAAATAAGTAAATATGTTTCTAGAACAAGGCCCAATACAATTTTCATTTCACGCCGCGAGCTTTGTGATATGATAAATGCCGATACTAAGCTTCTTAAAGATAAGATCAGTTTCCTAAGAGAAGAAATCATTACACGCATAAAACCGCCCGATATGAACGATTATGGTTCAGGATTTAATAATTTTGTCCAATTATTTAAAACTCGTTGGGGAGAAAGTAATTGACGTCATGAACGCTTTTTACAACATAATAAGGATTGGTTGGATGCTTCAATCTCGTTTGATCCTCCTCCATGTACATTTGAAGGAACATGTAAACGTGGACGTAGAGAGTTTTCGTTTGAAGAGAGCTGCGACCAAACTAAAGGAAAGAAATGTAAGAGTATAAGAGAGAATACACCTTTGGCGGTGTTAACTCGTGCTACAAAAATTAGCTTTAGAGAAACTGGACAAACCGTAGTGTCCAAAATAGTAAAGTAATTAATAGCCTCTCCAACAAAAGCTTTAGAGTACAAGAATAGCATCAAAGAAGGAAAAACCCAGCAATTGAGTGCGGAAGAAGCTCTTAGTGTCTTGATAGATGGAAGGTTGTTGATACATTCGTATAATGTAATCCGAATGGCTGCGTCAGAAAAATTTCCGTCGTATACGATTGTTCAACAGGATAAGTTAGAATGCTATCCCAAAAGAGAATGTATAAACATTAGTGTAATTTATGCTTAAATCAGTCTAAAATCTTTGATTTCTGTCCGTTTTATGTCCAAATAAAGTGTAGAATTGGTAAAATGCAGTGAGTAATTCGAACTCGATGAAATGGCCTACTACTAGAATCTCTTAAGTACATATTACTCTATGTCTCAATACCTGATCATCAACCAAAGCGATTAGTTGAGGATACAATAGTTTGGCGACGAGAATAAAGACGAGGATTACAAATACGCGAATTATATTTTCGACCCATTTGTGCCACCACCAAGTGCAAAATTTCGAAATGAAAAAACAATTTGCGGAATTCATGGCGTTGCAACAAACGATGGTTACACAATTGGCAAAGTTTTCAAATTCGAGTGGATTCTAATTTTTGCGTAGAAGTTAGTTCAATGAATTCAACTTGGGAAGCAACTAACTCCAACAAACATTGTTTTCCGTTCCTATACTCAAGACACTTTTATTTCGGATGGGAGAATTCGAGTCGGCTTCAAATTTAACAAGACTGCAATTAATGGTGATCTATTTGTTGTTATAGATGTATGTACGGCCCTAATTGGTCGAACATGGATTCGACGCCTCAAAATTAACTAGAATGAATTGGACGAAAATAATTCCAAAACAATAGTAACCAATTTTGTTGACAGTTCGCACGACATAAGTGAATATATGTCCGAATATTGAATGTTTTTGAATAAAGGATAGGGTGCATTCCAAACTACAAAATTTAATTAAAATTACGCGATAATGCCACACCAGTATACACCAAAGAGCGCCAAATTCCGTACGCATTGACAGAACTCGTTAATAAGGAATTGGATGAATTGGAAAAGGCAGGCATTATAACAAAAGTAGCAAACAGCCGTTAGGGTTCCCCATTAATTGTTATTTAAAAATTTGATGGAGGGGTACGTGTCTGTGTGTCTATTACAAGGTAGGAGTAAATCAAAGACTTGTAAATGTTCATTACCTTACTTGTATAAGGAAAATCGATCAAATTTTCAGTTTCACAGTCGAAAATTCTCCATTTAAATGGACTTTAAATGCTCGACTTTTGTCATTTAATATGAAAATTGCTTTTAAATTGAGCATTTAAATGACGAGTGTGAAACTCGCCAATAGAATAATACATACCATAGAAGCTTTTATTCGCTCAATAAATTAAACGTCATAGGTACGAAGGAAAGTAAACATTGGATGGTGGAAAATATGGGTTCAATAATACCAGATAGTGGCAATAGTATATAGCGATCAACAAAGGAACAACCACCGAATTTCGTGTTTTTGTGGCAAAGTAGTTGTGTTAAATACAATACAAATGTATACCAACGATAAAAGTCAACATAAAACTGCAAAATATGTTTAAACTTTTCAGTTCTACACCAAAACGACATGAAAAAGTTAAGTGAACACATTTTGTAACTCCACCTGGTGTAAGGTAATTTTAAATTTAATTGCTCTCATTTCCACAAACTTTCGATGAAGAGTGTGAAATGAAACGTCAGATGAGAGAATAAGTTTATCTGCGTATGTATATTCTACGAACTCGCCCTTAAAGACTCAAAATATTTTTGTTGTCTCAATCTCTACAAGGCATATTTACATGTTCCAGTGGATGACAATTCTACCGAAATTCAAACAATTTCAACTCATAAAGGAACTTATCGTATGAATCGTCTACCGTCCGCATAAAGACAGCTCCAGCACAAACATTTATCAAATTCTACTACGGGAAATTTCAACAACGCAATCTTATTTTGATGATAATATAGTAAACAGGAATCATTAGTTGAGTGCAAGGAAAACGATGCAAACAGCATAAAACATAATTTAGCTGTCATTAGTATCAATCAAACACTTTTAAACTTAGTTTGCTGCATGGTCTATAATCTGTATGTCTTCTTTTGTCTCTCATTCTACATCATTTCCCTAGTACCTTTTCGATCAGCTGTGCCATAGAAACCCCCTGGCATAACTCATTCAGTTCGCGCATCGTCAGCCATTTTAGCTAGTCATCATCTCCATACCTTACTTGTTTATTTTATACATTTATATATTAATAAATATCCTATTAATAATTAAAACAGTGCCTATTTTTATTCCAACAACCGATCAGCAACCAAAGCGATTAGTTGAGTAAACAACACCTTGCAACTTCACATTAAAACATTCACAAGAACAGTCATTCCACCAACTGAAGCAATATTTATGCACGGCTCCTTTGCTTGCATATCTTGTTGCTGGAGAGAAATTCGTGTTGGATACTGAGGCGAGTGGTTATGGAATAGGTGGCGTGCTCTCGCAGGAAATCAATGGCCAGGAAAAAGTTATTGGGTACTACAGCCGAATACTCTCAAAGCCAGAGAAAAATTACTGTGTTACGAGACGAGAGCTACTGGTAGTCGTAGAGAGTGTCAAACACTACCTCAAGTATCTGTACGGCCAGCCTTTTCAGTTAAGAACCGATCATGCGGCGCTAAGGTGGCTACTGCAATTTAAGAACCCCGAAGGCCAACTTGCTCGTTGGATTGAAAGGCTGCAGAGCTATGACTTCAGCATTGAGCATAGAAAAGGAGGAAAACACGGTAATACAGATGCCCTGTCACGTCGTACATGCAAGCTGGAATTCAAACACTGCTCAAAAGCAGAGGTGAAAGAAAACATCATTGACGTCCGTCTGCTTCGACTGGTATTCAACGAAGACTGGTTAACAGCACAAAGAAGCGACCCTACACTGGCAAAAATCATTTCTGCAAAAGAAGAAGGTAAAAGACCAACACGCAATGACATCGCCTCAGAGAGCCCCCTGATGAAAGCATATTGGGCCCAGTGGAACAGCCTAAAATTATTGGATGGATGCCTATACCGGTTATGGGAAAGTGAGGATGGTAAAATAGTCAAAAGGTTAATAGTGGTACCTTCCTCTAAGGAAAAAGAGATAATGACAGAATTCCATAATGGCCCGAGTGGAGGACATCTAGGAATAACCAAGACCATAGAAAGGCTAAAGCATCGGTTCTACTGGGTTGGCTGTCAACAAGCGGTAGCCGATTGGATATCAAATTGCACCCAATGCATGACAGCTAAGGGACCAACGCGAAGAAGTCATGGCCATATGCAGCAATACAACTGAGGTGCACCCTTTGAGCGTATAGCTATGGATTTGGCTGGTCCATTTCCAGTCAGTAGCTCAGGAAACCAGTACGTCTTAGTGGTTATGGATTACTTCAGTAAATGGCCCGAAGTAAACCCTGTTCCAAATCAGGAAACGAAGACTATTATTAAAGTTTTTGTGGATAACTGGATATGCCGTTTTGGTGTCCCCTCGGAACTCCATTCGGACCAGGGTAGGAATTTTGAATCGGCCATCTTCACAGAAATGTGTGAGTACGGTATTCGGAAAACAAGAACAACACCATTGCATCCTCAGTCTGACGGAATGGTTGAAAGATTCAACCGAACTCTTGAAGAATACCTAAGATAAGTAGTCAGCGCAGATCAAAGAGATTGGGATGAACACATACTTTGGCATATAGGACGGCCACCCATCCTTTTGGCATATAGGACGGCCACCCATGACTCCACTTCGCGAACACCCGCTAAATTAATTTTCGGAACTGTGCTGAAGCTGCCTGGAGATTTTGAGTTCGGTACCAAACCAGCATCTGACTCTGCGAACAGTGATGGCAATTACCAAGATACGGGGGATCTTAATGATCTCCATGAATTTGTGCGCAACAAAATAAAGATGGTCAGTAATAAAATGAAAGCCAGATACGACCGAGCGGCAAATTCAGAAGGATTCCATGAAGGCCAGCTAGTTTTACTGTTCAACCCACAGCGCAAGAAAGATTTATATCCAAAACTTCAGACTCACTGGGAAGGCCCTTACAAGGTTGTCAAACGAATAAATGACGTGGTTTATAGAATCCAGAAAGCCAAAGTCCAAGATCTAAAATAAAAGTGCATTTGGAAAGATTAGCCCTGTATGGAAAACAGAGGGGTTGAGCCTGCTCGAGCTTTTGCTTGCTCTTAATGACTACTGACATTATGTAAATAACAGGCAGTTAGTGCTGCGCCTGAAAGTATGCATTGTAATAACGTACCAGCTCGCTAATTCATGAATTCACCTCAATTAAGATAATTCTCCAACATTCGAGATGATTCTACAAAGATAAGTAACAATGACTAGAAGGTTCCTGAATTCGCTAGATAAAACTTCATTTGAGTATGGTGAGTTGATATAAATAGCGAAAGTCTTTGGAATGGAGAGTTCAGTTTGTGATTAAACTCCGTAAAGTAAGCAACGCGAATTGATAGTAAAATATATGTAAGTGTCGCTGGCTGCGACCTGAGTTATTCCTGCGGGGATAGCGAATTTAACTCCCAAATACAAAACACAGCAATGTGAATTTATAATAATACGGTAGGGTAGGGTAGGGTTTATTTCTAAAAAAATTATTTAATTATAATAAAATTAAAACAAATATAAAACCAACACTACTTACCGCAGTATTTATCCCCAACAAACTGATTTAACAGCAGAACAATTGATTTGCTGGAGCCCTACATTGTACTTGTTTACAAAACTTAACAGTTCCTTTCCAACACAACAAGTACAATGTAGGGACAAAGGGGGAACTGCGGTAAGTCGTAAACAAATGACGACAAAAAAGGGACTTAAAAAGACTCAAACAAATGATCATTATAGGCAAACAATAATAACAAATTAATGATCATAAACAACCAAATGATAATAATAGGTCTGTCTGTTTAGTGCAATATTGTACAAAATGTTGTCTGTTTACTGCAAAACTTTTGCAACGAGAGAGCCAAAGAGAGAATTTTTTGACAGTTGGATGATAGAGAACTTGCAAAATGTTACTGGAGGAATTTCTTCTATCAAGATTTTGCAAGTTCGATCAGCTGGGTTTTATTTATATATTGATTGCAATATTTTTGTGTGAAAAAGAAGAATAAAGTTGAAATTTAACAATGGCAGAGGTAAGTAGTTAGAATTGTGTTGATTTTTAACGTTTATAATAAACAAAACATTTTACTTCATGCTAGAAACGTGCAAATACACAGTGCGACCGTGCGACACATATGCTAAAATTCTTTTGCTTTGTTATTTCAATTGTTTACACACCGATCAGCTGTTTTCTTGCAATATTTCACAAAATGTTGTCTGTTTACTTTTTGGAATAGAGAAAAAAAAGAGCGTAAAATTTTTTTTACTCTCTGCAAAAAGTTACTGGATAAATCTTGCTGGAAAAGTAAACAGACAAAGCTAATATGACAAAAAAAGGCAAATGAATAGAAACAAAAAAAAATAGTAAATACAATAACAAACATGAGCATCAGCGACAATAAGACTTGTTAAAGTGTTATAAATAAAGTAAACTGTTGTACTACATAAGTAAAATAAAAGGAAGTTAAACTGTTGTAATTATCGTAACTTAAAACAAACCTTGTTTTATTATTGGGAATAAAACAACGCAAAAAGGACGAATAAGGGAATTCGTAACAATATGTAAAGAAAATAAAAATTGTGTTTTTTCTTAAAATTGGTGATATTTTCGCAGTGCGCTCATTACCTTTCATTTTGACATCTGACAAGAATATGAAGTTGCCTCAACTAGTTTGATAGTGTAAGGCAAAATCGAAGTTGATGTGAAATAATCGAAGTTGATGTCAACTTGAAGTCGAGCAACTTATCCACAGGTCTAAGGGCCCCTTAAAAGTAACGTCTGCGAAAAATCACGTTTAATAAAAGTAAGTTGCCGCCGTCGATTAATTTTAACGTAGAATACGTTATACGGTAAGGTAGGGGTGTTGATCTGGAGCACAAAATTTTGAGAAAATGTTTGTCACTTTCATTATAAGTTTTTAATACTTTATGCATGCATTGAAGAAAATTCAGGTATGGTCGTAACATATTTAATATGCCTTCTTTTGATTTGTATTTAAATAATCATATTGCTACATATAATTTTTTTGAATCTATAAGTAAATCAAAATTTAACTCCATCAAATTTTGTATTAATTTTCATATGCTTTGTATTTTATGTATTATAACATCATGTGTAAGAGCAGTACGATTATCTGTGTGTTCATCACAGAACCAGTGTGAGAAAGAGAAGAAGTATAATGACAATGCATGTTTTATGTGAACATTACAGAACCAGTGTTGCCACATGCAGTATTTACACTTGTTTTCAAAAGTGCATCGAATTGATATAAAGTGTACCTAAATTTTGTTAAAAACTATCCTAAATTTTTAACATAAAAATTAAACAGCCAATTCATGTATCTTATGCGAACGTTTCTTTCGCATGCTACACGACAAACAGCTGATATTCGTTTCACCTAACAGTCATCAGAACGACAATGCGAAAGAAAATCAATGCGAATGAATACGTAAACCTTTTAGTACGATTTTTGATTTATCTATCTCTTATCGCTGTCATCTATGCGAACCTACATGTCAAAACAGTCACTTGTCTGTTTGTTATCGCGTAAACAACTACAAGTAATTGTTGTGGCAAAAAACAAAGAAAAAATGGAAACTACAATATCGGAGAGTAAATGGTAAGTAAATAATAATATAATTATAGTAAGTGGTCAATAAATAATAGTATATTATTATTATCTTAGCAATAGAAAGTCTACACAGCAGCAGCTACATGCGTTTGTTGAGCACATGGAGCTGAATCCAGAGTTTGCGAATAAACACGAATAAAAAAAATATTTGCTTTTTCGTTTCTTTGTATTTACCTTCTCATTTCTATCCAGCTGATTACTCTCAGACAGAGTTGTATTTTTTATGATAAATCCCTTAAAATATCCCACTTTTTTAAGGGAATTTTTGGGGAATTTATGAAATTGTTGATCTGGCCACAATGTAATATGACAACTTATAAATTGCTTACGTTACAGACGTAAAGCTGTGCGAAAGAACAAAAGAACCTTAGCTGAATCCAATTACGAACAAAAGTGAGTGACTGATTTTCTTTCGCATACATTTTCGTTTGAGTTACATGAATTGGCTGAAAGATAAATTTGATAGATTTAAATCATTTATCAAAAATTATATTTAATTCATATATTTTAATTGCAAAATGACTAACGTATTCTACGTCTGACCTATGCGCCCGTGTTATCTAACACAGGCTTCATATATTTTTTTTTATTGCTCCAACGCCACCGATATTTATGAGCCAGCATTGTTCACTAACACGAGGTTACTAACAAGGTTTAAGGTTTCATCGACATGGATTAGTGAGAAGAAACTGTGTGGAATCAGTACATCATGTTAAAGTTTATGCACCATTCATTTATTTTATTGTTTCCTTTCATTTCTCAAGAAAATTTTGTGTTTTGTGTCCAGGCACGAACATTTTACTCATGGTAATGTTTGTAAACAAACAGTTGTCATTTTGCAACGAAATTGCTCAATTGCCAGCGTCAACGATTTCAATTTCGTTCGACAGTTTCAATTCGAAGGAATTGAAGGAAGCAAACTAAGCTGTACTAATGCTACAACCTCCGGCCTGTTATATAATTCCCTTAAAAACAAAATAACTATTTCCTTAGAAGTAAAATCACAAACTACCAAGTTTTGTTTAATGACATTGTATACTTCACTAGTTAGTTAATAATGATACTATAATTTCTTGATCTTTGTAGCCCTTTCAACGTCGGCTCAATCTAAATTTGAAAAACCTAAAATTTCATCGGTAAACTCCACCCCTACTACCAGTAAACCAACAAATAAATCTGGATCAGCCTTTAGTAAAATACCTATCACTGAAAACCCTAACACTAAAAATGAGACATCAAATATGATGTTAATAGGTGATGGTAAACAAGAAACAGATTCGATAATCTATGATTCTGACGAAACCAATCGGAATATCGATGATCCTCATTACCAAGATATGATGAATGATGGTGATTATTCCGATTATGTGGATACGGAGGCTAATAACAGAATTGTGAGTCCTACACCACCTGTCGCTTTAGTGCAATATCAATGCATGAAGTGTGCATATAATACCAATAAGAAACCAAATTTTCTGCGCCATTTAAAAATACACTCTGACAAACTACCTTATACATGTTCCACGTGTGAGAGATCATTCAAACGTTCGGACTACCTCAGGAAACACCTTAGAGCACATCATGATCTTAAGACTTGTAAAATTCAATATCAATGCAGGAAGTGTGTATATAATACCAACGACGAAAACAATTTTAAACGCCACTTAAAACTGCACTCTGACGAATATCCTCACAACTGTTCCCTGTGTGGGAAATCATTCAAATTTAAGAACTACCTAACGAGACACCTTAGATATCATCCCAAAGTTAAGACATATAAGTGTGCGGATTGTGACAAGGCGTTTGTAACATCCTCCGCACTAAGTTGTCATATAAAAGAAATTCACCGCGGCTCAAAGCCCATTAAATGTACAGAGTGTGATTTCTCGACTGTATATGGGCATATGCTGAACCGGCATATGATTAAGCACAAAAACGAGCGACGCCATCAATGTTCCCAGTGCACCTATACCCATTATGATGCTTACAATGTAAAGGTTCACATGCAAACGCATACGGGGGAGAAGCCATACGAATGCGATATATGTCATGCTCGTTACACACGACCGTATGCATTGAAACGTCATCTAAAGACACATCAATGTACACTGTGTCCTACGATATTGCGCAATAAAGATCATTTATATAAACACATGAAGGAGCGGCACAATACTACTGACAGTCCAAATAAACAGCACAGACACCCCCAATGCGAACAGCCCCTTACCTTAGAGGATCTAAATCCGAAATGTCATCAGGAGAAAATCGAACTAAATTTAAGACGCACGACACGTTGCCGATCCGATGGGACCTTGGTATCTAAAGGTAATAAAAACAATATTGGGATGGTTGCTGAAGTATTGTCAGAAGAGGAGAAGGAGGAATACAAGATCAGAAATGAAGACGGTGCTAATCTCATACGACGCAGTGAAGTTCATGCTCCATATATGAATGAAAACATAGTAACCAAATTCAAAGCACCCTTTATAAAGCACCCTAAAGTAGAAAATGTGGTAAAAGAAACCATGGAGGAAAACAAGCCAAAAAGTGTATTCAGTGTTATAATGATAAACAACCAAATCAAAGAGGAGGAATTAGAAATAAAGGATGAATACGGGGGAGAAAGTGAAATAAAGTATGATAATCCCATACGCCACTTAAAAACACATGATCCAATTACACAGCTTCATGAGGAGAGTCTGAAACTGAGTAGCATGATATGTAACCAACATGATGGGTCCATAGTTCCAATAAATAAAGCCGCTTCTGCATATCCTGATGATGTGATGGTAAAGGAGGAAGTAGAAGACGATGCAGTTGAAACCAGGGAGGGAAAGGATGAAGAAATTGAGTACGATAATAAGATGTTAAAACACGAGGAATTAGAGATAAAGGAGGAACAAATTGAATTTGTGGAAGAATTATATACTGTTAAGATGATAAACGAATAAATGTTAGCAATAAAGCGGGAAGATTTCGTAGTCATGCATTTTTGTTTTTTCGCCATTAACAAATTAAACGTTTTTTTTTAAAAAAATTAGAAATCCAAATAAAAGATAAATGCAAATATTTTATTGAAAAGCTCATCGGTATATTTTTTTATTTAAGGTCTTCGTCATGACATGTCATTTCAGCCACATATTGACCAAAAAATACTTTATTTTCCAAAATACACTGGGAATCGAAATTTCAACAGTCTGTAGGGGTCTATAAGTACCGTCTAATAAAACAAGATTGGCGTTCCCGTTATCAGCTTTTCAATACGCATCTTTTAAAACCCCCTCTCCGAAAAAAACTATTTTAAGTACACCCTACTTACATGTCCAATGGAAACACCACATATCGTCACCTTAAATGGAATACAGCGTAACAGCAAAAATTTGTAAATTGAGCTTTTGACGGGAAATGGTGTAAATATTCAAACTACACGTGCATATAAAGTTTCAAAGTTGTATGTCAAAAACTAAAAGTTTTATTAACAAAATACAAAACGTAACAATAACTGCAGAAATTTGGCAAAGCAAAACGACGTAACATCACTTGGTAGGGTAATACGCGTACTTATGATATGGTTTGGTTTTCGTGGTTGCTAAAGACACTATTTAGCATCAATTAGTGTCTTAAGACACCGTTTTGCACACTCCGGAAAGTCCAAAGTACCGTGTCTATAACCAGCCTGTTAATCGGAGATACCTCATTAGATCCCCTAGATCTATCTCGTGTATCTCAGTGAGGTTATGCAGGAAGGGACGGCCCATAGTCTTCAGGCGTCTATTCGTCAGAGCCGGACAATTGCAGAGGAGATGCTCCACCGTCTCCTCTTCTGCGTTATCGCATCGCAGTCTTGCGTGATTACCGATTGACCAATGCCCGGTCAGCATACCAGTTAGCCTAGATATGTCTCCCCGATTATGGCTGATAAGGGAGTTAGTCCGGTGAATGTTATATTCTGGCCGTGCGTTTCTGGATATGCGGCACGTTTCCGTCCTATCCCATCTGGTCTTCGCTCGTTCAAGGTAATGCAGGAAATACCTGGTTTGACCAACCCTATAGGCGTTGCGACTGACACCATGTGGAGTTCGGTGGAAGAGGATCCTGCCCTAGCTAGTTCGTCTGCCTTTTCGTTACCTAGGAGACCTTTGTGGACTGGTATCCAAGTAAGAACCACATCGGCCAGCCGGCTTAGCTCGATAAGTTTTTCCCTACATTCACTAACGAGTTTAGATGCAGTGTTGCAAGATTTGAGTGATACGAGAGCCGCTTGGCTATCTGTTTTTTGCTGTAGTATAACACAGTGCAACACGAAAAAAATAACCATATACGGACACCACTACGTGATAAAAGACTAAAAAAAAAAAGACCCGTGTCTCCCAATTTTTCCCAAAGTCATGCACTATTTTTTTATGGGCCGCCAAAGATTTGGGGCCTCGGTATCATTTTCGTAAAAATGTGATCATTTTCTCAGGCTCATATCTTGCAAACCGTTCAGAATTTCGATTTACTCTCTGAGGCAGTTGTAGCTCTTGTCATAAAGAACAAAAATTGCGAACATATAAAATCAAAAAAACTTCACCTTCCAGATCAAAATCGCAAAAAACTTAAAAAAAATCGATTTTTTTTACCTTTTTTCCCGTGTTCAGGTCCATAGGTAGCAAACCGTTCAAAATTCAAGGAAACAATCAACTACAAAAATTTACCTAAGATCTCAATAAACAAATTTCTAGAACATATAAACTTCCTAGAGTTGATTCTTAACACTGTTTAGGTAGCACGCAAAAGTGAAAAATTTGCCGAAAATTTTTTAATTTCATTTTTTTTACCTTTTTCTCCTGTTCAGGTCCATAGGTAGCAAAAAATGAAATATGCCTGGCCAGAACCATGTGTTTGTCCAAGGGTTAACAACGTTTAGGTAGCGCTTAGGTATCACGCGATCATGCACCGACAGCAGCAGCACAGGCAATGCAGTAAGCTCAGCACACGCAACAAGGGACGCAGCACACAATATAAAAGCGACACGACGCTCACATCGAGGCATTACACAGCGCGACGTCAACGAGAGCTCAGCGGTGAAAGTTATAAAGTGAAAGTAAAAAAAGTGAAAGTGCTACAGTATAATTCGCACACAACATTGGCAACTGACAATTTCAATATGCAGTGTGAAAATATTGATTTATTTTGCTACGTTTGCGGTCATAAAACCAGAAAAAAACATCTACAAGATTTCTGAAGGAAAAGAATCTTTTAACTAGTGAATTCAAAAGAGCATATACATTGTTTTTCGACGAAGTGGACTTGACCGGTGAAAATTACACACCTAATACAGTGTGTCGCCAATGTTATAACAATCTCATGGCATGGTTGAGTGGAGGCAGAGGTACTATGAAGTATTGTAAGCCGGTAAACTGGATTAATCGCCCAGGTGATCATGATGTAACCAGTTGCTATGCATGCGTAAATTACACATGTCGTCTAAATCGACATTCTGAGAAGAACAAAATTTATAAAGCAACTGCAACAGCCACACTACCAGTGCTTGCACCTGAAAATTTTGTATTACCAAGGCCGCCAACTCCAGATCGTACTACAGAATTTACAGCAATGAGTACAGCAAGTGGTGTTACTTATGAAGATCCATTTGATACCGATTATGAGCCCCAACAGGGAAGAGACGGACCACAACTAATAACACAAATGGAAATGGATTTCACTTGCAATATTTTTGACAGCTTTTTTAAAGCAAAGAAAACTCACACAGGCTAATGTTAACTCTACGGCGTACCGCAAACGACAAGCTGAATTTCAGATGCTCTACACTCTAAATGATGACAAGATTTGCTGTGATTTGAAGGTGATCAACATTTTGCAAGGGATCATCGATAAGGGCGGCTTCCCAAAATTCTTTTGTTTTCTTTGTAATTGGGATTCACGCTCACCTCTGAATCAATTCCAATGTAACTCGTGGAGGCCAAGAGGAAGTGTGGATGAACAAATACAACAACATAGACTGAAGAATGCACCTTTAATTGACAATACTCAAGACATCTTGCTGCCACCGCTCCACATAAAATTGGGAATTGTTAAAAAATTCATCGAAGTGGCCGTTGTAAATTGTCCAAACGCATTCGACTATTTGAAAAGCGTTTTCCCAAAGCGTAGCGATGACAAAATTAAAAAAGGTATTGTAGTAAATTTAAAACGAATTTTTGTTCACCTAATTGTACTATTTACACTATGTTAATGTTTTCTTTTCTGTCTTTATTTTTTGTTTTCATTTAACAGGCGTACTTAATGGCCCTGACATTAGAAAGCTATTCAAGAGCAACTTTGATTCATCGCTTGATGAAAATCATTCAATGGCATGGATTTACCTTCAGCGTGTATGCACCAGAGTCTTGGGAGGGGATCGAGACGCGGAACCGGAAGCAAGAGAATGGGTGAAACAAATGCTGCATTATTTTGAGATAATCGGCGCATCGATGACATTAAAGCTGCATTTTCTTCATTTTCATTTTGACGATTTTATCAAACAACTCCCTACCGAATCCGATGAGCAAGGAGAACGGTTTCACCAAACCACAATGCCCATGGAAAAACGGTACAAAGGCAAAAACCTCAACGCATTGCTTGCAGAGGTATGTTGGTGGAGTCAAAAGATCACCCTGTATGATGTTAATGAAGTATTTGAAGAAGAAAGAGCTGATGATGGAGGGCAGTCTGGAAGCAACGTGCCTGTGGACACCATAATTTCTGAATCAGAGTCAGATTCGGACGACGATTTGGATCCACAACTTAAGAGAGCGCGATTTGCAAGTCCAGGGCCATCAACATTATAAACATAATACGAATACTTTTTTTTTTAATATTTTTGTAATAGATAGCATAGTATCTCAATGTTGAAGTAAATAAAAAACAAATGAAATTAAAAAACGGTGCTAAGAATAATTCCCAGCAAGTTTATATGTTCTTGAAATTTGTTTATTGAGATCTTAGGTACATTTTTGTAGTTGATTGTTTCCTTGAATTTTGAACGGTTTGCTACCTATGGACCTGAACACGGGAAAAAAGGTAAAAAAAAATCGAATTTTTTAAGTTTTTTGCGATTTTGATCTGGAAGGTGAAGTTTTTTTGATTTTATATGTTCGCAATTTATGACAAGAGCTACAACTTTGCCTCAGAGAGTAAATCGAAATTCTGAACGGTTTGCAAGATATGAGCCTGAGAAAATGATCACATTTTTACGAAAATGATACCGAGGCCCCAGATCTTTGGCGGCCCATAAAAAAAAAGTGCATGACTTTGGGAAAAATTGGGAAACACGGGTCTTTTTTTTTTAGTCTTTTATCACGTAGTGGTGTCCGTATATGGTTATTTTGCCATGACTTAAAAAATTACACTCAGTGTAAGTGCTGCGTAGGCTTCTTTGAAGGCCAATATCTCTGCTTGGAAAACGCTGCACTTGTCTGGGAGTTTGAATGATAAATTGAGGCCTGCCTCTTCGGAGAAAACACCAGAGCCGGTTCCACGTTAAATTTTGGATCCGTCCGTAATTACTTTGGTGTCAAACCCTGTAAGTGGTTCCCCTTTATCCTCTATTCTCTTGGGAAACCTGACAGCGAATAGGTTATCGAACGTCAATGAGGGGGTGCCATAATCGGTTGTTATATTGAGTTCTCTTGGGATTGTCTGTAGTAATATGCGTTGCTCTTCCAGAGTCCAAAAGCCTTTAGTCGGGTGGCACTCCAGGCCGCACTAGCTGTGATGTGAAGGTCGAATGGTATAATATGAAGCATTGCATTAAGGGCTTCAGATGGACACGTCCTCATTGCCCCTGTTATGACAATGCAAGCTGATCTCTGTACTCTACACAACAGTTTAATGTGGACGTTTTCCCTGCGACAGGCCACCATACCGTTGCTCCATAGGAGAGTATTGGTCTGATTATGCTAGTGTACATCCCTAGCAACATTTTCGGTCGGAGACCCCACTGGCTTCCGAACATTTTCCGACAAGCGTACTATGCAACGGTTGCCTTCTGTGCGCGGTGCTCTATGTTACGCTTCCAGGAAAGTTAGAATCACGCCCAAGTACTTGGCGTGAGGTGACAGTGGAATCTCTAATCAACTTAGCCGAGGAGGATTAAACTTTGGTATCTTGGTCTTCGTGGTAAAACGCATGACCTGTTTTCCCTGGATTCACTCCAAGACCACTCCCAGTGGCCCAATCGTTAAGTGACGGATGGGAACAGACTAGACACCATTATTACCACGTCATCCGCATACGCCACGGTTTTGATCCTCATGCGTTCTAGTTTCAGCAGTATTTTGTTGATCACGAGTAACCAAAGTCGGGGAGAGATGACTCCGCCCAGGGAAGTTCCCCTATTCTTTTGGGTAAGTGGAATAGAGATACCACTTTCAACTCACGCCAAGTACTTGAACGTGATTCTAGACCCTAAACTTTCCTGGAAGCGTAACATAAAGCACCGCGCAGAGAAGGCAACCGTTGTGTACTACGCTTATCGGAAAATGTTCAGAAATCGATGGGGTCTCTGACCGAAAATGGTGCTATGGATGTACACTAGCATAATCAGACCAATACTCTCCTATGGAGCAACGGTATAGTGGCATGTCGCAGGGAAGACGTCCACTATGGAACTGTTGTATAGAGTACAGAGGTCAGCTTGCATCGGCATAACAGGGGCAATGAGGACGTGTCCATCTGAAGCCCTTAATGCAATGCGTCATATTATACCAATCCGACTAAACGCTCTTGGACTCTGAAAGAGCAACGCATATGGACATGCGAGTATGCTACAGACAAATCCAAGAGAACTCAATATAACCACCGATTACTGCACCCTCTCATTGACGTTCGATAACCTATTCGATGCTAAGTTTTCCAGAAGAATAGAGTGGGATAAAGGAGAACTACTGACAGGTTTTGACACCAAAGTATTTATGGACGGATCCAATATGGAATGTGGAACCGGCCCGGGTGTCTTCTACGAAGAGGCCGGCCTCAATTTATCAAACTCCAATACAAGTGCAGCGTTTTCCAAGCGGAGATACTGGCATTCAAAGAAGCCTGCGCCGCACTTATACTCATTGAAACGCATTGAAATATTTGTAGATAGCCAAGCGGCACTCCTATCACTTAAATCTTACAACATTGCATGTAAACTCCATAGTGAATGTAGGGAAAAACTTGTCGAGCTAGGTCGACTGGCCAATCTGGTTGTGTTGTTACTTGGATACCAGGTCACATGGGGATCCTTGGGAACGAAAGGGCAGGATCCTATTCCACCGAACTTCATATGGTGTCAATCGCAACTCCTGTAGGGTCGGTCAAAAGAGGTATTTTCCTGCATTACCTTGAATGAGCGAAGATCGGATAGGACGGAAATGTGCCGCATATCCAGAAACACATGGGCAGAATATAACATTCACCGGACTAACTCCCTGATTAGCCATAATCAGGGAAACATACCTAGGCTAATGGGCTTGTGGAAGGTGCAGAAAATAATAAACGTCTATCAGAATAGGCAGAATTATAAAAAGACTAATAAATCAGATGGAACAATGGACCAACCTATATTAAGTAAATAGTATTTATATGTGGAGAAACACTACAAATAACGAAATCATTAGTATGGATTGATTGGGTCTAGAGGTCGACTTATAATTGGAATATAAGTTTAAATAAAGCTACTAAAGGAAGACCCAAATTTGTTTTGCACAATGTCTGGAGATATATTAATTACTTATATAGTAATACTATATATACTTGCAATAACGGCAAAAATATTTAGAAATGATTAGAAATTTATTAAAAATAATGTGTGTAAAAAGCTGTAGAAGGGCCATAAAAGGGTACAACTTCAAAATGAGAGGAAAATCGTTTGGAATGATTTGGAATATGCGTACGTGGGCAGAAAATCTATTTTCGGTCATTTTACAATTTTCCTCAACATACAATTTTTTCATTCACAATTTTCCAAACGTTTCGGTCGCATTTTCAAGTTTTACAACATCTGCCCATTTTTAACCACATTCACAATTTTGTCCACATTCCTGACCTTTCCAAACGATTTTGCTCGAATTTTCTAGTTTTACCCTTTTTTTTATCCACGTACACAATTGTTGCCTCATTAATAACTTTTTGAAACAATTTTTCTCGCATTTTAAAGTTTTACCCTTTTCACAAGTGGCAGCGCCAAAGGAGAGATCAAAAGGGTTGCTGTTAAAGAAAACTTTGGCGATAAGGAAATTATTGCTGAATTGAGCTTGGGAGCAGGGTTGCGTCGTGTTCAAAAAATAATGAAACGCGACTTGAAACTGTCATATGGGGAAAAGTATGCAAAATTTGGTCTCATGCCAAGACACGAATACATACATACATGGTTTCCCGTTACATCCCATGAAGGGATTAGGGAGAGCTTCTCACAACCTGTGAGTTGTGCGCGTTCTAGTTTTACACTCACTGATTGGGACCTACAGGTTTACACCGATTCCGAACGGTATTTTGTGAAGCTTTTTCATGGCTAAATACTCGATAGTGTTGCCATCACTAAGCGAGGTGACCGTCGTCGGAAGAAATTTAAGGTGGTCAGAGTAGGGATCGAACGCACGTCCTCATGCACAAGAGCCGCGCACACAACCATTGCACCACCGACGGCCACGAATTAGCCAGATTTAAATTCGCTGAAATATACATATTTTTGGATGAGGGGTGATATTTTCCGATGGAAAAAATTTCATTTGGATAGACAAATATTTGCGTTCCAGAGATTTTTCCAAAATTATGCGTCAGCGGCGGTGGCTATCTTATGATTTGGGCAGGTACGAGTTATAGAGGAACCACTCCAATATGTTTCGTTTCCACAAAAATGGACTGCGACTATTATATTCCACTAGTGGATGCCGTTAGTTATGGGCCTTATGGGCTCGGTTATTGAAATAATTAAATAAAATAAATTTGTGTCCCAGAATTTATAATCCAGCAGGACAACGCAAGAAAACTAAGAAAACTCCAAAGTTTCGGCAGTTCAGAAATAATACAAACTATCGACTGGCCTGCACTTAGTTCTGATCTCTAACCGATCGAGAACCTCTGGTCTATTTTACCTACCCAAATTTACCACCCAGGAAGCCAGTTGAAGAATGTCAAGGATCGAAGAGTAGCAATACCAGAAAATAGATCCTGCGCACATATATTCGTTCATAAACTCAACGCCAAGATGCTTAGTAGAAGTTATCAGCGATAATGGAGATCAAATGTCTAACGAAACTTTTTAGAATATTTAAATAAACCTTTTGCCTTTATAAATATTTCGCACTAGTAATTTATAAATTATCCTGCAGACAAGCCGAAATGGCTTCGCGGGAATATGAAATAAGATGAAATGTGAGAAAATATTTTTTGTTCAATAAAGCTCAAAATTTTGAAAAAAAAAAAAAAAAAAAAGTTTATTTTCACCTTGACTGTTTTTGCTGAAAAGTACTTAATTTTGAAAGGACTAATACAATATAAAAGAAAAAACAAAAAATGGTGTTGCCTTTAATTTTAATAAAATTGGAATTTAAAAAATATGGGTTTACGTCCGATTATGTCAAATCGTATTCGATATAAACCGATCGATTTCCGTCACATACCGGAATATAATTTTAGTAGTAATATAGTTTTCTGGGTGGAGGTCCATATGGATTTTCTTCTCAAGGGTGGGCCTAACACCGGCTTCTGCAAAGTTTTCCATTGCTTTATATCTCCGAGACTATAAAAAAAATCATCGATTCTTTCACTCACAGATAAACACTATCTGATCGAGGGGTCTCAGATATCATGCTCTCCCCCTGAGTTTATTCTAAACACGATTAACAATATTACAAATATTAGCAATTATAATAATAAAAGGTAATCTTATGAGAGCAATCCATTAATTTAATCTTCTGAAAGCATGTGTATTAATTCATTAGCGGCATCATCTTCAACTTCGTCAGCCTCAGCATCATCCTGAAAGACACACATAGTATTTAGACTGTAGTAATCAATGGATAAAAAACACATTTAAAACATACATCGAAACCAAAACAGTCGGATGTAATATCAGTTAAAGCCTTGGGATTAGATTCTGAAAAATTTAACATTATTATACATAAGTAATAATACACTTGTATTTCTAATCTAAAACAATAACTACATACTTGTAACCGACGTTTGATATATCCTGGGGTTTTTTTCTTTTTCTACGAAATTTGTTTGTTCCTCCTCTTCCTCTGCTTGCATAACTTCTATCAGCATGTAACCCTGGTTGTCATCAACCTCTTCTTCCATTAATTCATCATGCTCCTCTTTGACCGATACCGTTGTGTATGGCGCAGTTGAATTCTGAAGGGATTTCTTTGCATATGTAGTCACTGTTTTTTTTTCTTGTTTTAGTATTATCTCTGGTTTATCGCCCGTAATTAGTTCATCCTCATCACCTACATATTCTTCGTACACATATTGAATATTGTCTTCATTTTCTTCATCATATTCCTCATTTTCTTCCGCAATCTCAAATTCCTCGTTTTCGTCGTCGATTACCTCATCATCAGGGTATAAAAAGGGCGTTTTGATTCTTGTTACTATCGTTCCATCCGGTAGGATTCGTTTCATGCGTCCCAATTTCAATTTTAGTTTCTCCTCAAAATGCCGCGAGTTTGGATCATGGGTTTCCATGTGCCGTATAAGATTACCATTGAAGGCAAATGATCGATCACAATGGGGACATCTGTGAGCTTTTTTCCTGGGAGGAGGTGGTGTATAGTTTTCCATATGATAGACTTTTATATGACGATTAAGTAATGGTTTTTGGCGGAAGGTTTGATCACACAAGTCACAACTAAAAGGCTTGGAATCGGTATGTAAAAGCATGTGAGTATCTATGTGGCGTTGAGATATCGAAGCGTAAGTGCAAAGATCGCATCTGAAAGAGAGACAAAGGCCATACGAGATTTGAAAATAATTACTAATAATTCAATGGGTTATGAAAATATTCTATCTATTAAAAGTTCAATATCTGTGGAAAGGTATAAAGGACTGCGTAAACGTTTTACTAATTGTTTCAACATTAACTAAACTGACTAGCAAAGATTTTTTCAGTATTCTTTACAAATTATGTTGATTTGGACAATACGTAAATGATGCTAACGCTAAGATCTATAATTACTTTAACAACTACTATTATCCTTATTTAATTATTTTTTGGGCATATGTACAAACAAATGGTTGTTTAAACGAAAAAAAAGAGTAACCAGAAAAATCTCTGATAAAAAAAAAACAACATTCTGCAATTTCTTTTTTTTCTCCAACCTACCGATAACATTTCTCTCCTTCGTGTGTCTTAATGTGCATCTTATACGAATATCGATCCGGTAGCACTTTACTGCAACGCTTGCACGTAACTGGATTATCGGTATTGTGTTGCTTCTGGATGTGCAAACGTAAATCAGTTTTACGACCACATGTCGTAGGACAAAGATTACATTGGAATACGGGCTTGTCATTCACAGAGTGTATCAACCGATGATATTTCAATGAATTCGATTGTGTGAAACGAGAATGGCATATGTCGCACTCGTATGGTTTCTCGCCGGTATGGGTTCGCATGTGACGCTTCAATTTGAATGTATCCGGTGAGGCATAAGTGCAGTGCGGGCATTGATAGGGCCGCTCTCCTGTGTGACAACACATGTGGCGCCGCAGCTTACTCAACTCTACACTACTGTAATCACATTCAGTACATTTATGCGGCTTTATGCCAGTGTGACGGTATCTTCTGTGGCGAGTCAATTCGCCGGAAGTTGTAAACGACTTGTCACAATCCGTACATTTATGTGGCTTATTACCCAAATGGGTATTTATATGATTCACCAGTGATATATTAGTTTTAAATCCTCTCTCACAAACGGAACACTTGTAGGGACGTTCTTCTGAATGAGTTCGTAAGTGTCGCGACAATAGGAATTTCTTATCGGTATTATACGCACACATCAAACATTGATATCGACCCGACGCATCTGGTTTTGGAGGACTCATAACTTTGAGTTTAGTCTTAGTTTCAGGAACATAATCCGAATCGTTATTATCATTCGTTTCATTTTGGTAATCAGGATCATCTGGGTCGTCGATATTTCGCTCCGTTTCTTCAAATTCATAGATTTCTTCATCATTATCAATTTCTGAGGTGATGGTTTCATCGCGGACAGTTGTTGATGTCATGTCCGATTTTTCTATTATAGTAACCGGCTCGATTTTAATGGAACTGATTATTAAAGCCGAAGAAGATTTCTCCAATTGAATATCGTTAGCTAATTTAGTTGCAGATTTAGAGGAAACTGCAGTGTTAACAGGTTTTTTATCGGGTAGTTTTTTGCTGCAAGCTGGACCGGGTTTATGCGGTGATTTACTGGGAGTAAGGATGGATTTGCTTTGTGCACTTTTCAGCTTTTCCTTTGATTTAGCCGGGCTTGTTAATGGTATAGCTGGAAAAAGAAAGAAGTTATTGATGAAAAACAAAACGGCTAAGTACGTAATGCAGTCAAGTTATTATTTTTTAAGAAAACGTTACGATCTCTACTGACATAGTTACGTAAATCTTTGGCACAACACAGCAAGGGCCTCCGAGTAAAATTACCTTATACTAAGCGTGTTTTGGCTACACCGCTTGCTTATATAATCGCTTGTTTGTATGAAGCACTTAGCGAAGACTTACCGACATGAATCTATTTCGCTTAGTTGATAATTTTATTGTTTTTACATCATTTACCATATTCAACCCTATCACATATTTCTGAATAATATGACTTCTCTCTAAATAACCGTTTTCTTTGAAACTTAAAAAGCGATAATCACTAAAACATGACTTCGGTATACCAGGTCACGGTGAGATAGCGGATAAAATGGCTAATATAATTCATTAATTGTACTTCTATTAATATATCAAGCAACATTGAAAGGATGATCGTGATCATCAATGAATCCCGCAGATCGCAACAATGACTTAAGTCGATTTGGCACATCCCGCGGTTTTTTTAACTTACCCCAATTCAGCCTGCCTTGTAATTATGACGACAGTTCCCAGGGTCAACTACAGACTTCAAATTGTTCTTTCTTACACAAAAGTATATCCTTAGCAGAATTGCAAAACCACGTAACTACAATTTTAATTTCTATTTCCAAGAGAAGAAACAATCCTCGTAAAAGGGTGAGGAATTAATTTTTCAATTCAAATTTTCAAATCTTTGCTAAAGTAGTCTTACTTACCCTCAGTAAGACTCAAAAATATACTAGGCAAACTGAATTTTTTGTATTTTTTAATAAGTTTTTTTTAACTCCTTTGAATAAAATGAAAATTGTAGTTACGTTCTTTTGCATTTTAGCTGACGATATGTAGGATATTGTGGTAGGGGCGGTTTCTAAATATCGATTTTGTTACATAAATATGCACAGATCAATTTCTGATTATATGCACCGCATATGTAAAAACTTGGATTTTTATCATTGACGAATGTTTGTAATCCTACGAGAGCCGGATTTTTTTACGAACAATATATGCTTTTTCTATTAGGAGGATAATAAAATGTCCCAAAATTCACTCAGGATTGAATTGCAAATACATTGTTCAGGGGATGTTTGTTGCCGCGACAGAGCAACATTAACTGTTATTGCCAGACCAGACGCATCTTGGAAGAGGAATGTTCGGAACATGTCTCCAGCCCAAAATCTACACCAGACAAGCAAGTGTGGGTACACAAATTAAATTTACTCTCACGGGTTTAATGATGCCTACTTTTGTGGTCCGACATTAGTGTGGCCCATATTTGTATATCGCAATGATCCTGGACCTCTTGCCTTCAATCGGGTGTTTACGGAACTTAAAAATGTTTACTAGATCAAAAGATATTAAATTTGGGCGATGAAAATTGATTCGGAACCCCTTAGTAAAGTAGTTGTGGCAAGTTCAGAATATAACAATATAACTCCTAAACATAATGGTTGACCTTTCATTATACTTTAACAATGGAACATATGACACATTTTAAATTGTGTTCCAAAAGAATAGGAAAAAGTATTGTTCTACATTTTTGAATAACGTACCCAAAATTGGATTATTAAAGCAGTGTTCTAAGGTAACATATTGTACCTTATTTTAAGCTTCAAAATGTTTTCAATACAGCCATACCAATTTATACCAAAGTCAAAAAAATACCGTCCTCAATTTTCCTCTATTTGGATAATGACTTCGAATAGACATATAATGATCTCCAACCTCCACCAAATTTTACACACATAATCTCTCTATAATTAGATACTATTTTATACAAAAAACCACAAGGTTACGCTACCGCGAATAAATATACCCTCACCCATAGGGATGGGGGTATATATCATTTAATACGTAATAAAATTTAACACATAGAAGGAGCCATACGATATTAGACTCTTAGTATCTTCGTTTCGTTTTAGGATTTTGTAAGATGTTTGAGCCATGTCCGTCTGTATGTCTGGCTGGTCCACACGATAACCGCCGTAAATCTTTATCCATCACCGCGAAATTTCGTCATTGACTATTATTTGTCAATAATGCGTTTGGGATTGAAAAATTGGTACCTTCCATACAAATCGACACATTTAGCAGAAATTATATTTCTTTCAAACCTTTCTTCTGGTAGCTGTGATTAACTTCAACACACACACCGGTTAATAATCTGTAAATGCTTACTTAACTGGAGGAAATAGGCGAGATTGTCACGCCCATTCTGGTACCTCCCATACAAAACAGTGTGTTCGTCCGGGATGTCAATCTGATAAATCGCGAGAAACACTTCCGAACTTAATGAAATTAGGTTTCACGTTATCAAACGCCAATCATCGATTAAAACAAGGGCGATTTTGACACGCCCATTGTTGTCTGGACATGGGACTGTCCTTGGAGGTGGAAAGTTTCTGATAGCCATTCACTTGGGAGTGGCCAGAGTGGTCCTGGGCAATGGCTTATCGGAAACCTCCGTTAGCTAGCTAAAGTTAGAAGGCGAAACGAATGACCAACCTGAGTGGTAATGCGATCACTGATACGTCTCAGGATTATTAGGTGACCCTGTCACTGAAGCTCTTCGAAGTAGTTGATATATTCTTCTGTCCTTTGAAGGCGGATGAGCCAACACCCCTGGCCAACGGCGGATCAAAATTGAAGAAACCAAAATCTAGTTTCGATACACTGCATTCTGGTCAGCGTCTGATCCATAATGGGCGGCTGAAACATAATCATCCTGGCAGTAAGTAAAATGCAAACCACGGTGGGCTGGGTTTGCCTCCCGCCACCGTTATATCGCCAATGAAAATACACAGAAAATATAATGAACAAAGAAACCCCCCAACTGTTGACGACCCTCGCAAACGTTATAAGGACCATGATTTAAGGATATGTACCTGGAATGTTCGAACGTTATACAGGACTGGTGCCACTTTCCAACTGCCGGATGTCCTCAGAAAATATAAAGCTGACATCACAGCGATCCAGGAAATGCCATGGACAGGATATGGTTGCACCAGAAAGAAAAACTTCGATATTTACTACAGCTGCCATGAGCGTAAGCACGAATTTGGGTGCGGATTTATAGTAGGCAAGAGACTGCGACACCTAGTTTCAAGGTTCAATCCAGTGAGTGACCGCATAGCCACAATTCGCATCAAAGCGAAATATTTCAACATCTCGTTAATTTGTGTGCACGCACCGACAGAGGATAAAGATGATGAGGTCAAACAAACATTTTATGAGCGCCTGGAGGAAGTATATGAACGCTGCCCTGACCACGACATTAAGATTATTCTAGGCGATTTTAATGTCAAATTAGGAAAGGAAAGTGTCTTTCGACCAACCATCGGCAATCACAGTCTACATGATACCACCTCCGATAATGGAATAAGACTGATAGACTTCGCCGCTGCAAAGAACATGGTAGTTAGTAGCACACGATTCCAGCATAAGGACATTCATAAGGCGACCTGGATATCTCCCGATCAACGGACGAAGAACCAGATTGATCACTTGGTAATAGATTGCAGGCACTCTTCTAGTGTAATGGATGTACGTGTGATTCGAGGTGCCAATATCGACTCGGATCATTACCTGGTGGTTGCGAAACTTCGCACGAGATTGAGCAGGGCGAAAAACGTACGGAGCCGAACACAGGAAAAGCTGGATATTGACAAGCTACAAATACCGGAGATATCAATGTCCTATCGACAGAAACTCTCTCTCCTGCTGGAGCAGAATACCCCCCTCCCGAAGACCCAGATGCCCGGTGGAAGGACATCTCCCATTCTTTGGAAACCGCTGCAAGGACTGAACTTGGCTATCAAAAAACGCAGAAGGATAAGCCATGGTACGACGAAGAATGTCGCATTGCAACTGATGAAAAAGACGCTGCGCGTATGGCAACGGAACAGTCAGTTACAACGCGTGCTGCGAGTGAGCGATACAAGAGGCTGAGAAGGGAGGAAAACCAACTATTTAGGCGAAAAAAATTACAGTGGGAGCAGAGACAGAGTGAAAGAACCGAAATGTGCAGGATGAATGGTGAATCCCGTAAGTTTTTCCAGAGGGTAAGAAGATCGACCAACTGGCCTAATAATGGGCTGCCCTCCTGCAAGGACGAGAATGGGAATCTGGTGACTGAGAAGCAGTGTGTGCTCAAAATGTGGAGAGACCACTTTTCAGCACTACTCCACTCAGATTCTTCCACTGAAGATCAGGAGGTAATGATAGTGGAAGATAGTCTAGATTGTACCCCTCCCTGTAAAGGGTGATCCGTGTGTATGTTCCAACCATCGCGATTTCAGTCTTTTATCCATCGCGTATAAGGTCATAACGTCTTGTCGAGCGTATTATGTGAAAGACTAAAGCCAAGTATTGAAAACCTGATTGGACCTTATCAGTGTGGTTTTAGACCAGGCAAGTGCACGACTGACCAAATATTCACGCTACGCCAAATCCTGGAAAAGACCCACGAAAATCAAATCGATACATACCACCTTTTCGTCGATTACAAAGCTGCTTTCGATAGCCCCATACGGGGAAAACTGTACGAAGCTATATCTGAACTTGGTATTCCGGCAAAACTGATCCGCCTCTGTAGAATGACGCTGACCAACACCAAATCAGCAGTGAAAGTGGGGAAAGACCTCACTGGACCATTCTGTACCAAGCGAGGACTTAGACAAGGCGACACACTTTCGTGCAATCTCTTCAACATCTTAATGGAGATAATAATGAGAAAGGCTGCAGTAAATACGAACAAGACTATCAACACGAAAAGCCATATGTTGCTGGCGTATGCTGACGACATAGACATCATTGGGCGAAATTTGCAAGAGGTTACTGCAGTATTTTCAAGAATCGAAAAGGAATCAGCGAAGGTGGGTCTTGCTGTTAATGAGGGCAAGTCAAAATTGATGGTGTCAACGACTAGAGAAACCTCTCGACTTGATCCGCACTTGAACGTTGACAACCGATTTAATTTTGAAGTGGTAGATGAATTTGTCTACCTTGGATCCGCCGTGAACAAGGACGACAACGTCAGCCTGGAGATAGATAGGAGAATTGTGCTTGCAAATAGATGTTATTTTGGGCTCAGCAAGCAGTTTAGGAACAAAGCCCTCTCTCGACGGACAGAAGTCCAGCTATATCAGACTCTCATTTTACCTGTCTTGACATATGGCTCCGAAACTTGGGTCATATCGCAAGCGGATGAAAAACACCTGGGAGTATTCGAGAGAAAAATTCTCCGTAGAATATATGGTCCTGTTAGGGAAAACGGCGAGTACCGACGTCGCTGGAACGCAGAGCTATATAATCTCTATTCTGACGTGGACATAGCTAGACGAATCAAATTGGGCCAATTGCGTTGGCTAGGTCATGTTATCAGAATGAATGAAGATGAGCCAGCGCGAAAGACTTGATAACTTACCCGATGGAAGCAGGAAAAGAGGACGACCAAGACTCCGCTGGAAAGACCAGGCAGAAGAATCCCTCCGTATCCTTGGTGTTACCAACTGGCGAGAAAAGGCGAAGGATAGAGCCAGTTGGAAGAATATGTTGAAATTTGTTTGCTTAATTAATATGTGTAAGACGTCTGACCTCATGAGGTTGTAATATAGTCAATAAAAAAAAAATTGTTGTACCTCCCACACAAAAGTTGTTTTGCCGTCTGGGTGTTCGGCATGAGAAATCTCGCAAAACCGAACCAATCTTTATGAAAGTTTGTACTAGTCAATATTTAGTCAAATAAAGCTCTCCTATAGAAAATGAGCTGATTTGACACACCCATTCTGGTACCTCCCATATAAAAGTTGGGCGGATGAGCGGTTGATCGACACGATAACTCTCGTAAACTACAAACGATCTTAATAAAATTCGGTACTAGGCAATATTTTGCTAAAATCTACTGTGTAATTAATAACTGACTATTGTGCCACGCCCAGTTCCGTAGCTCCCATACAAAAGTTGGCCGTATTTCCGGTTTGCCGACTCGATATGTCCAACAAATCATAGCCGATCTTAATAAAATTTGTTGCTGATCAAAATTTGCATATAAATATTGGGAGGGAAACTAATTTGGGTATTCAATAATATTTATCGCAATGTCAATCTGCTATTGAATATGGTCACTTTTGAGTATGGGCGTTTTTTTATTTAACACAACTCCCACGCAATGGCAAGGATGTGATTAAGTCGGTTCACCCGACTGAAACTTATGTACTGGTTTTATTACCTTATTTCAAAAAAAATGTCTAAGGTTGATGCTTGCAAGATATTTAGGACATTAGAGTTATCCGACGGGGAAAATTTTTGCAAACACCAGTTTTCGAATCGGGAGTTTTACTTTTCTAAAGTTGAAGAATAAACGAAAAGCAGTAACACCGCTTTGTATCAAAAGAAAAAGTCGTAGAAGCTGGTGTTGGACCCTCCACAGAGGAGAAAATCCCTAAGTACAAATCATAAAACTGGAAGACGTCCTCAGGCTCCATGAGGACCCCATGGGATCGACCTTAAATTTTTTCCCAAAAATTTCGCGTTATATTTTTCAAAATGTGGCCTTCGGTGGTGCAATGGTTATTGTGCACGCCTCTTGTACATGAGATATTGCGTTCGATCCCTGCTCAGACCACCTTCAAATTTCTATACTCTATCGAGAATTTAGCCATGAAATTGCTTCTCAAAATACCGTTCGGAATCGGTGAAAAAAATTTAGGTCCCAAACAGTGAGTATATATCTAGAAAGCTCACAGCTCACTAGTTGTGAGAAGTTCTCCCCAATTCCTTCACGGGATGTAATGGGAAACCATTTTCCCCCTTAATTTCAGATTAATTTTAGACAATTTGCATTTTAGCCTAAATTAGTGGTTCTTAAGCTATAGCCATTATAATCTTTAATCATATAGAAAATCTCATACACTTACGATTTTTTCTCTTTGCAGCCGCTAAAGATACCTGCGATGCCTTAACCGACCGCTTCCTTTTTACCGGTTGAACCGGTTTAACGGGTACTGCCTTTTTACCACTCTGATAGTAGTAATTACCCTCGGCATCCATGAATATGGTACCATCTTCAAGTTCATCATCATCGATGTCATCATCGTTTAGAAAATCCTGGGCGACATCATCATTTTGGTTACCACCATCGTCATCATTATCATTGTTATCGTTATCGTCATCCTCACCACAATTACCGCCATCTACAAATTGCTCTTGATAGAAGACCATTTCTTCTTCTTCTTCGTCATCTACCAAGGGTTTTTCCAACTCATCGAAATATGTCTCGATATCTGAGGCGTTGTCCGACATGGTGCTCTAAAAATTGGAAAGGGCGATTTTAGTTCGAATTTTATAACCTTTAATGGGGGACAAAGCCCACATTGCAGCCAGATGTCGTTTACTGCTAAATTGTGGTGTCGCCGCCGTACTCCTTTTAGGCGACACCACGCGGCCACTGAATACATACAGAAAATTGCGATTGCTAAGTTTTTACAGCAAAGGCGGCGCTTTATTTTTATTGATTTTCAATGCGAACTTCAACTTTTCGCCGTAGCGTCTAGCGGAATTTGTTTGTAGCTGTTTAATTTACCTTTTACGACTCACAGGATAACTTGTAGTTTGTAACACGAATGGAGACAATTTAATCAAATACAATTTTAATATTTATTTTGGCATCACAATTATGTGCGGAGCAAAACTTCAGCAATGACATCAAAAATACTTTTACCCAATGCTATTTTGCCCTCAGCTGTTTGATATTTTTGCGCGTATCAAAATTTGATACTGAAAGGTGCATCTCTGTATGTACGCGTTGCCAGATTGTCTGCGCTGCGCCAATTTGTTTTGAATGCTAACGGAATTTCAATAGTACAGAGAAGGAAAATAGACCGGTAGTTAATTCATTAACATTTTCCAACATATGCGACCAGAAAGCAAAATAAATTAGTATTATATACACAAATCCAAACGTGTATTAATAGTATTATATACACAAATCCAAACGACGGACAGCACCATATTTTCGAATATAAATTAAATGAGCTGTGTTGTATTAAATAGACAGTGTATCAGAATTCAAATGAGGAAAATTGTTAATACACTTCTTAAACTAATATACGGTAAGAAAATTTGTCGTAAATAAAACGAGATTTTATCAAAAAGGAAGACAAGCATGATAACTTTAATTTTGATGCTCCGTTCAAGAAAAATTAATCAGCGCTGGATTTTTCTTCTCTAGTTGTACATCCTCTTTGTCCGTCTGTCAAACAGTGATTTTTTTGTGTTTTTATTATGGTTGCGTTTTAAATTAAAAGCGTTTTCAGTAAAAGTGTTGTTTCGAAATGTACAAGAGTTTAAAATGAGGTTAAAAATTAAACATCCGATTTTACAGATTACAAGTTAATTATAGCTTAATTTGTACGCAACAGCTAATACAGCATTTGCACTGGCATCGATTGTTTTGATTTTGCCACTTTTGTTGATTTCAAGCAGAAATCAAGAAAACTTGCTTGATTTCCCATACGTTTTGACAGACGACAAATCGGGTAATTGATATCCATTATTTGCACAAAAATATCATTATGATGTCCAAAATATAGAGTGCGTAGTGCGTGTATAAAAAAATAACGAAAATTTCGCTCACTTTTCATTTGTTTGGTACTTATTTCGTAGGCAAAATCATTTACAGGGTTGTTACGCAAGTTATTTCGTACGAAAACAATTGTTTGATAATTGTTTGGCACCGGAATTTTGACATTTCGATAGTTTTAATAACCAAAAGCATGCGGTGCTAAAAATAAAATGGAGTGCGTAAAGATAATATAAATGAAATTATTGTAAGGTACGTCAAGAGTAGGTGGTAACTCTCCGCAAAAAATTTTCAGTTTAGAGATAAATGACAAAATTTGTTACGAACAATTCGCAAGAACTGAATACGGGGCTTAAATCAAAGATATGTGGTAAGTCCCCGCAACAAAAATTTCCGTTTAGAGATAAATGACCAAATTTCTTACGAACATTTCGCAAGAACTGAATACGGTGCTTACGTAGTACTCAATTCTTTCGAAAAAGAAAGGCAAATCAATTACAGGGTCGTTACGCCGAAGTTATTTCGTACGACAACAAATGTTTGATAATTGTGTGGGAACAGAATTTTGACATGTCGGTGAATTTAACCAACGAAAGTAATACAACGTGAGTTAAAAATTATATGGAGTGAGAAGAGGAATTATTATTGAAATTTTTCCAAGGTAAGTCAAAGATAGGTGGTAACACTCCGCAACGACATTTTCCGTTTAAAAATGACAAATGAAAAGTTAGTTTGTTACCACATATCTCTGATTTACATTGCAAATATTTCACTAATAATTCATCTTTGTACTCCATTGTATTTTTAACCCATGTGGTAATACTTTTGTTTACTAAAAATAATCGAAATGTCAAAATTCCGGCCCCAAACAATACTCAAACTTTGGAGTAACAACATTAAACTTCATTTTGCCTACGAAGTTTTCGCACAGAGCTGAGTACAAAACAAATGAAAAGTGAGCGTAATTTACGTTATTTCTTATACACGTAGGTCTCATGGTAACGAAAATTGCATAAAAAACTGAATACCGGGCTTTACTATGTAACTCGTTTCGAATGCTGAAACTATTCGAAAGTTCTTTTCGATTCGAATTGGTACCAGTACAACTTTTGGATCGACCAAAATGCCTCGCGTTGGCATTACTTTCGGATAAAAATTTAAATTCAGTTGGCAACACTTTTTGCCAAACGTCAAATGTTGTTCGTAATCATAAAGCAGCTATGGTATAGAGAAGAAAATTTATTCATGGAGTGGAATGCCAACACAGAAAACGAGTGAAGCGTGTAGCTTCTCTGCTGGCTCTCTTACTCTCTTCGTGGAATATTTCAATACACGAGCAGTTTTCTGATGATGTTATTATATCTAACTATAGAAATTCCAAACATATTTAAATAAAATTACATAAAGTATGTAAAACGTATGAAATAATCTAGTTATGAAGCGGGAAAGAAATGCGTTTGAGTGAATCGCGTCGACTCTTTTGGTTCTCTTCTACTAGGGTTGCCTAATTACAGTGTTTTTTCTTCTCTACTTGTACATCCTTGTTGTCGTAATTAGAAAAACGATGTACTAAAGTAGATAGTCAAAATTTCTCTTCACTCAAATGCCAACAAACAAAACGAGTGAAGCCTTAATCATTTTCTGCTCGCTTACTCTCTTTATTGAATATTTCAATACACGAAAAGCTTTTTAATAGTGTTTTTGCAGACAACTATACAAATTCCAAAAACGATGTACAAGTAGACAGTTAGACAGTCAAAATTTCTCTTCACTCAAATGCCAACAAGCAAAACGAGTGAAACCCTAGTACTTCTCTACTCTCTCTCGTACTCTCTTCATTGAATATTTCAAAATACGAGCAGCTTTTTGATAGTGTTATTGTATATAACTATACAAATTCCAACCATGTTGAAGTAAAATTACATAAACTATGCAAAAAGTATGAAATAAGCAAGATATGATGCGAGAGAGAAATGCGTTTGAGTGAACTCCTAGTACTTTTTGGTTCTCTTTTACCAGGGTTGCCAAGTTGCGCACATCTTCTGGTCGTCTAATTGTAAACAAATTCCAACCATGTTGCAGTAAAATTACAACTATGCAAAATGTATGAAATAATCAAGATATGACGAGAGAGATATGCGTTTGAGTGAATTATGACCACTTTTTGGTTCTCTGTAAAACTAGTTGTAGAGTAATAATTTAAAAACCAAAATAAATCAACTGGATTGTGTTTACCATTTTATAGGCGGTCCGTTTCCGCTCCTGTATAGAAATGATAATTGTAGTAACGTTGTTTTGCATTTCAGCTAACGATATGTACCTTCTTCCATCCAGGTACGTCATGTATTGGTGGCCCTAATTTGTTCAGGTAATTTTCTAGCCACTACCATAAACGTGGGCATCTATTTACTTATTTCAATAACTCAGCCCATAAGGTCATATGTGGTTACAAATTTATACTGAACACATCTTCAAGTACATTATTTTAGTTTTTGAATAACCCTCTAACATAACGGGATAAAATTAATTATAGCTTTAAATTGGCACTATTTTGTGAGTGGACTTTTGTTGGTCGATTCGCTTTAATCAATTTCAGTTATAATTTATGTTAAACAAAGAAAACTAATAAACAACTTACAGTTTTGCATCCTTTCGCTAAATCATAGTTAGACGATAAAAAATATGAAGAAACGAAAACTTTTGACATTCACAATCGAGTTACCTAGTTATTCGAAAGTTACCTAGTTATTCCTAGAGAATTGTTTATTGGGCCGGGCTTAAGGATTTTCTACTCTGGGCAAATCTTTTGTGTAATAAAGTTTTCTTGGTTGGTACCCTAAGACTACTGTAAAATTTTAACAAAAAAATTGGTACGTGAAAAATCTCAGCACTCAATTAAATTTTTCATTGATATACTGACAATCAAATATTGAAATGAAAATCGATAAATGGTACCATAGAATAATACATACGTAGATAAACTCATTCTCTCATCTGACGTTTCATTTCACACTCTTCATCGTAGGTTTGTGGAAATGAGAGCAATTAAATTTAAAATTATTTTACACCAGGTGGAGTTACAAAATATGTTCACTTAACTTTTTCCTTTCGTTTTGGTGAAGAACTGAAAAATTTAAATATATTTTGCACTTTTTTGTTGACTTTTATCGTTGGTATACATTTGTATTGTATTTAACACAACTAGTAGTTTGCCACAAAAACACGAAATTCGGTTGTTGTTCCTTTGTTGGTCGTTGTATACTATTGCCACTATCTGGTATTATTGAACCCATATTTTCCACCATCCAATGTTTACTTTCCATCGTACCTATGACGTTTAATTTATTGAGCGAATAAAAGCTTCTATGGTATGTATTATTCTATGAATGGTACCAACAAAAAAAATTCATAAGAAATACCCAATATGTAACGAAGTTTTTTTTAGGTTTCAAAAATACAATAATTCACACTCAATTATGCTGGTTAACAAATAATAGTGGTATTCATGCAAACAAGTAAACCTAGAACTTTTGCTCAGCGTAAGTTTGCCCCGAAGCGCTTCATGAGGCACCAAATAAAGTTGCTCAGTTCTAATTGTTAAAAAAGGCCGATAAAGTAAATAAACAAAGGAAAATTAAAAGTATATGCTTTACCTATTCCATTATTTTATTTTTTTTTCACATAAGTCAAAAACCCTCTCTGTTTTGCAATACAAAAATATTGACATTGAAATGTCAAAAGTTTTCACGTTCCTTTTTCCAGGGTTGCTCAGCAAATTGCCTCGAAAACTTTCCACTGTGCAAGTCGCTTTGTATGGGAAATTTGTTTGTTTTGACGTTTGCTGTGCAAGTTTACGATGTTTTCGAGTTTACGAGGTTCTTTCGAGCTTTCATGAAGACCACTAATAATTTTGTACAGGCAGTCGGTGGCGAAACGGGCCAGACCATAGAATAACACATATCATAGAAGGTTTTATTCGCTCAATAAATTAAACGTCATAGGTACGATGGAAAGTAAACATTGGATGGTAGAAATATGGGTTCAATAATACCAGATAGTGGCAATAGTATACAGCGGTCAACATAGGAACAACCGAATTTCGTGTTTTTGTGGCACACTAGTTGTGTTAAATACAATACAAATGTATACCAACGATAAAAGTCAATAAAAATGTGCAAAATATATTTAAATTTTTCAGTTCTAC
Source organism: Phaonia tiefii (assembly GCA_963931995.1). Lineage (NCBI taxonomy): Eukaryota > Metazoa > Arthropoda > Insecta > Diptera > Muscidae > Phaonia > Phaonia tiefii. Next base: position 49,331,229 of record OZ008369.1, on the reverse strand, counting down.
ACCAAAACGACAGGAAAAAGTTAAGTGAACATATTTTGTAACTCCACCTGGTGTAAGATAATTTTAAATTTAATTGCTCTCATTTCCACAAACCTACGATGAGAGTGTGAAATGAAACGTCAGATGAGAGAATAAGTTTATCTAGGTATGTATTAGTCTATGGGCCAGACCATAGAATAACACATTCGTAGAAGGTTTTATTCGCTCAATAAATTAAACGTCATAGGTACGATGGAAATTACACAGTGGAGGGTGGAAAATATGGGTTCAATAATACCAGATGGTGGCAATAGTATACAGCGATCCACAAAGGAACTACACCCGAATTTCGTGTTTTTGTGGCAAACTAGTTGTGTTAAATACAATACAAATGAATACCAACGTTAAAAGTCAACAAAAAAGTGCAAAATACATTTACATTTTTCAGTTCTACACCAAAACGACAGGAAATAGTTAAGTGAACATATTTTGTACCTCCACCTGGTGTATGTAAACATTTCCACAGACCTACCGAGAGAGTGTGAAATGAAACGTCAGATGAGAGAATAAGTTCTTCTATAGTATGTGTTATTCTATGGGCCAGACGCTGCTGTGTCAAAAAGGATGTACAGGTGGAGAAGAAAAAAACCTCGCAATTTGGCAACCCTAGTAGAAGAGAACCAAAAAAGTCGACGCGATTCACTCAAACGCATTTATTTCCCGCGTCATAACTTGATTATTTCATACGTTTTACATACTTTATGTAATTTTATTTAAACATGGTTGAAATTTCTATAGTTAGATACAGTAAAACTGCTCGTGTACTGAAATATTCCAGGAAGAGAGTAAGAGAGCGAGCAGAGAAATGACGCGCTTCACTCGTTTTGAACATTGAAACGATCTTCCAGTGGATGTGAGTTCGAATCGTTCGAATTTTGTTTTTAATAAACAAACTTTCTGAAAATACCTAGGATCGAAGACAAAACGAAAACTGATATACAATTTAGTTTGTTAATATGTATGTGAAATTCTTCGTCGACTAAAAACGAAAATATTTTTGATAAATTAGTTTTCCATATGATAGCGTTTTATATGACGGTTAAGTAATTTTTTTTGAAGGAAGGTTCGCTCGCACAATTCACAACTAAAAGGCTTGGTATCGGTATGTATTCGCATGTGAGTATCTAGGTCGCGTTTAGATATCGAAGCGTAAATGCAGATATCGCAGCTGGAAGTGATAAAGGTCATACGAAATTTATAACTGGTTATTAATAGTTCAATAGGTTATGGAAATATTCTACTTATCTATGGAAAAGTATTAAGGAGTACATAAACATTTTACTAATAGTTTTAACACTAACTAAACTAAGAATACTAGTAAAGATTATTTCAGTATTCCAAACCAAACCCATGTTGTCTTGACAAATTATTTCATTTATTATTCTCCTGATTTTCTTTTCATATATTTTTGGGTCATACTAACTAATGGACAGTTGTTTACTGTTTAATCGAAAAAAGAGTAACCACAATAATCTCTGACAAAAAAACCATTTTGTAATTTCTTTTTTTTCTCCTACCTACCGATAACGTTTCTCTCCTTGGTGTGTTTTAATGTGCATCTTATGTGAGTATCGATCCGGTAGCACTTTACTGCAACGCTTACACGTAACTGGATTATCGGTATTGTGCTGCTTCTGGATGTGCACACGTAAATCAGGTTTACGAACACATGTCGTAGGACAAAGATTACATTGAAATACGAGCTTATTCCCAGAGTGAATCAAACAATGATACATATTTCAATTTATGTATATAATTGCGTGAAACGAGAATGACATACATATGTCTCACTCATATGGCTTCTCGCCGATATGGGTTCTCATGTGACGCATCAGTTCGAATGCATCCGGAGAGGCATAAGCGCAGTGGGGGCATTGATAGGAATTATCTCCTTTGTGACAACACATGTGGCGCCGCAATGTACCCAATTCTACACAACTGCAATCACATATCGTACATTTATGCGGCCTTATGAGAGAGAGAGTGACGAGTGAGACAATTCGCCGTATGTTGTAAACGACCTGTCACAGTCCGCACTTTTACACGGCTTATTACCCAAGTGGGCATTTATATGATTCTCCAGTAATGTATTATTTTTAAATACCTTCTCACACATGGAACTCTTGTAGGGAAGTTTGTCAGAATGAGTTGTTAAGTGCACCGATATTAGAAATTTCGTATCAGCATTATATGCGCACATCAAGCATTGATATCGTCCTGAAGCATCTGGTTTTGGAAGGCTCATAACTTTCAGTTTACCCTTAGTTTTAGGAACGTAATCCGAATCACTAATATCATTCTTTTCTTCAAATTCATAAATTTCTTCAACATTATTTATTTCTGAGGTTATTGCCTCATCTCGAACAGTTGTTCATGATATATCCGGTTTTTCTTTTTTAGTAACCGGGTCTATTTTAATGGAACTGGTTATTATAGCCGAAGAAAATTTCAGCAATTGAATATCGCGGATTAATTTAGTTTCAGATTTATAGGAAACTGCAGTGTTAGTGGTTTTCTTTTTACCGGGTAGTTTTTTGCTGCAAGCTGGACCGGGTTTATGCGGTGATTTACTGGGAGTAGGGATGGATTTGCTTGGTGAACTTTTCAGCTTTTCATTTGATTTAGACGGACTAGGTGATGGTAGAGCTTGAAAAAGAAAAATTATTGATAGTAAAAACGAGTAAGTACATAATGCAGTCAGTTGAAGCGTCTTCAACAATATCACATTATTATATTAGATACTAAAAAATTACTAGATTGAATTAAAATCCAATGAATTTCCCTGTGATTTATATTTTGCACGTGGGAACCCTTTATCAATTTCTTCATACAATCGTGAAAAGCTTTTACTCAAATGGATAACGAGTTCCCATCTGAAATTTACTATACTGCTGAACTTGTGAACTGTTGGCGAAGCGGTAAGCAGCAATCACATAAATAAATCTCAATTCATCAATTTAACGAAATTGTTGTTCTTATCTTTTATATATGGCCATCGGACAAGAAACGAAATATGCAATTCTGTGAGTTTCCAACAATTATATACAGTCCATTTTCAGAAAACTGATCCCGGAATTGTACATGGTAAAGTTATATTTATACTTTAAGGATTTTTCGGCAGATTTAATAAAATCTCTGTATTCTCTGGTCAGAGAGTGACTTGCTCCCAAAAACTTTTTCCCATTACCTGAAAATACTTTTACAGGAAATCCCCTTCGCCCAACGAAACGATCAAACATTGCCATCATTCTTCGTGAAAAATCAAAATTATGCAAGTTTGAATTTACACATAAAATGTTACTGCACGCGGAACATCAGTGCGTGTTACGCTGATTTCGTCAAGAATTCTATATTATTCAAATAAAAAAATGCGGTACGACACTGTGTCCGAACTTGTAGGATGTAGGTCTATCTGTTGATCACTTTTAAGGTCAAGGTGGTTGGTAGCAGGAGCGAAGACCTGGATGGTCAGTTTGTGTTAAAATAAACTGGTCACAAACAGCTCCCTTCAACGACAAGGCACTGGTCGGTAGTAACGTGTGGCCCAGCCGTCACTGTGTTGGACTGTATTGTGTTATTGGCCATGGTAAAATAAGTAAGGTAAACTCGTTAGAACAGCTGATTTGAAAATTGTTGTTGCTTAGGTGTTTCTCTTATGTCAAATTCACATGTATTTTGTTTTTGTACCTTTTTGTTTCTTTTACAGTAGATACACATATGTAGAGAATTTGACAGATTATGGACACCAAGCAAAAACAAAATGCCTGTTTTTGTTGCAACAATTCCTACTGCGTTTACCTTACTTATTTTACCATGGTTATTGGCATACAATTGGGACTAACATGAATGCAAAACACAAATGAATGCAAAACACACCATGAAACTGATTTGACGTTTGAGACTGATCCTATGCTAATCCACGATACCATAATACAGCTTTCAATAAAGCAGGTCGGTGTCGTTATGTGTTTGTAAAAACAAAAACAAAACACATTAATTTTGTATGCCAGCTCTCTAGCTTTAATGAGAAAACAAAATATTTTCAGTACACTTGGAATATTTTTCGCTTATTGTGGAAAGTAGAGTGGGAAAAACTTTTTTTGGTTTTTGTATTTTAACTATGTAATTTAAATATATATATGTTTTGTAATTTAAATATGTATATTCGAAAAATGTGTGAAGAAAATAATTATTTGTGAAGATAATTTAATTATTTTCTTCAACTGATTTAACTTAAAGTGCAATATTCATAAATTCACATATTCAAACATACACGCATTCATATTTTCATACAATCAAAAATTTACTCATACTTGCTTTACATTTTTATGTATAGGAACTCATTTGTGTTTATATAAAAATATTACCCATATGTAGCACGAAATTTCTCGCAGTGCACTCAAAATACCATAGAGTAAAGATGGGTAGAGAAAATCTTTCACTCACCAAATTTCTGACATTTGTCCTCGTGTGATGTATACGTTTGATGTTGAAAAGAATTGCTTTACTAATACCAGATAGAGACAATGGTTCAAAACAACGAACAAAATAACAACAACGGCATTTCGTTTTGTGTGTTAAAATTAATGTGTTAAATACAACACAAATGTATGCTAACAATAACAGTCAATAAAAAAGTTTAAAACACATTTAAATTTCACAGTTTTTCACCAAAATGGCATGAAAAATTAAAGCAAGAAGTTATTGTAATTCCACCTGGTGTATATCACTTTTCGTCAAACATCTCTCTATCACACCGACCGCATCACGAAGAGTGTGAAAGGAAACGTCAGATGAGACAAATGGCGGCTCTACTATAAATTTACTCTATGCAAAATACACTCACCACTACACACACATTTTTAAGCTGGCTCTCTTTATGATGGACCCTGGATTATGTCAATGATAAAACCGCAAAGTTGGGACCATCATACTTACGGTTCTACATTGATGGGAACCTTGACCCCTGTAGTAGAGAGTGTGACAAGCACACACAAAGCCATTGACAACCTAAATAAGGATACCGACGAGGATGTGCCCAAGGGGGACTGCAACGATACCGCAAATGAAACTGGAACACACCATGAAACTGATTTGACGTTTGAGACTGGCCCCTGTAGTAGAGAGTGTGACAGGATATACCTAAGGGGGACTTCAAAAAACAGGTGGGACTCCAACTAATGAAAATATTACAATTTTAGCCACTCGGAAGAATGACGAGGTCAGCAAAATGGTCGATGAAGTGTTTGAGAGCATAGCCAAAGTCACAACGCAAATGAAACGGTTTTCGGAAGCCCAACGCAGAAAAATAGCAAAGATGAAGCGCTTAGCCAGGCAAGGCGAAACGCAGGATGTTCCGAAGAATCCCTCGACCTTACCAGAGGCTGAGAAAAGGGTCCGATCACTGGAGGAGCAGAACACTGAGAAATCAGTGGCGAAAACGAAGAAAAGTTCCCCGTCATCCGGTAACTCGGAGACGCTCAAACCCAATACTACCCAGGGTGTTCCAAGGAACCTCAGGGACAAAACGGGAAGGGAAGGCGGTAAGCCGGCCCTTGTGAGGAAAAAGGACATCCCCAGTCTGACAAAGGCGACCATGTACGTCAAAGGATAGGGCAGCAAGTTCACATCGGACACCATACTGAAGGTCATTGGCAAGCAAAACGCCGGACTAACCGTGGATCGATGGGTTGTTTTCCACAGGGAGGAGGGCACTCTCCTTGTGATTGGAATAAACCCGGCATCCATGGCTAGGCAAAAGGTATGGTGTTCTTCGCGAGTAAACCTTTCTACATCAAGACTGTTAAAGTGTCAATTGGCATGACGGCCGGAGCGACATGCACGGAAGTTGCGAAGAAGGAGGAAGTGACCGAAAAAATCACCAACTCCCTGGAAAACATGCTACTGGATGATCAATGTTAGAAGTCATCCAAATAAACCTTCACTAGAGCGAGACGGCAACTCACGCTCTGTTGGATAAAATAAAAGGTAAAATACACATTGCTTTAATACAAGAATATTGCACCACTCGGGACAAAGTTAGTGGATTAAATCATATTAACTACCAGCTATTCGATACGAAGACGAATAAAAACCATAAAAACCTTTGTTTTCTCTTCTCCCCGGAGTTGTCAACATCGGATGCAATTGTGCTGATACAGGGAGATGGCCAAACAAATAGTACTAACTGTAACCGCATGGGTCAGACCCTAGTAGAATTCCTGAAAACTAACCACGTTTTTACACTGAATATTGGGAACAAAGCCACTTTTGTCAACAAAATTATGGAAGAGGCATTGGATATTGTTATTGGATTTGTTCTGATTCAAGAATGGAGGGTTTCTGATGAACACTCATTCTCGGATCACAGATACATAAGGTTCGAGATAACACGGCCACCGTCGAAACCGGTACGTTTCCGAAATAAGGCCAAGACAACCTGGACAAAGTTAGGAAGCCTACTTAGGAATCGACTAATCATCCTCAACTCGAATACTCTAATAGGAACAACTTTAATAGGAACTTCGAGATAGGAAATCGGCCCAGGAAAACCCTAATACAGTGGAAATATGAAATTTTGGGACGACTACAACAGGGCTACACGTAAAAAATTGAAGTCTCAGTAAATTCAACGAAATATTGAGAAAGGCGAGAGAAACTCCTGAAGACTATACAGCGAACAGGTGTATAGCGTCAACGATATGTCAAAGATGAAAAAATTCCTCTCTAACACCCACGTTCAGGCGGAAACGGACAACACGGGGAAGAGAATGGAACAAACGTTAAGGCACCTGATGAATACACACTTTCCGAATGGGAACGCGGAACCCACAGGGGAACGACGAAAATGTAGTACATCAGGCACTAATCAAAAAGCTATAAAGAGACCAAATGGTCAAAAAAGCTATAAAGAGTTTCTCTCCGTATAAAGCGGTGGGAGCGGATGGGAGTTTTCCGGCTATCCTTCAACAAAGAATTGGCAGGAGGATAGGATTGTATTTATACCCAAACATGGAAAGGCAATTTATGCAACGACAAAGGCTTACAGACCAATTAACCTTACCTCGTTTCTACTCAAAACCCTGGAAAGAAGAGTGGACGACATGGTGAAAAGTGAAATACCGGATGATATGTTGAAGTTCAAGCAACACGCATATGTCAAAGGTCGATCAGTGGAAACCGCACTACATGAGGTAACCCACTACATAGAGGAATCTCTCAATAACAAATTATATACATTATCCATATGCATAGATGTCCAGACCGAAACACTCATCCAATCCATAGACCAATTTATGGTGGATTAGGCATTAAAAGACTGGATCAATCATATGCTAAGGAATAGATTAGTAAACTGTGGTTACCATGACATAGATATTAGAGACGGTACAACGTGGAACACCACAAGGAGGAATTCTTCTTGTGGGTCCTCACGATACACAGTCTCCTAAGGAAGCTTACCGACGAAGGACTTAAACCAGTCTGCTATGTAAACGACGTTGTAATACTACTTAAAGGAAAGGGTACTAATCAGTTATGTTAGGGCGAGAGGCTTCTGTAGTATGGTGGCATGCAGTTGTGAGGAACTGCAATATCGCGATACTGCGAAAGGTCCAACGAATGTGCTGAATTGGTATTAGCGGTGCAATGAGAACAACCTCGGCAAGGGCTATGGAGGCTAGTTTATGTATCCAGCCAATCGGGATTAGGGTCAAATACGAGGCTGACCTTGCGGCAAAACGCCAAGAGGCAATAGGTGAATGGATCAACAGGGATCATGAGTCCTTGAGGCTGTGGTCGGTTTCACGCAAGATGCGAGCGAATTCGACCGAAAACCGGAGTTTAGGCGAAATGTGTGACTATGACGCCATCTAGGGCCGCTTGGCAGGACGGGACCCTGGCACAAACGCCAAATGGAGCCCGCTGTTACACGGTTGGCTCAAAGTTAGGGGAAAGAACGGGTCTAGGATTTTTCATTGAAAATCCGGAACCGAAACCCACCTACGCCTCCAGGATTACAATACGAACATTCAAGCGGAAGTTCGGGCGATTACGGAGTGCATCAACAGGCTCCCCCAATAATACAAGACCAGTCGAAACGAATAACTTCACGGAGAGCCAAATGACAATTAGGGCAATATCATCGAAAATTGTCAAATATAGACCGGTCCTTGACTCCAAGAAGGTAATTAACGATTATTCCACGCACGGCGGATTCAACGTTATCTGAGTGCCGGGATATAGCGGAATTGTCGACAATGAACGTGCGAACTTTCTAGCAACGAAAGCTAGGAAACTTCAAACGGTGAGCCTAGAGAGCGCGAAACCTTTCGGGGTGGCGAAGGCTGAGTTGGGTCAATTGGCAGAATCGACCCACAGAGCCGTAGAAACAATGGACAAGATGACAAAGATCCTATTGGTGACCCATATGGGTCGAGGACAAACGGTTTGCTGAAACTGGGAGAGCTTGAAATAAGCAAAATTATGGGAGTCTCAACGGAACAGTCGGGATTACGGACCCACCAGTACCGTCTAGTCCATTACGGTGATTTTCCAGTGCCACTGTTTCGTTGCCATACGTGCAGCGTCTTTTTCATCAGGTGCAATGCGACATTCTTCCTCGTACCATCTCTTATCCTTCTGCAGTTTTCTGATAGCCAAGTTCAGTCCTTGCAGCGGTTTCCAAAGAATAGGAGATGTACTTCTACTCTGCTTCTGGCTCCTCGGGAGAGGGAGTATTCTGCTCTAGCAGGAAAGTGAGCTTTTGTTGATAGGCCTCTGATATCTTCGGTTATTGCTGCTAGTCGATATTTAGCTTTTCCCGTGTTCGCCTTCGTACTTTTTTCGCTCTCCTCAGTCTTGTGCGAACTTTCGCAGCCAAAGGGTAATGATCCAAGTCGATATTGGCACCTCGAAGCACACGTACATTAATTTCAATACAAGAGTGCCTGTCATCTATTACCTAGTGGTCAATCTAGTTACTCGTTCTCTGATCAGAAGATAACAAATCGCCTTATGTATGTTCTTATGCGGGAATTGTGTGCTGCTAACTACCATGTTCTTTGCTGCGGTGAAGTCTATCAGTCTTATTCCATTATCAGAACTATGTAGTATCATGTAGGCTGTGATTACCGATGGTTGGTTGAAAGACACTTTCCTTTCCCAATGTGGCATTAAAATCGTCTAGAATAATCTTAATGTCGTGGTCAGGGCAGCGTTCGTATACTTCCTACAGACGCTCATAAAATGATGCACTCAAATGAACGAGATGTTGAAATATTTCGCTTTGATGCGAATTGTGGCAATGCGTTCACTCACTGTTGAACCTTGAAATTAGGTGTCGCAGTATCTTGCCAACTATAAATCCGTACCCGAGTTCGTGCATTTACTCATGGTAACTACAGCTGAGCAGTACCAAGATAAATAATCCGGGCTCACGATTTGGGGGAAATAGGGCCACCTTTCGTAATAAATTAAGGGAGAGTGTCATTGGCATAACCCTATCTTCTGAGGAATTGCTTGTAAAGGATTGGAGGGTATCGGATGACTACTCCTTTTCTGACCATAGTACAATTATCTTCACTATTCCTTGCGGGATCGCAAGGTCACTGTAGGAATCCTACAACTGACTGGGGATATTTTATTAACTTGTCACTAGGTTGTTGGGGTTGGACTCCAATACCTGCACCACAAGTGACGATGACGATGATAAATATTTTATTGTTACATGCCCTCTTACCTTCCTTGGATAAGAGGAGGCAGCATGTGTGGTGAACACGGGAGTTGTGGGCTCTGCGTAAATCCACTAGACTCTGCAATAAGGCCAAGAAATCGAAAAGCGAATCGGACTGGACTGTGTACAAAAACAGTTCTAATCAGTTCAAGGAAGATATTAAAAAGTCAAAACGTGCAACCTGGAACAGTTTCGGTGAGTCCATGACCGAGGTAAATGACGCTAAACGATTTCGTCGGGCGTTGCCTAAGGACCCTAGAGTCCTCGGCGACATTAAGAAATCCGATGAGTCATGGATAAACTCCGGAGCTGAGACACTTGAGAGGCAACCACCTGGTGACTTCCACAACAGATATCTCGCAACTGGGAGTGATTGAGGACATAGCTGACGAATCGAGGTTGCTTTTGGGCTATTCATAGCTTCAAGCCGTTTAAATCTCCTGGTCATGACGGGATCCTGCCGGTTATGCTGCAGAAATGTGACGGTTTTGTTAACCCTCATCTTCTGAGTATCTATAGGGCTTGTCTCAGACTTTCCCTGATACCAGACAAATGGAAGGAGATGTCTCTCCTAAGGACTACAGACCAATCAGTCTTTCATCCTTTCTATTGAAAGTTTGGAGAAGATGGTTGACCTGTACATCAGGAACCGAATTAGACCGGGCTACTTGAGTGGTAGACAACTTGCCTACCTCAAGGGTAAATTTGTGGAAACTGCTCTGCACGATGTTGTTGGTTATCTTTAGCGCAACTTAAGGTTTGGGGATTTCACTTTGGCTGCCTTCTTAGATATAGAATGTCATGTCATTCAGGATGCTATGGGTGAGTTGTCAGATTGGACTAGGTACTGTGGTTTATGTCATAACCCGGCAATGACGGAACTGGTTCTTTTTAAGCTCAGGCGAAAGATTTGAAATTTTTGGAAACCAAGGTTTCTCTACGCACCTCTATCTTCTGAGGCTAAATATCTCGGTAACTGAACTGGAAGCGAAATACTAAAGAGCGAATGAAGAAAGTATTGAACGTGCTCTATGTATATCGGAATTCATGTATTGGTTTCTTCCTGCAATTATGCGTTCAATTATCACATATGGCTGAGTAGTCTGTTGGAACGCATTGGGGAAAAGCTACCAGTTGAAAATACCCAGTCGATGTGCACCAGTGGAGTGAGAAGTACTCCGCAGGCGGCGTGGGATATCATCCTGAATCTGACTACTCTTGATCTCAATGCGAGACGGAAGGGTTAGAAGCACCCTTCGCATGATAAAATTAGGAATCTGGCGACATATCCCAAGGGACATGCCAACATTCTCCAGGAGTTGATCGATACTCACTGTAGACTTTGTGCGATGCCCGGAGATCATGATGTTAGCTAGGAGTGACTGGGTGGGAGTATACCTTCCTCACTCTCTGATCATCTGATCCTTACAGATGGCTCCAAAATGGAATCGGGCACAGGGGCAGGGATCTTCAGTGAGGTCCTTCAACTCGGGCTTTCGCTGAGATTGGGTGGGAACTGCAGTGTCTTCCAAGCGGAAATCGTGGCGATCATGAGAGCTGCGAAAGAGATAATGGATTCGTGCTCATATGCATCGAGTGAATTCGTCTTCTGCGATGACAGTAAGCCAGCCCTCAGTGCGATTAGCTCACACATGAAAATCCAACTTGGTTAGGGATTGCAAGAGGATTTTCAACAGTGTAGTGCCCGGCAAGCTAAAGTGGAGTTCAAATTATCAGACAGATCTGACAGATATATCTGAAGGAGTTATTGATAAAACATCGATGTTTCCTCCACACAGAAAGATTTATTTGACAGACTTTATTTGAAGCAAGGCGACACCACAGTGTTAACATTAACGGTTTGCGTTTGCAAATGTCTCGCAAAATTACTTGATTGCATACAGAAAGCGAAAAAGAAGAGGAGACAGTGCTGACAATTATACAAACTAATTTCTAGGAAAAAAACTAAGTACACACACATCCCAGCTCCCCCGCTATGTGTAATTTCTTTATTTTCACGAGCGTTTATATTTTCATTTATTAAAATTTTATTTTATTAAAATAAATTACAATTACACTATTTTTTCATTTCACATTAAATTTGAAAATTGCTATGTAATTTATAGTTTTTCGCCTTTCACTTCGATTATTCTCTCTGACATTTTATCTCTCACTCCCTGTTTTATCGATAACCTCAGAGAACTTGTTTGATTTTCAAACTCTTGAAGATCATCAGATTTATCTGACGACAGCTGTGCATTGACAATTTTTATTCAGATTCGACAGATCATCAAATCCGTCTGATAATATAACTCCACTTAAGACTCTGCTGGGTTTCGGGACATAATGATATCCCAGGGAATGTTGAAGCAGATGATCTTGCAAGAGCAGGCTGAACTTCTGCTGATTTGAGATTGACTGCCTCTGCAAATCCACCGATCTGTTACTTGTATGGCTTGATCGAACGCTGAACGAGATCAACGCTGCCTGGTTGAGCAGTGTGGATTGCAGGATTTCGAAGGATTTATGGCCGGTAGTGGACTCGGGGAGGACTAAGCCGCCTCTACGACTGGACAAAGCTGACTTGCGGCTTCTCATTAGGGTTATCTCGGGTCATTGTGATGCAACTGGATTGCGAACGGGATTGACTATTGCTTGTGGCGATGAAGAGGAGATGGAGACCATTGAACGGTATCTCTGTCAATGCCCAGCCCTCCAGCGAAGTCATCGCCGTTGCTTTGGATGGTTTCAGGCAGAGGGCATGGCCTATTGTGTATTGATCAGGATTTACTATTTGGGGATATATATACTGGGAACATAATTTAGTAGCTCTTTTGTTCGTCCTACGTGTATCTATCGAAATATCCACTATTACTGGTGCTCATCCTCTTTTCTTTTCTCCCTTCTCGTCTCTTCAGAGTTTTGTGATGATAAACTCTCTTATTGTCACGTGTCCTAAACCAAATATCGCAGATTTTTTTTGTGGAACAACCATATATGGTACATCGCATTTCCTTGACAGCTGTGATCTCAGCTTTATATTTTTCGACGATTTGTTTGTTCGTTTATTATAATTCTTGTGTATTTGCATTGCCTATCTAACGGTGGCGGGAGGCAAACCCAGCCCGCCGTGGTTTGTATTTTACCCACTGCCAGGATGATAATGTTTCAGCCGCCCATTATGGATCAGACGCTGACCAGAATGCAGTGAGTCGAAACTGGATTTTGGTTTCTTCAGTTTTGACTCGTCGTTTGCCAGGGATGTTGGCTCATCCGCGTTTAGAGGACATAAGAATGTGTCCACTAATTCGAAGAGCTTCAGCGACAGGGTCAACTAATAAGCCTGAGACGCATAGCCAATCAGGCTCATTCGTTTCGCCTTCTCACTCTAGCTAGCTAACGGAGGTTTCCGATAAAGCCATTGCCCAGGCCATGCTGCGTGGAAGTAGTGGGCTCCTAAGTGAATGGCTATCAGAAACTATAATGGCATATTTGATCTACCCTTTGTTAATTACATGTTGTTTCTTCTTTTGTCCTCAGAAGGCGGATGAGCCAAAACAGACTTCGGTTAGTGACTTGTGTAAATACACACTGCAGTGGCTTAATGGGTTAGACGCTGCTGAAGATGATGCTTCACAAACATCGAAATGATCGTCCAGCGAATGTGAGTTCGAATCCCACCCGCGGCATTTACAATTTTTTCTTTAACCGGAGAAAACATGATCTCTTACAGCCTTAAAGGAAATTACAACTTTAAACATAACGAGAATCTAAAACAACTAAATTTGAAACAAACCAAACCAAAACAGAACGAGACAACTACAATTATAATAGTTCGTTCTATAAATATAACATTCAAAACTTCTGCATCAGTGTGTGTAAGTAGGAAAGCAATGTGTAAGTAGCGACAACAATCACCCTGCATACAATCAATAAATGTCTTCGGTTAGTGACTTGTATAAATACGCGCCGCAGTGGCTTAACGGGCTAGACGCTGCTGAAGATGAAGCATCACAAACATCGAAATGATCGTCCAGCTAATGTGAGTTCGAATCCCACCCGCGGCATTTACATTTTTTTCACTAACCGGAGAAAACATGATCTCTTACAGTCTTAAAGGAAATTACAACTTTAAACATAACGAGAATCTAAAACAACTAAATAAGAAAAATTCAGGTTCGACATATTGCATGCTGGTCAGCGTCTGATCCATAATGGGTGGCTGGAATCAAATATTCTGGTAAAATGCAAAACCCGATGGTCTAGGTTTGCCTCCCGCCACCGTTCATAGTGGCAGTAAATATACAAAAACGAAAAACAAAACATAAGTCCATATATGTTGACGTCCCCCGCAAACGTTATAAGGAACCCGATTTACTGTATGCACTTGAAATGTAAGAACCCTATATAGATCCCGTGCAAGTATCCAATCGGCAGATGTCCTCGAAAGTTATAAGGCTGTCATTGCCACTCCAGGAAATGCGTTGGACAGACTGCGACATCTAGTCTCTAGGTTTAATCCTGTGAGTGAACGTATACCCACAATCCGTATAAAAGCGAAATATTTTTAAATTTCCCTAATTTATGTGCATGGCATGATAGAAGAGAAGATGATGATGGCAAAGACATATTATATGAGCGGCTAGAGGAAACGTATGGCCACTGCCATGTTTCATCCAAATATTGGCAGTTTCAGTCTACATGTAGATAGTTCCGACAACGATATTAGACTGATTGACATTGCCGCGGCAAAAAACATGGTCGTTAGTGGTACATGATTCCAGTATAAAGACATCCACAAAATCCCCTGATCAAAGAACAAAGAACCAAATTGATCACGTGGAAATTGATGGAAGCCACTCATCCAGTCTAATGGACGTAGGAGTGATCAGATAAGCTAACACCGATTCTGATCACTACCTGGTAGCAGCAAAGGTTCGCACAAGATTAAATAGAGCGAAAAATGTACGAAACCAGACGCAGAGAAAGCTAGACATCGGAAAGCTGCTATTACCATAGATTGCCACAGCCTACTCAAGGAAGCTCTCGCAACTTTTGGCATAGCACCCACCCCCTCCCGATGACGATCCTGAAGTGCAGTAGAAACTCATTTCCAACTCTACGCAACAACCGTATTTCGTTGTGAAAACCCGCTTCGCAAAAACCATGATACGATGGAGAGTGTCACATAGCAAATGATGGAACGAACGCTGCACGTATGGCAATGCTTCAGTTTAGAAAGCGCGCGGGAGTAAGAAAATTGAGACATACAGAAGCAAGAGCGAAAATTCCACCAAAAAGTCAAAAACGGAACAAATGGGCATGGTTAAGGGCCCCCTTCTGTAAAGACAAGGACGGAAATGTCATCGCACATGTGCACACCATGGTGGGAATATGGAGAGATCATTTCTCCGCGCTACTGGTTCCTGAGTTATCCAATGACGAGGACACAATGGGTCACAAAAATCGATTTCCTCCTCCTAACCAAGACGAGATCATAACAGCAATGCCCGGTTTAAAAACAAGGAACTGTTTAAGGCTGATGGCAATGAGCTTATAAGGTGCATGCATCAGCTCATTAGCAAAATTTTGTTAGATGAATACATGCCCGGCGATTGGAGTCTCAGTGTACTATGCCCCATATTATATAATGTTCCACAAAGTATAATGTGCGAAAGACTAACACCAATTATCGCTGACCTGATTGGACCATACCAGTGCGGCTTTAGGCATGGAAAATCGACAACTGACCAGATTTTCACGCTACGCCAAATCCTGGAGAAGACACACGAAAAACAAATCAATACCTATCATCTATTTGCCGATTATAAAGCGGCCTTCGACAGCCCGATACGGGAGAAACTGTACGAAGCAATGTCTGAGCATGGTATTCCTGCAAAACTCATACGCCTTTGCAGGATGACCTTGACAAACACCAAATTCGCAGTGAAAGTTTCGACGAAAATTATTTCGGTGAAACCATCGGAAAAAAGTTGGTGTAACCAGACATGCAAGAATGCTGTCAGTTCCAAAGAGGACGCGTTCAGAGACTGGCGTTCTAATAAAAACGTTGATACTGAACCGCTACGCAAACAGGCAAGATCCAAGTGTGCCAAAGTACTTCGACGCGAAAAGTTTCTTCACGAACAGCGTATTCGTGCTAAAGTCCTTTCTTTCCCTAGTGGAAGTAAGAACTTTTGGTCATTTGCAAGAAGAATAAATGATAGTTCTTCCTCTAACCCAACTCTTCTTAAAGATGACATAACATTCAATGAACCGGTTGATAAAGCTAACCTCTTGACTGAAATGTTTGCAAGGAACTCTTCCTTGCCTGATAGCAATCAACCACTCCCCGTGATCAATTACGTATCTTGTTCCATGGCCAAGATATTTTTTCGAACGCGAGGAGTTAAAAAGGTTCTTGCGAATCTCGTCGTAGGTAAGTAGGTGCTCTTCGACACTGGCGTGTCCACTGCGCAATCTTTTCAACCTTGCATACCGTGCCGGAGTCTTCCCGGCGCGTTGGAAGGTTGCTAATGTCCAGCCATTCCTTAAAAAGGATGATGCAAGTAACCCTGCAAATTACCGTCCAATTGCAATTTGTTCTGCGCTCTTGAAGGTTATGGAGAGCATGGTTAACCGCCATCTAGTGAAGTATCTTGAGTCCAATGACCTTCCGTAGAATGAGATCTACTGGAGACCTGATGGCGTTCCTTTCGGAACAGTGGAGTCGATCCATACACCGGCTCGGTGAGAGTAAGGTAGTGGCTCTTGATATTTCCAAGGCCTTTGACAGAGTATGGCACGATGCACTCTTGTCAAAGCTCGCTGCTTTTGGTGTCGGTGATAACTTCACTCGATTTATATCGAGTTTTCTCAGAGATCGCACTATACGAGTTGTTGTAGATGGGGTTTCATCCGACGAGCATAAATTAACTGCAGGTGTACCACAGGGCTCTGTTCTTTCTCCTTCTCTTTTTCTTATTTTCATTGACGATATCCTGGGTCAGACTGTGAATCCAATCTACTCCTTTGCCGATGACAGGAATCTCTGCCATTCTTATTCATTCGATCGTAGGCCAAGTCTTCAAGAGATTGAAGTCAAACGCCGAACGATGAATGAAACACTCGACCGCGATCTGGTGTCCATTGTTGAATGGGGTCGAAAGAATAGAGTAGATTTTAATGCGAGTAAGACCCAGTGTTGTTTGTTGTCGCACAAACGTGTTGCTGACTCAGGTGTGTCGTCATTGTCTATTGACGGTGTGGATATTGATGAATCAGACGCTCTTGATGTTCTGGGCATGAAAATACAATGTGATGTCCGTTGGGCAAAACATGTATTTGAAGTGTCGAAAGATGCATTCAAGTGTCTATCTGATCTTCTCAATATCTACACCACCTACATCAGGCCAAAGATGGAGTATAACTCCCATATATGGGCAGGTGCTCCTAGGACTTCTTTGGAGCTTCTCGACCGTGTCCAGAGGAGAGCGCCTGTGTTAATAGGGGACAGTAGGGTATCCAACTATATTGCCTCCCTTGAGCATCGTCGAAATGTGGGTTGCGTGTCACTGTTCTATCGATATTTCCACGGTATGTGTTCCTCGGACATCCGTCAACTTATGCCGGACGTGAGAATATTTAGCCGAAGTACGCGGCTTTCCAGGAACTCTCATCCGTTTTTTATCGAGTGGCCGATTGACCGCACCACACACTATAGAGAAAATTCGTTCTCAAGCCGTACAGTCCGTATGTGGAATAAACTTCCGGCTAGTGTATTTCCCACCAATTGTGACATACAAACATTTAAGGCAAATGTCAACAGACACTACTCCCTCTTTCCACCCTCTACTACCTCAATTTTCCTTCGCCAACACAATGCACTGCATTGAAAAAACAAAAAGTTGGTAAGGATCTTACCGAATCTTTTGCAACTAAGCGAGGCCTCAGGCAAGGCGATACCTAGCATGCGATCTCTTTAACATCTTAATGGAGATCATTATGAGAAAAGCTGCGGTCAGTATGAATGAAACCATCAGCAGCAAAAGTCACATGCTGCTTACGTATGCTGATGATATAGATATCATTGAGCGCACAGTTAGAGAAGTTACTGCGGTCTTTTCGAGAATTGAGAAGAAGTCAGAAAAAGTGGCACTGACAGTAAATGAGGACAAGACAAAATTAATGGTTTCAACGAGCAGGGCTTCCACGCGATTAGACCAAAGCGCGGACGTTGATAACCGTTATAATTTCGAGGTGGTGGACGAATTTATATACCTCGGATCTGCCGTAAACAAAAACAATGTCAGCCTTGAGATCAAGCGGAGAGTTGTGCTTGCAAATATATGTTATTTTGGGCTAAGCAAGCACTTTAGAGATAATGACCTCTCTCTAGTACCAAAAGTCCAACTATACCAGACCCTCATACAATCTGTCTTGCTTTATGGCGCACAATTCAGGATCTTATTGCAAGCAGACGAAACATCTGTAGGAGTCCTCGAGAGAAAAATACTCCGAAAAATGTGTGGCCCTATATTACACAACGGCGAGTATCGGGGACGCATGAACCATGAACTATATCCTGACATTGACATAGTTAAGCAGATCAAGATAACGCGATTGTGCTGGCTAGGCCATGTCAGCAGAATGGATGAAGATCGAACTGGTTGACGAAATATGTTATCTTCGTGTTTTAAGGTCCCTGATCTCCCGGGGTTGTTCGAGACCGGATAAGTATTTACTTTTGTGGTACGACATCCGTGTCCCAAGATTTTTTTACCATATTATAGGGGTATTGCGAATCGGAAAATGCACTAAACACTAAGTAACAGAAAGAAACTCCCGGCCAAAGGGCACTCACTCAAAAAGCTTTACAACAGAAAAAACTAGCCGAAGTAGCAGTTTGACTCTCCCCAGAGGAGTAAATATCTTCGCAGAAGATTTTATTACACTAAAAACTGTTTCGATGCGTTATGCAACAAAATAGTTAACAAAACTCGAAGTTCTCGGAAACCGTCCTCATGCTCCTTTTTTGAACAATGACGAACCCATGGGTCCGACCCCAAATCTTTCGATTCTCTATATTTCTTTAATTTTATTGACTTTAATCGAAATTTGTTCAACGTTTCCGGAGCTGGTTGACTTCGTTCCTTGTATGTAACATTAAACTTGTCTGTTTTACATAATTCTAGACCTAAACGTTTTGATACAGTGCAAGGTTCTACTTCTTCTTTAATTGATTTTATGTTGGTTAGTGTTAGTTCAATGAATATGTTTTCGAGTCAAGTGCAGTACCCTGCTAAATCCCATCGTGATAAATGCGTCTTTTAGATATAATTTACAATGTTTTGAAGAGTATATTGAATATCGTGAGTTCAATAACATTAATTGGGATGGTCTCTTAAATTTTTTAGGTGAATCCGATGTAAATTTTATTGTAGGTGGTACTGATATTGATGTTAAATGTAATATTATTTCATCTCC
Source organism: Phaonia tiefii (assembly GCA_963931995.1). Taxonomy (NCBI): domain Eukaryota; kingdom Metazoa; phylum Arthropoda; class Insecta; order Diptera; family Muscidae; genus Phaonia; species Phaonia tiefii. The sequence goes on along the minus strand of OZ008369.1, from coordinate 49,311,971 downwards.
AATTAAAAATTTATACTCTTTTTTAGTTTAGAAGCTTCTTGTAAAATTAAATCGAGATGTGTGGGCATTGATGGTATGTATGTCCAGTTTTTGGAACTTATTTATCGTTTAATTTTAAACTTAATTAATTATATATTAATGAGCTCCATATCTCCATTAGCGTGGAAGACTGCACGTGTTATGCCTATACCTAAAGTTCAGATAGTCAATAGTCCGGCTTATTTAAGGCCTATTTCAATCCTACCGGTATTATCTAAGGTTGTTGAGCATACCATGAAGGACCAGATGCTTTCTAATGTCCGTAGAGAGATTTTTGAGCCTCAGTACGCATTTCGTAAGGACTACAGTACAACGTATTTCCTTTTCCAACTGACAGATACTAGAAGGCACAATGTTAATAATGAAGATTTGAATATTTTTGTATCTTTGAATCTTATAAAAGCATTTAATAGTATATGTCACAGGTCAATGATAGAAAAGCTGAATAGCAATTTCAACTTTTCAAGATCTAAATGAAAACTTGAAATGTCATATTTGTGTAACATATCGCAATTTGTAGACATGTGTGGTTTACATTCTAACGAACGTGACCTGATATCAGGTGTGCCTCAGGGTTCGGTTCTGGGACCACTGCTTTTTATACTATATACACTCCGGTTCACTTATTTAAAGGCACTAAAAATTCCATATTCAGCAGCCTGTATCTTTTGCAATTTATAACCGATTACAGAATTTTAAAATGGAAATGGAAGCTAGACATCTTGAAATATAAAAAAAGTTATGACAATAGTGGTTCCTTAACTAAAGAACTTTTTTTGAGCAATTTATAATAAAAGGTCTTTGTACAGGAAGATTACTCTTATCATAATTACCCAATCTCACTTTAGTTTCAGCTGTCCTCAAAATATTTCGCCATTTGCGTACGGACTATTTCACATGCTCCTTGGCAAAATGCAACATTTTTTGAACGTTCCATTTGGATAGAAATGGAACTTTTCGGACACTTTTTGCCTTTAAATTGTTTTTAGTTAGCATTTTTCCTAATGTAGAGGTGCCAACATCCCGATCGTATTGCCTTTTAAGGGCGGAAGAGGTAACAAAAGTCGAACTCTACGTGGCGCAATATTTTTGGTTCCAAATGTTCCGTAATTTTCAGGGTTTTACCGTCTGTTTTCTGGATTGGGGTTATATTTTATTCCGGTCTCCAACATTTTCTTTGAGCATCCAATTATGTCAGTAATTTTTATGTAGCTTGTGAATTCTTTTATCGTCTCTTTTATTCTTTCTTGGCGCTCATGATTGCAATATTTACATCGGCCCATTTTGGAACGTCAATAATGACAATTTATTAATGCTACTAATAAACATTAATCATATTTAGAAGCTAATCTTTGTTTTCAAATTCAAATCCAAACTACCATTAACCATTTCAAAAAAAAAAAATATTTTTTTGTAATTGACTCTATTTTATAGCACACGTCATTACATAGCCTTTAAAATACTGACACTGACCTGGAGAACAGTAGTGTACAAAATTTATTAAAAATGACGGCATTATATTCAGCAGACGACCGGTCAATCAGGTTCAGAATTTCTTGACATGAAACATCTTGGACCACTGAGTTGCAGAGAATAAAAGTTTTGACGAGTGTGTGACTATATTTCATCGCACACCACTGTATATAAATATATATATTTCAATATATGTAATATGTAATTTTAAATGTTTATAAAATATAATGTTCGCTGGTATGCTGTTCGAGATTTTTGCTATTAATACAGAAAGCATGTAATGTTTTTTATACGATTTGCAAGTTTTGTCTTTTTTATTAATTTAATTCGCCAAAAACCTTGTTTATTTCAATATACATAATTTCCTTTCTACTATTTCAACAGATACGTGTTAACGTAATAACAGCGCTCTGCTAAGCAAAGTGGTTTGTGTCTTCAGTAGTTAAATTCTAATTTATCTTCACGAATATATGTGCCGGTCAAGTGCATTTTGGCGTAAATAAGTGCTTCTTCTGCTATAACCATTATTTATTTCTTCCTATACAAATCCTCTTAACCACATCTCCTATACTTAGGGGCCCTTTGACCTGTGGATGAGTTGCTCGACTTCAAGTTCATATCAACTTCGATAACTAGACATCAACTTCGATTTTGCCCTTACACTCTCAAACTAGTTGAGGCAACTTCATTTTCTTGTCAGATGTCGAAATGAAAATATCACAAATTTTACGAAAAACCCCTATTTTTATTTTCTTTAAATATTTCTGATTAATTTATTTATTGTTTGTTTCATTTATTTACATTTTGTCCATAATGTTTTCTCGTGAACGTTTCTCATCGAAATGCTTATGAAAGTTGATGCAACTTCCCCTTACACTGATGGATAAGTTGATATCAACTTCAAAAAATCAAAATCGCTCAACTAGTTTGTACAAACTACGAACTTCACCTTACACCATGGATAAGTTGATGTCAACTTGAAGTCGCTGCAACTTATCCACAGGTCTAAGGGCCCCCTTTACCACCATCGCCATCATTGTTATCGTTATCGTCATCCTCACCACAATTACCGCCATCTACAAATTGTTCTTGACAGAGAACCATTTCTTCTTCTTTGCCATCTGCCAAATGCTTTTCCAATTCAGCTAAATATGACTCGATATCTGAGTCGCTGTCCGATATGGTGCCCTAAAAATTGGAAAGAACAAAGAATTTTAGTTCGAATGTTATAATTTTTAAAACATTGCAACCTGTTGCCGTTTACTGCTTGATTGTAGTGTCGCCGCCGTACTCCTTTAAGGCGACACCATGCGGCCATATTTTTAGATTTCCATCGCGAAGTTCAACTTTTCGCCGCAGCGTCTGGCGGAATTTGTTTGTAGCTGCTTAATTTACCCATAAATCAACTATTGTATAGAGAAAAAATTTACTCTTAGAGTGTAATGCCAACAAAGAAAACGAGTGCAGCGTGTCGTTTCTCTGCTCGCTCTGTTACCCTCTTCGTTGAATATTTCAATACACGTGCAGTTTTCTGATGATGTTATTCAATCTAACTATAGAAATTCCCACCATATTTAAATAAAATTACATAAAGTATATAAAAAGTTTGAAATAATTCAAGTTATGATGCGGTAAAGGAATGTGTTTGAGTGAATCGGGTTGACTTTTTTGGTTCTCTTCTACTAGGGTTGCCAAATTGCGGGGTTTTTTTCTTCTCTACCTGTCCATCCTTTTTGATTTACATTTAACGACTCACAATTATGTGCACAGAACAACTTCAACAATGACATCAAAGATACTTTTTCATCAGCTGTTGTTTGTTTATTGTCGTCAAAGACGATCTAGGATTAGACGACCAGAAGATATGCGACATTTGGCAACCCTGGTAAAAGAGAACCAAAAAGTGCTGGAAATTCACTCAAAGACATTTCTCTCACGCGTCATATCTTGATTATTACATACTTTTTGCATAGTTTATGTAATTTTACTTCAACATAGTTGGAATTTGTATAGTTATATACAATAACACTATCAAAAAGCTGCTCGTGTATTGAAATATTCAATGAAGAGGGTAAGAGAGGGAACTAGGGTTTCACTCGTTGTGTTTGTTGGCATATGAGTGAAGTGAAATTTTGACTGTCTACTTATACATCGTTTTTGTTGTTGTTTGCTTTGTTTGATATTTTTGGCAAAGACGATCTAGAATTAGACCACCAGAAGATGTGCCCAATTTGGCAACCCTGGTAAAAGAGAACCAAAAAGTGCCAGATATTCACTCAAATACATTTCTCTCTCGTATCATACCTTGATTATTCCATACTTTTTGCATTGTTTATGAAATTTTATTCAAAGTTTTATTTCAACACGGTTGGAATTTGTATAGTTATATACAATAACACTATCAAAAAGCCGCTTGTGTATTCAAATATTCAATGAAGAGAGTAAGAGAGTGGGCAGATAAGTGCTAGGGTTTCCTCGTTTTGTTTGTTGGCATTAGAGTGAAGAGAAATTTTGACTGTCTATTTGCAAAGATTATGCCTGCTTGGTTGAACTGCCGCAATTTGTTTTCTCTGATTTGTATAAATTTGTATCTTTATTCGATTTTATTTAAAATTCATAACTTCAAAATAAAGAATTTTTATAAATTATACTGTTTTATTCTTTGCTAAACTAATTTTTCGATCATTTTGTACGGAGAGCTAAGTGATATTAAGCGGCTCTTCGCACAAATTCGCCGAAAAATTTGTATAGCGGGAAATAAATAAACGTTTATTTTTAAACTACTGGATGTTATATTGATACTTATTTTCCAAACAAACGTGAACCATAGAGAATGCATCACGCGAATTCCTGCCCGGGATTTCTCGGGAATTTCGTTAATTTTAAATTCCCGCTTTCCAGGGAATTTTATCCGGGAATCCCGGGAATTTCAAAAAGAATGCAATGGAATATTTTGGTATATATATAAATGTAATATAGCAAGCTCTTCTTGCACTGGGGTCTTCTATATGTATTACATTTTTGTATTTTCGTAAAATGTTAATATCAGTTCACTGAAATAAAAACGATTATTCGTAGGGATGCAACATTTTCTTTAGTTGGTTATCATGAAAAGTTTCATACTCCGGACGACTGTACCGTTAATAATCCGAGGGGTTTTTTAACTCTATGTTCGTTCCAACACTGATCGTTCCAACAACGTATGAGAGACAGGTTCTAAAAGCACTTGAGTATTTCTACTGGAATGCAGAAAAGTTATTTAATTAATTAAAAAGATACGAGGGGAGACTAAGCTTTACAACGCAGAAGAAAAAATATAGACATTTGAGATGCAAAATTTTTTTAATGGAACATCCCACCATAGACAAATCTTAAGATACTTTATTTTTTGACTCACTGTTGTTCGAGCGACTGTGTATTTACACTGGTCGTCTGAATACTTCGTACCAAACTAGCGACACCTTGGAGCCAATTGCTAAAATCCACAACAGTGGCCCACTGGCATACATTTGCTGCATGTTAGGGCCAATCTAAACGGCGGCTTATAGGGAGATACTGCACCAACTCTTCCAACCAAGTTGGGTTTGACCAGGGGGTTTCTATGGCACAGCTGATCGAAAAGGTAGTAGGGAAATGATGTAGAATGAGACCAAAGGCAGGAACTACGATTAAATAGTGTTTATTGATACTAATGACAGCTAAATTGTGTTTTATGTTGTTTGCATTGAACGAAAATACGCATTCCCCTTTATTTCTGTACGTTTTATGTCCAACCAAAGTGTAAAATACAGCAGCAAATCGAACTCGATGAAATGGCCTACTACCTCGTCGTCATGAAGAGGCAGCGAAGAGAGTAATAGAGGCTCTTAAGTAGTACTCTATGGTTTGACAATTGCTGATGCCCATTTGCATTTTCTAAAAAGGCGGCTAAATTTCTCACATTGATAGCAAATGGTATCAGCTTATTCACTGCATTCTCCCCAATTGGCAAAATGTCTAGTACTTGTTGCAGCTGGCATCTTATCAGCAATTCCGAGCGACCATATTAGTATTTCAGATGATCAATATCATTGGGAACATTATTTGGATGGATAAGCAGAGACTTGATGGACTCCCGGGCCCCATCTTTCAACGCCTTTTGCAAACATAAACAATTCTCAAACTTGTTGTACAAATATGCGGCCGTTGAGTGATCAAAGGCAGATGAAAACATCGGCCAATCTTTTTTTGGGGCACCATTAAATTCCGGCAGGTCAACAATTTTTCTCGCTATCGGCAATGAATTCTGCATCTGATACGGCGCTGCTGGCATCTGATACATTGCTGTCGGCTGCTGTACATTTAGCGACTGCGCTGTTAATGGAGAGTCTAAATCTAAATGGCAATCGGCAACAAGCAGAAAAACAACAATATCGCACAAAGGTTGCGAAATAAAATTTGTCGATGGCTGCGACTTGAGGGGGGTTAGCGAATTTAACTCCGAATAAAACAGGGCAGTATGTGCTTTAATACTGGTAGGGGTTATTTCTAGAAATATTATTCTATTATTAAACAAACTAAATATATCTATCACACGACTATTTACCACAGTCTTTAGCCCCAGGAAACTGACTTAACATCAGAGAAACTGCTTTACTGGAACGGTAGAATGTAGAATGAGAAGGTAAACTCGGTAGACAGCTGATTTCAATTTTTTATCTTTGTTTAGTTGACCGCTTCTGTCAGATTCATGGTAAAATAAGTAAGGTAAACGAACTAGGAATTGTTATAACAAACACAGGCATTTTGTTTTTGTTTGGTGTCCATAATCTGTCAAATTTTCTTCATGTGTGTATCTACTGTAAAAGTAAACAAAAAAGTACACAAACAAAATGCATGGGAATTTGACATAAGAGTAACACCTAAGCAAGAAATATGCTGAAATCAGCTGTTCTAATGAGTTTACCTTACTCATTTTGCCATGGTCAGATTCAAAGGATTTGTTTCTGTTTACATTTATTTGTTGGTATACGTATGTGTTGACCCATTGAGTAAATATGGGTAGAGAAAATCTTTCACTCAACAAATTTCTGACATTTGTCCTCGTGTGATGTATACGTTTGATGTTTAAAAGAATTGCTTTACTAATACCAGATAGAGGCAATGATTCAAAACAACGAACAAAATAACAACAACGGCATTTCGTTTTGTGTGTTAAAATTAATGTGTTAAATACAACACAAATGTATGCTAACAATAACAGTCAATAAAAAAGTTTAAAACACATTTAAATTTCACAGTTTTTCACCAAAATGGCATGAAAAATTAAAGCAAGAAGTTATTGTAATTCCACCTGGTGTATATCACTTTTCGTCAAACATCTCTCTATCACACCGACCGCATCACGAAGAGTGTGACTTTGACATGAGGAGAGCCTAAACAAAAACAAAATGCCTGTTGTTGTTGCCCACAATTGTTGTTGTATCTACTGCGACTACTTGATATTTTTACTATGGCTGGAACCCTACATTGTACTTGTTTACAAAACTTAACAGTTCCTTTTCAACATAAAGAACTTTTTTGCACTAACAAGTACAATATAGGGACAAATTACAACACAAAAAAGGGACTCAAAAACTCAAACAAAGTATCATTACTAATAGGGCAAATAAACTATAAGTAATAATCATAGGCAAATTAAAAAATGTAAATTATCATACTAAACAACAAAAAGATAATGACGATATGAAAATAATATAATGACAACAAATACAAACGAAGTGACAATGTACTGTATAAAAAATGCGTTAGTTTTATCTACATCACTTATAGATTTGGAGGTGGTTGGTGTAGACTTATGTAGGTAAGTTTCACAGAAATTAAACATTAAATTTAAGGTAGAAGTACATCCTCGTCAGTGTTAGATGCATGAAATATTAGATTTGGTAGCACATTACAATAAACATCTACGTTGTTTACTCTTTTGTGGTACAAAAATTCCTGGGTTCAAGGGAAATTTATTTACTTTTCCCGGGAAATGAATACGTCCGGGAATTTGAATTCCCTAATTGCAATATACATATATATGTACATATAATTTGACACTAATTACATAACCGAATTTTCTGACACGAAATAGAACGTACGATTTTTCTAACAAATTACGTTCCTTTCTTTATTCTTATAATCACCAGAAAAAATCGAATGGGAAGAGAAGTGACAAAAACGAAGTGAGGTCATAGAATAACACATACCATAGAAGGTTTTATTCGCTCAATAAATTAAACGTCATAGGTACGATGAAAAGTAAACATTGGATGGTAGAAATATGGGTTCAATAATACCAGATAGTGGACATAGTATACAGCGATCAACATAGGAACAACAACCGAATTTCGTGTTTTTGTGGCACACTAGTTGTGTTAAATACAATACAAATGTATACCAACGATAAAAGTCAATAAAAAAAGTGCAAAATATATTTACATTTTTCAGTTCTACACCAAAACGACAGGAAAAAGTTAAGTGAACATATTTTGTAACTCCACCTGGTGTAAGGTAATTTTAAATTTAATTGCTCTCATTTCCACAAACCTACGATGAGAGTGTGAAATGAAACGTCAGATGAGAGAATACGAGTATCTAGGTATGTGTTATTCTATGAGTGAGGTGAGAGGAAGCATAGATAAAGTAAACAAATAGATGAAGCACAAGTGTTGGGAACATTTTAGTGTAATGTGTAATTTTCTAGATGTCGTTGAAAGCAATAAATGGAATTTTTTATGATTTTATGATAAAAAAATATGACATTAAAATACTAAAATTTCATATCAAAAGAAAAAATTATTTTCAACAAAAATATCACTTCGAAACAAGAATACAACACGTTACTTAAAGTAGAATATCTGATGGCCATCGAATTGGAAAGCCATGCCACCACCGTCTATTTCCTAACAAATTGGTTTTTCCTCCGGTTCAGCTATTTCTGAATATGGAAAGTTGTTTGATGATTTCAACTCCTTAGATAATTTAAAATCTCCGCGCCAGTCATCTTCAAAACGCCGCAAATCGTCAAGGAATAAGGATAAGCGTGAAGAATCTGGTACTTCTGCACTTACTACTATTTCTGAACTTCCAACCCACCCGATACATTAACAAATTCTGATCAAACTGAAATGGCGTTGGTCAATGCTGATGGAATTTCAATGCTGGTCAATGCTGATGGAATTTCAAATCCACCCGCTCCAGTTCCGAATTCTGGTCAAACTGCCCAGAATACGCTTAGAGCTGTTCCACACAAAAAAAACATTTTTGTTTCCCGTTTGGCAATTGAAACCACTTCTGAAGTTGTTCATTCCTATATAAACTCTAAGGTTGGTCCGAATGCAGACATTTCAACGTATAAGTTTAATTTTTCGCAACAAAGATCTATCACATCTTTTAAAATTACTGTCTCTGCTGATCTTTTCGAATGTATTCTTGATCCACAATTTTGGCCGGAACATACCTTGGTTCGGGAATATACATATAGGGAAAACCCCAGATCAAATATTGGTCATCTCCCGCAACACGATATGAATGCTTCAAAAAACTAAAAGCTTTTACTGGTGATAACATTTCAATAATTTACCAAAATGTCCGTGGCTTAAGAACTAAACTGTCAACTTTATATATGGATAGCTTTCGCTTTAACTATCATGTCCTCGCATTCACTGAAACCTGGCTCAATAATACTATTTTGAATTCGGAAATACTGTCGAACAAATATATTATTTTTAGAAACGACCGTGTCACCACGAAAAATGGCGGTGGTGTTCTTATTGCTGTATCTTGCTCTTTACCATCTGAGGGATTAATAGATGATTCCTTTCCCGGCATTGAATTTATCGCAGTTTTAATCAAACTAAAACACAAAAACTTATTTATCACATGTTCATACATTCCTCCAAATTCCCCACAATCTTTATATGATAAACATGGCGAAGCTATTAAATCTGTTGTTTCTACTGCTAATCCGGAAGATATGATTATTATAACAGGGGATTTCAATTTGCCTTCAATATCGTGGAAGTTGTTACCGGATGATAAATATTTTGTTCCGTCAAAATCAAACAATAACTCCGTTGAGCTGTTCAACATATTATACGACTTAAGCCTTTTCCAATTGAATGGCGTACTTAACGATTATTTTAAACTGTTGGATTTAATATTCGTCAATGAAACTGCAGAATGCTACATCAAACGTTCGAACCCAATAACAACTCCTGAAGATCGATATCACCCTACAATTGAAACAAATATATATGTTCCGCCATGCTAAACATATCGTTTCTTCTGAATGTTATCAATGGCGATGTCTGCTCTGGATTCTTGATCAATAACATATCATTCAACATCCCTCAACGACCAACCCGATACTTTTCACCATTATCTGTTCCATTTTGTAGAGCAAACTATGCGAATGCCGATCCTTTCACGAGAATGTGTAAGGAATTTAATAAATTATATAGCCTTATTGATTTCTGTATGAGCATTAATGTAATTAAAAGTAACATAATAGTTTTCTTAAATTCTTAATTATTTGTTTGGGATTTGCTGTGTAGTTCTAGGCTACCAAAATTTTTGTAAATAGTCTGTAAGGATAATTTCCATAGACAAATAATTTTAAATAAAAAAAAATAAAAATTCCATGGTGAGAGTCCTCAGGCACTCTAACGGTTTTGGCATCTGCGACCACAGAAGTTTTTCGGCGGGGAAGTTTTTAGATTCAAAAGGCGTTCCGGCATCTTCATTTTTGGGCGGTCTTACGGGTTTTCTCCTATTGATATCCCACCACCGGCCTAATGGCTTTGAAATAGTTTTTTATAAAGGGGTTTTCAACAGAGACGCTACAAAAGTAAATCGATAGGGACATCAAACGACGACCTATTTTTCCCGCTCTTTTGACATTTTTCTTCAGTAAGGTTTGCCATTTCACCATGGAAAGATATACGAGCCAACAACGAGTCGAAATTATTAAAATTTACTACCGAAATTTGGAGTCAGTGGCCTCAACTTTAAGAGCGCTACGTCCAATTTCTGAATTTCATTTCTGGCTGAATGGCTTCGTCAATAAGCAAAATATGCGTTATTGGTCAGACAGCAATCCACACGTAATCCATGAGTCATCATTGCATCCCGAAAAAAAATACGGTTTGGTACGGTTTATGGGCCGGCGGCGTCATTGGGCCGTACTTCTTCCGTGATGATCAAGACCGGCACATTACTGTGAATGCGAATCGCTACCGTTCAATGATAACCGAATATTTTTGGCCCCAATTGGATAATATGGACTTGGAGGACATGTGGTTCCAACAGGACGGTGCCACAAGCCACACAGCGAATGCCACAATCAATTTATTGGAAACCAAGTTTGGTGAACGTGTTATCTCACGAAATGGCCCAGTTGATTGGCCGCCTCGGTCGCGCGATTTGACGCCGTTAGATTATTTCCTGTGGGGCTACGTCAAGTCTATGGTCTATGCCAACAAGCCAGCGACGATTGATGAACCGTCGAAAATTGGGTTCAGCGTCTGGACTTCTTCAAGCGTGCCCCGGGGTGGAAATCGAAAAATCGAGTTCCATACATAATGGCATCGAATGTACTTTCACAGGAATAAAGAATTTCATTGGTATCTAAAACCGGTTTTGTTTTATTTAAAAAAACTTTTGTAGCGCTCTTATTGAAAACCCCTTTATTAGTTCTTCCTTCATATTTGTACAAAATCTCTTAACCACATCTCATACACTTACGTTTTTTCTGTTAGCAGCCGCTAAAGATATCTGCGATGCCTTAATCGATCGCTGCTACCTTTTTACCGGTTGAACTGGTTTGGCGGGTACTGCTCTTTTACATCTCTGATAGTAGTAAAACCCTCGGCATCCATGATTATGGTACCATCTTCAAATTGATCATTATCGATGCCATCATCATTTAGAAAACACTGGGCATAGTCTAATAATATAAGTCGACGCGTGGCGTGTTGTTGTAATATGAAACGATTTTGACAGAATTTTGTTGTACTATTGTTATGACAATACACTCGATATGTCAAAATCATTTTATATACGAAGAAGAGGCAAAGGAAAAACGCCAAAGTAAATAATTACATGCCTAGAATTACATGTATTAAAAAAACTAATAGAAAGTTGGAACGCATTTAAGATCCAAATTGGTAAGTATCCATCGGTAAGTCCATATATATGTAGGCAATTTTAGTTACTTCTTTTATATATTTTTAGCCATCAAAAAAACTACAGGCGGTGAAACGACCAGTGTAAGCAAAGAGGGCAAGAAAGATTCGCTAGACAAAGCTCCACCAGTTGCCATTAAGACGGAGCCAGTGGAGAATGGCTCTACACCAAACCGGCCATTTTGGTCTAAAATTGGATCAATATGCTAAGAATATGCTATTCAATTTAATTTGCACAACACTTTTCAAACGTTTAATAACGAACAATAAGAATCAAAACAAATGATGAGACAAGTTTGACACTTCGAGTGTACTACGTAAACAAAGAATGATAAAAAGAAACAACCCAATAACAAAATGTCTGATCAGCTGGGCTTATGCATCCACTTATATTATTACACTATGACCCTGGGCGACATCATCATTTACGTTACCACCATTGTTATCGTTATCGCCATGCCATCATCACCACAATTACCCCCATCTACAAATTGTTCTAGACAGAGAACCATTTCCCCTTTGTCATCTACCAAATGTTTTTCCAACTCAACTAAATATGTCTCGATATCTGAGGCGTTGTGCGACATGGTGCTCTAAAAATTGGAAAGAACAAAGAATTTTAGTTCGAATGTTATAATTTTAAATGAGGGTATAAAGCCCACATTGCTTTTTACTTTTTCTGGTTAAATAAAATTAAGTATATAAAAAGTATGAAATATTCAAGTTATGACGCGGGAAAGAATGCGTTTGAGTGAATCGCGTCGACTTTTTTGGTTCTCTTCTACCAGGGTTGCCAAATTACGGCGTTTCTTCTTCTCTACCTGTACATCCTTTTTGTTATTAACAAATTATTACCTAACAGTGTTGCATCAAAGTGTACACCAGTTTAAAATGAGGTTAAAAATTTAACTTCGGCATTTACAGATTAAAATTGTATGAGTAATATAACGGAGTTAATCTTCGAAATTCGCTAATTTTACTTACTTACTTATCCGGTTTTGGACAACCCCGGGGGGTCAGGGACCTTACAAAACGAAGATAACATATTTCGCCAACCAGTTCGATCTTTTGCTTTATTTCTCCAGTTGGTAATACCAAGTGTACGCAGGGATTCGTCAACCTGATCCCTCCAGCGGAATCTTGGTCTTCCTATTTTTCGTCTTCCTTCGAGTTCGGTTTCGAAAACCCTTCGTGCTGGTTCGTCTTCATCCATTCTACTGACAATGTCAGGATAAAGCTCATGATTCATGCGTCGCCGATAGTCGCTGTTGTGCACTATAGGGCCATAAATTTTTCGGAGTATTTTTCTCTCGAAGACTCCTACAGATGTTTCGTCTGCTTGCGATAGGACCCAGGATTCTGCGCCATAAAGCAAGGTAGGTTGAATGAGAGTCTGGTACAGCTGGACTTTTGTTACTCGAGAGAGGGCTTTATCTCTAAAGTGCTTGCTTAGCCCAAAATAACATCTATTCGTAAGCACAATTCTCCGCTTGATCTCAAGGCTGACGTTGTTGTTTTTGTTTCCGGCAGATCCGAGGTATATAAATTCGTCCACCACCTCGAAGTTATAACGGTTATCAACGTTCACGCTTTGGTCAAATCGCGTGGAGGCCCTGTTCGTTGAAACCGTTAATTTTCTCTTGTCCTCATTTACCGTCAGACCCACTTTTGCTGACTCTTTCTCAATTCTCGAAAAAAACGCAGTAACTTCTCTAATTGTGTGCCCAATGATATCTATATCATCAGCATACGCGAGCAGCATGTGACTTTGCTGCTGAAGGTTTTATTCATGTTGACTGCAGCTTTTCTCATAATGATCTCCATTAAGATGTTAAAGAGATCGCACGATAGGGTGTCGCCTTGCCTGAGGCCTCAGTTAGTTTCGAAAGGTTCGGTAAGATCCATACCAACTTTCACTACGGATTTGGTGGTCGTCAAGGTCATCCTGCAAAGGTGTATGAGTTTTGCAGGAATACCAAGCTCAGACATTGCTTCATAGAGTTTCTCCCGTATCGGACTATCGCAGGCCGCCTTATAATAGATAAATAGATGATGGGTGTCAATTTGTTTTTCGTGTGTCTTCTCCAGGATTTGGTGTAGTGTGAAGATCTGGTCAGTTGTCGATTTTCCAGGCCTAAAGCCACACTGGTATGGTCCAATCAGGTCAGCGAAAATTGGTTTTAGTCTTTCGCACATTATACTTGATAGAACCTTATATGCTATGGATAAAAGGCTTATTCCACGGTAGTTGGCACAGATACTCGGGTCATCTTTTTTAAATATGGGACATAGTACAATGAGACTACAATCGCGAGAGTACAAAGTTGCGAGAGCTTCCTTGAGTAGGCTGTGGCTACCTCTGGTAATTGCTTTCCGATGTCCAGCTTCCTGTGCGAACCTTTGCTGCTACCAGGTAGTGATCAGAATCGATGTTAGCTCCTCTGATCACTCGTACGTCCATTACACTGGATGAGTGCCTTCCATCAATTACCACGTGATCAATTCGGTTCTTAGTTCTTTGATCAGAGGATACCCAAGTAGCCTTGTGGATGTCTTTATGCTGGAATCTTGTACCACTAATGACCATGTTTTTTGCCGCGGCAAAGTCAATCAGCCTCATACCGTTGTCGGAACTGTCAGCATGTGGACTGAAATTGCCAATAGTTGGATTAAACACATTCTCCCTTCCTACTTTGGCATTAAAATCTCCTAGTACAATCTTAATGTCATGGCCAGGGCAGCGGTCATACGTTTCCTCTAGGAGCTCATAGAATATGTCTTTGGCATTTGATTGCAGCCACCCATTATGGATCAGACGCTGACCAGGATGCGATATGTCGAACCTGGATTTTCTACTTTAAGTTTTTATCCACCGTTGTCCCGTATATTTGGCTCATCCGCCTTCTAAGGACAAGAGAATATGCCCGATTGTTTGATGAGCATCAGTCACCAACTAAACCTGATTTGCCGCTCATTTGTTTCGCCTTCTCACTCTAGATAGCTAACGGAGGTTTCCGAAAAGCCATTGCCCACGACATACTGCGTGGAAGTAGTGAGCTGCTTGGACTGCCCAATGAAGGAATCATTTCTGGCCACCACCAAGTGAATGGCAATCAGAAACTTTCCACCCCCACGGACAGTCCCATCTTAGTTGGTATAAAAAGTCCCACATTAATGCACATAAATTGCGATCACAAATTAATTTTATATTGTTAAAAATAAACAATTAATTATATCTCGTCAAAAATAAAAGCTTGAGGTCTGAGTTGTATAAATTTGTACGTTTATTTGATTTTATTTCACATCCATAACTTAAAAATAAAGAATTTTAATTAATTATATCGTTTGATATTATCTAGTTTTTTATTCCTTGCTAAACTATTTTTTGAATCATTTTGTATGGAGAGCTATGCTATGCTCCCCACAAAAAGTCGCCGAAAAATTAGTATATGGGGAAATAAAAAGTTTATTTTTAAACTACTAGATGTAAAGTCAATAACTATTTTGCGGTTAATGTTTTATCGAAGACAAACGTGAACCATATATTAGCCGTTGTTTAGGATGATCATGCTCATGTGTGGCAATGTGTCCCAGCAAAAAATTAAACATTGCATTAAAAACACATTGACACGTAATTACTTCTTTAATTGGTTACCAAAATATCAATTAGCATTACCTACTCGAGTTATAAAAACATTCGATTATTAGAATTTGTCAAAATAATTCGCTATACAGGGTGATCCAGGAAGTTCTGGACAAATTTCTCCAGCGTGTTTCTTGGCTCATTTCATGAAGAAAAGTCCACTAGGACCATGTCCGAAAAGGCAAGTGTGCGAAATGGCAGCGGGTTCAAAATTTTCGTATTGGCGGTCGGAGGGTAATGTTGCTAACTTCTGAGCCGGTGGTGGGATTTTTTTGTTTTTCGGCTTGTTGGAAAGATCTTTAAGAGGCCTTTCAGAATCAATAAAAGTAGAAAAAAGTCAAATCGCCGAGATACAGAGCTTGCGGAAAACAAATTCACATAACCTCAATTTGCTCAGCCAGATGGCAGGTAACTTATGTTTTTTTTCTGTTGAAAGATAGCCATACCTCTTACCTTTCCAAAATGACCTAAACGAAGCCCAGAGGTTTAGGGTGCGTACACAGTGGCCGCTTGTTGCCGAGCCGAGCCGACTGACGCTTATGGCGAGAACCAATGCGAGAAAACTGGTACTATACAAATTAGTATGAATAAGCGCGAACAGGTCATAGTGGGCGCCGAAGCTGGTCAGAGCGCAAAGCTGATTGAGTGCGAGAAAACAGTTCCAAAGCGTATTTCAGCGCCGAAAACATTGTTTATATTATGTTGTTATGATTTCAACTTGTTTGGAAAACATAAAAAAAAATATAAAAACAAAAATTTAAGAAAAAGTAAATAAAACATGCAATCAAAAAATTTAAAAAAATAATAAAAATTAAAAATAAAATAAAAATTAAACAATAAAATAAAAACTAAACAAAAAAATAAAAATTCAAATAAATAATAAAAATTCAATAAAATTATAAAAAAAAACTTATAAACAAAATTTAATAAAAGAAGTAAGTAAAATATATAAACATATATAAAACACAAATAATAGATAAAATATCAGCGCTGATTCTCGCATCCACTATGCAAACTCAAACTTGTTTCTCGCATGAACAAGTTCTCGCAATAAGCGTCAGTCGGCTCGGCTCGGCAACAAGCGGCCACTCTGTACGCACCCCTTCCAAAGTTATGACCATTTTACTGTAATGCAAAAATGTTTGTTTTTGTTTTTGGAAGCGAAATAACAGCACACATTTTTTTGTTTTTGTAAATTAACACGTTTAAGATTTTATTTTATTAAAATTTTTGGCTGAACAATCAAACACATAAGGAAAAAAAACATTTGATGTTAAAGGAAGTTTTCAATGTGGTTCCCATTTTCTACTAAACACAATTGCAGCCGTTTGCGAACCACATCCGCCACGTTTAGTTCACTCATCTTTTCACGAACTTTCACCGCAGCTTCCTCAATGCGTGCAAGTAACTGCTCACGATTGTGGATCTGCACAGAATACACACAATCTTTCATGTAGCCCCACAAAAAGAAATCAAGTGGTGTGAGATCTGGAGATCGTGGCGGCCAGGCGATTGGTCCAGGTCGTCCAATCCAACGTCGTGGGAAATTGGTGTTAAGCCAATCTCGCACAATAAGCCCGTAATGCGCTGGAGCACCATCTTGTTGGTAGAAAACATGATTTCGTACCGCAAGAGGTACTTCCTCTAGGATTTCTGGCATGACTTCTTGCAAAAAAGCCAAATAATTTGCGAATTTAACCTGGGCGGAAGTACTTTTGGCCCAATCAAGGTGTTGTCGATGATGCCAGCCCAAACGTTGACGGCAAATAGGTGTTGAAATGCTGTTTCTTTCTTGTTGTGGGGATTGTCATGGGCCCATTCGTGCAAATTATGGAAATTAGTTATGCCGTCTCGTCGGTCCACACAATCGAACGTAATAACATAAATGCGTTTACATCACGTTGCAACATCTCACGGCAAAAGTTGACGCGTAATGGCAAATCGGCCGCCAAGAGTTCTTGAACTGGTGTGAAATGGAATGGATTTTTTTTTGTGAAGGACGCACCATACTTTTGATTGTGCCACACCAACTTGGACCGCGATTCGTCTTGTGCTTGTCGTTGGATTCTCGTCTATCGCATCCAAAATTAACTCTGCAACTGCAACGTCGTGTAGTTCATTTCCGGGACGCTCCATTTGTGTAAACAACGTACCTTCACGAAATCGGCGGTGCGTCTCACTGAATGTTGTTCGGTTTGGTGGTCGTCGATTAGGAAAACGTAATGCATATTCACGCGCAGCAGCTCTTGCATTACCATCGCAGAATCCATACATGTAATGAATGTCTGCGTATTCTTCGTTTGAATTTTACTTTTTACCATTTTTACTAATTCAAAACACAACGTACTCGAAACTGTTGCTGCAGCAGAGATTAGCGTAAACTTTTACTTTTTTTGTCGTTATTAGGTCTGTCTGCGTAAACATATTTTGCATCATTTTGTGCAAAATGTTGCAAAATCTTGCATAATGTTGGCTTCCTACTCCAAATCTCTTGCTGCGAGAGATCGAAAAAGAGAATTTTTTGATAGTTGGAAGTTAGAGAACTTGCAAAATGTTGCTGGAGAAATTTCTTCTTGCAAGATTTTGCAACTAGTTTGAACAGCTGTTTTTGTTTACTGTTTGAATGAAATAATTTTTGTGAAATGAAAATAAAAATTGAAATTTAACAATGGCAGAGGTAAGTAGTTAGAATTGTGTTGATTTTTAACGTTTATAATAAATTCTAATAAACAAAACATTTTACTTCATGCTAGAAACGTGCAAATATACAATGCGACCGTGCGACACATATGCTAAAATTCTTTTGCTTTGCTATTTCAATTGTTTACACACCGATCAGCTGTTTTCTTGCAAGATTTCACTGGATGCTGTCTGCGTACTTTTTGATATATTTTCAACCGAGAGAGTAAAATTGTTCTTACTCTCCCAAAAAAAAGTTACTGAGTATTTGCTACTGGAAAAGTACGCAGACAGACCTATTCACTTTGAAAAAACCGGACAAAAATGAACGGATTAGGTATCATAATTTTTTTTTAAATCTGAGAACCATAGAAAACTTATCATGTGTGGGTGGTTATTTAGAAATTGCCCTAAAAGAAGCCCATAGATTTTTTCCTTTGTGTTTGATTCTTCAGCCAAAACTTTAAATAAAATAAAATCTTAAACGTGTTAATTTACAAAAACAAATAAATGTGTGCTGTTATTTCGCTTCCAAAAACAAAAACAAACATTTTTGCATTTCAGTAAAATGGTCATAACTTTGGAACGGTAAGACCTCTGGCCTTCGTTTAGGTCATTTTGGAAAGGTAAGAGGTATGGCTATCTTTCAACAGAAAAAAACATAAGTTACCAGCCATCTGGCTGAGCAAATTGAGGTTATGTGAATTTTTTTTCCGAAAGCGTTGTATCTCGGCGATTTGAGTTTTTTCTACTTTTGATTGTGAAAGGCCTCTTAAAGACCTTTCCAACAAGCCCAAAAATCAGACCACTGGCTCAAAAGTTAGCAACTTTACTCTACTACCCTCCGACCGCCAATCCCAAAATTTTGAACCCGCTGCCATTTCGTACCCTTGCATTTTAGGACATGGTCCTTGTGGACTGTTCTTCATGAAATGAACCAAGGAACACGCTGGAGAAATTTGTCCGGAACTTCCTGAATCACCCTGTATAATAAATTGTGAACATCATGCAATACAAACAATCTTTGTATAACAAACAACAATAGCGGCATTCATGCAAACGTGAAAGCCGAGAACTTTTGCTCAGCGCAAGTTTCCCTCGCACAGTTGCACGAGGCACCAGGTAAAGTTGCTCAGCGTAGTTGTGCTCAAAACCATATCAGCTGACCAAGATGGATACATAGGGTGGTAGCAGTAGCAATTGCATGTATTATGTATGTGTACTTTTTCTACTGTTCTAGTGCTATCACCTTATTTATCCATCCTAGTCAGATGACAACGAAATGTCAAAAGTTTACACGTTTCTCCATCCCACGTTTGCGCAGCAAATTTGCCTCGAAAACTTTCCACTTTTGAGCAAGTTGCTTTGTATGGGAAATTTGTTTGTTTTGACGTTTGCTGTGCAAGTTTACGATGTTTTCGAGGTTCTTTCGTGCTTTCATGAAGACCACTAATGTATTTATCTATTCAATTGATTTATTTAAATATTTTCAATCCAAGTTTAGCCAATTGCATATGCCAATTCAAAAATATTTAATTTTGTTAAATTAAAAGTATTTAATATGTATTTTTGACCGGGAAATAGTCAATTATTTTAGAATTTCTAGGTTATTGATAGGTTTTCAAATGCAATGACTTGCAATATATAATTTTACACTAATTACATAACCGACTTTTTTGATACGAAATAGAATGTACGCATTTTCTTTCAAATGACGTTACTTTCTTTACCAGAAAGAATCGAATTGTTATTAAACTCGATTACTTTACTAGTTTCGGTTGTATACAAAAATAATTAAGAAAGCATCTCTCAATTCAAAAATAGTGTGGGAAGAGAAGTTGGTGAGAGGAAGTACCAAGAATATTTAGAAGGTGGAAGCACTATAAAAATATAACTTATATTGCTGCTAATAAAAAATTCAAAATAAGTAGATATGTAAAAATAGTTAGTTCCTCTAAAATAAAATAACAATTAATTCCAAAGAACTATTAGGGTGTTCACGAAGGACTGCTTATCAGCTCATGTGCTTATCTCGCCAACAACAAAATACATTGAAATAAAATAAACAACTTTAAGCAACCTGTGCCTTTGGCAAAAGCTTATTTTTAGTGTTGGAAAATACCAAAAATTTAACTTGCTGACAACACTAAAAACACGAAGTTTTAGCAAATAGCATCTCAAATTTTATATTTAAGTATTGGTAGCACTGGTATTTACATCTGTTTTTTGTTTATTAAAAAAAATAATCAAAATGAGCGCAAGTCGGGGGATCGGGGAAACCTATGTGTACAAACGCAAAACCATAAATATTTGCATCGTATACATTTCTGACTACTTACCTTTAATGAATTCAATTTCCAAAGTACTCATATTGACTCTGAAGTCCATAATTTGTTGTTTAATGCTCTGCTTAGGCATTTTACAAACAATTTCAATTGTACATTGATGGTTTTGATTTCATTTATCGAACAGCTGATTGAAAAAAATAAGCAGATAACCAACATGGAAGGGTGTTCACGTAGCCCAGAGCTTATTTTTCATCTTTTCAGCACATAAGCTGATAAGCAGCCCTGCGTGAACAACCTATATGAACTTGATCTGAGTCTCATGCCTTGTGAATAGACTCGACGAGGTAATGCAGTTGCGGAGCGATTCCCCCAAAAATACTTAATTCCGCACTCGATTCTTCTTTTGGCAAATTTTTTGCTGCGGTACTGAATGGAGCTCATCAATTTTTTTTTATTTCCCGCTAAACTAATTTTTCGACGACTTCATCTTTAACTTCGTCAGCCTCAGCATTATCCTGAAGGACACACATAGTATTTAGACTGTAACAAAATGATACAAAAGCATTTAAAACATACATCGAAAACAATACAGTCGGATGTAATATCATCTAAGACTTGGGATTAGATGATTCTGAAAAATTTTGTATTATTATAAGTAAACTTGTACACTGGAATTTCTAATCTAAAACTACATACTTGCAACAGACGTTTTATATATCCTGGTGCTTTGCTCTTTTCCTACGAATGTTGTTTGTTCCTCTACTTCCGCTGCTTGCATAACTTCTATCAGCATGTAACCCTGGCCGTCATCAACAACTACTTCCGGTGAAATTTGAACAGGTTTCGTTGCGCATGCCGTCATTGGAGCTTTTTCTTGTGTTAGTATTTTCTCAGCTTTATCGCCTGTAATTAGTTCATCCCCATCACCTACATATTCTTCGTGCACATGTTGGATATTGTCTTCAATTTTTACATCATATTCCTCTTTTCCTTCCGCCATCTCAAATTCTTTGTCTACGATTTCTTCGTCCATTACCTCTTCATCGGGATATAATGAGAGCGAAATGATTGTTACTATCCTTCCATCCGGTAGGATTCGTTTCATGCGTCCCCATTTCAATGCTAGTTTCTCCTCAAAATGCCGCGAGTTTGGATCATGAGTTTCCATGTGCCGTATAAGATTACCTTTGAAGGCAAATGATCGTTCGCAATGGGGACATATGTGAGTTTTTTTCCTGGGAGCAGGTGCTTTATAGTTTTCCGTATGATAGACTTTTATATGCTGGTTAAGTACTGCTTTTTTACGAAAGGTTCGTTCGCACAATTCACAACTAAAAGGCATGGAATCGGTATGTAAAAGCATGTGAGTATCTAGGCGGTGTTGGGATGTCGAAGCGTAAGTGCAGACATCGCAGCTGGAAGAGAGATAAAGGTCATACGAAATTAATGGATAGTAATAGTTCAATCGATTAAAAATATTCTCTCTCTAAAAGTTCAATATCTATGGAAAACTATTAAGGAGTACATAACAATTTCCTAATTATTTTAACACTAACTAAATTGAAGAATACTAGCAAAGATTATTTTAGTATTCTTAACCAAACTCAATGTTGTCTTTACAAAGTATCTCGCTTACTATTCTCCTTATTTCCTTTTCATATATTTTTGGGTCATACCTACTAATGGACAAATAACTGGTTGTTTCAAGCGAAAAAAATAGTAACCACAATAATCTCCGATAAAAAAACACTATTTTCTAATTTTTTTTCTTTACTCCTACCTACCGATAACGTTTCTCTCCTTCGTGTGTCTTAATGTGCATCTTATATGAATATCGATCCGGTAGCACTTTACTGCAACGCTTGCATGTAACTGGATTATCGGTATTGTGCTGCTTCTGGAAGTGCGAACGTAAATCAGTTTTACGACCACATGTCGTAGGGCAAAGATTACATTGGAATACAGGCTTCACAGAGTGTCTCAACCGATGATATTTCAATGAATTCGACTCCGTGAAACGAGAATGACATATGTCGCACTCGTAAGGCTTCTCGCCGGTATGGGTTCGCATGTGACACTTCAGTGTGTATGTATTTCGTGCCACATAAGTGCAGTGGGGACATTGATTGCGCCGCTCTCCTGTGTGACAATACATGTGGCGTCGCAGCAGACCCAATTGTAAACAACTGTAATCACATTCCGTACATTTAAGCGGTGTTGTGAGATTGTGACGGATTCTACGGTGTTGAGATAATTCGCCGTATGTTTTAAACGACTTGTCACAATCCGCACATTTATGTGGCTTATTAACCAAATGCGAATTTTTATGATTCTCCAGTAATGTATTAGTTTTAAATCCCTTCTCACACATGGAACACTTGTAGGGACGTTGGTCAAAATGAGTTGTTAAGTGTTGCGACAATTGGAATTTCATATCGGCATTATATGTGCACATCAAGCATTGATATCGTCCCGAAGCATCTGGTTTTGGGAGGCTCATAACTTTGAGTTTTACCTTAGATTTAGGAACATAATTCGAATCATTATTATCAATCGTTTCATTTTGGTAATCAGGATCATCTGGGTCTTCGATATTTCGCTCCGTTACTTCAAATTCATAGATTTCTTCATCATTATTAATTTCTGAGGTTATTGTCCCATCGCGAACAGTTGTTGATGTCATAGTAAATTTTTCTATTTTGGCAATCGGGTCGATTTTAATGGAATAGGTTTTTATAGCCGAAGAAGATTTCTCCAATTGAATTTCGCTATCTAATTTAGTTTCAGATTTAGAGGAAACTCCAGAGTTAGCATGTTTTTTATCGAGTAGTTTTTTGATGCAGGCGGGTTTATGCGGTGATTTACTGGGAGTAGGGATGGATTTGTTTGGTGAACTTTTCAGCTTTTCCTTTGTTTTAGCCTGACTTGGTGATGGTAGAGCTTGAAAAAGAAGGAAGTTGTTGATGGTAAAAACGATTAAATACATAATACAGTAAAAAAAAGATCAATAATGGAAAAGGTAGATGTAAGTAACTACATATGTACTTATCTAGATATTTTATCCCCCTGTATCTTTTTATAATTAATTATAACCTGATACTTACAATAAATAAATAAATAAATATGTAAATTGTGGCGCTATACAGGCCGATGTACATATTTTTCACAATTCTAACTAAATGTATTAAATTTGATAGTGTTCGACTTTGTTTTGAAATTCTGTTAGATGCCGGGAATACTTGTTTACTGGGGGCTAACAATGGAATCACATTCAGTACTTTGGCTTTTGTTGTATGTAATAATTAGTCTCCAGATCCACATTGTATTTTTGATCTTAGCTCTGTTCGAGTACTCGAAAATTTGTGCAAATTTGTACAAATTTTTACTGAACCCTGTTCGTTTACTCCAAAAGTCCAGTAAATGAGAGCCAGAGAGCGAAAATTTTGACAGTTCGATGTTAGAGATTTTGCAAATTTTGGTTGGAGAAATTTTAGCCAACATAAAATTAGCTTTGTCTGTTTACTTTTCCAGCAAGATTTATCGAGTAACTTTTTGCAGAGAGTAAAAAAAATTTTACGCCCTTTTTTTTTCTATTCCAAAAAGTAAACAGACAACATTTTGTGAAATATTGCAAGAAAACAGCAACAAGTGTAAACAATTGAAATGACAAGCCGTCTCCAAGCCACTTGCATTACGGTCGCACTGTATGTATGGATGTTTCTAGCATAAAAACAAATGTTTTTATATTCTAATTTACAATAGACGTTAAAAAACAATACAGTTTTAAACACTTACCTCTGCCATTGTTAAATTTCAACTTTATTCTTCTTTTTCACACAAAAATGTAAATAAAAAACAGCTGATCAAACTTGCAAAATCTTGATAGAAGAAATTCCTCCAGTAACATTTTGCAAGTTCTCTATCATCCAACTGTCAAAAAATTCTCTCTTTGGCTCTCTTGTTGCAAAAGTTTTGCAGTAAACAGACAACATTTTGTAACATTTTGTACAATATTGCAGTAAACAGACAGACCTATTGCAAGATAGAACAGCTGTTTGAAATCAGCTGTTTTATGTAAAGAAACAAAACACAAAAATAAATTAACAACGACAGAGGTAAGTACACATTATTTTGTTTAATATTTTATTCAATATATTTGTGAAATTTAGAAACAAAATGGAAAACAATAATGTGCAGTGGCATTCAGGAAATTCTGGTGAACCGGCGACGTCATTATTGGACAACTGTGGCAGTACACGCCAGAATGTATGTATGTGGCATAGGATAACATTTCTTTCAATTCTATTGGAACTTTCCTGGCGAACACTATATCCAGTTGTTTACTCATTTTTTTAAATAAAAATTTCTTCCAAATAAAAATTACAGCTTTTGTTTAATGAAATGCAAACAGAAAAATCAGCTGTTTCCTTGCACACATAAACATCAGCTGTTTCATTGCAAATTATTACTGGAAGTCGTTCGCGTACTTTATTTGCAAATTTTCATAAAGAGAGTAAAATTGTTGTTTCGCTCTCAAAAGTAGATTCTTGCAAATTTTTACTGGGACTCGAACAGAGCTCTTGTTTATATAAATTTTCAAATTCCGAAAAAGATACAAGGGGTTTCCATAATTTCTGATGGACGCACATTGTTTAGCATATTTCCTAAATTTAAATAAAAATAAATATTGTACAAAATTTTCTTGGAAGTCAGTCAGTCAACCCAACACCTTAACTTGAGATTTTCGGATATGTCGTATTTTCTCGGGAATGACTAAAATTTTCGTGATCGCCAAAGAATCCCGGGGTTTTTCAACTTGACCCGATCCAGCCTGAGCTGTAATTAAGTCTGTTCGCGTACTGGATAATTTGTACAAATTATTACCATAGAGTAATCTCAGACTAGAGAGAATATTTGGCTCATTCATTTTTAAATTGACATAATTTTTTCACAATTGTTAATTTTGTTTTGTTTTAATTGTTAAATATTAGGTCTGTTTGAGAACTTTTCCAGTAAAAAATATCAAGTAACTTTTACTGGGAGAGTAAGGCTGATTTTACTCTCTAAGTAAAAAATATCGCAAAAAGTAAACGAACGACATCCAGTAAAAAGTATCAAGTAATCAACATTTGTTTGTAAACAGCTGATTCATGTTTTCTTTTTTGCTTTTCGTTTCATTGTTTTCCCTATGTTCAGAGTAATTTGTTGACTTGTTAACACTGCACTTTGTTGGGAATCTAGTTTATTAACAAATTCTATTAAAATGTTCCAACAAATGTATTTTCTTACTTACCTCTGCCATTGTTAAATTTCTTCTTTGTTTTCAAAGTTTTGTTTATTTAAATAAAACAGCTGTTTAAAAACATATGTTCGTACTTGATAATTCTTACTGGCAAAAATTTCTCCAGTAAAAACTTGCAAGTTCTCTATCATTCAACTGTCAAAAATATTCACTCTCTGGCTCTCTCGTTGTTGATTTTATCGAGTAAACGAACACTATCAAGTAAGAAATGTGATAAATTGTACAAATTATCACGTTCTCAAACAGACCTATTGTTTATATCTCCTGATGATGCTACACAAAGGAGTAGCGAAATATCGAGGAAAATAAATATAACAACAGTAAATCTGACCTCAAGCTCGAAGAATATTGATTATTTATTGATAAGGAACAGGTCGAACAACAGAATAAAAATACAGAAAATGTGATTTTTTAATGTTTTGTTATAAATCTTTAAGTATACGAGATAGATGCAAATCTTTGGGGCCCATACAAAAAATGCATGACTTTGGGCAAAACTGGGAGATACTTATATGGATGGATGTTTATATTTTTTCGTGTTGCACTCTGTTATTCAATCCGGGCTCAACATTTTCAATAGGGGAAACAGGGCAACCTTTCGTAATAAATTAAGTGAGAGTGTTATTGCCATAACCCAACCGACCTTCAATGTCGGTTGACTACTCCTTTTCTGACCATAGTACAAATCTCTTCACTATTGATTTCGTGGCGGGATCTCAAGGTCTCTTTAGGAATCCTAGGAAAACAGACTGGGTGAAATTTCATGAACTTGTCACTAGGTTGTCTGGGTTGGACTCCAATACCTGCACCACAAGTGATGTTAATAGGAAAGTTTACAAAGTCACAGAATTCGTAAGTCCACTAGGAGACTCTACATTAAGGTCAAGAAACCGAAAAGGGAATCGGACTGCACTGGGTACAGAAACAGTTTTAATCAGTTCAAGGATATTAAAATGACAAAACGGGCGGACTCAGCTTCTGTGAATCCATAATCGAGGGGTCACTGTGATGCCGGAGTCTTCACTTGCAACTGGATTGTAAACGGAGTTGATTATTGCCGTGCTTGTGGTGATGAAGAAGAGGTAGAAACCATTGAGCACCTTTTATGTCAGTGCCCAGCCCTGCAGCGTAGGCGTCACCGTTGCTTTGGTTGGTTTCAGGCAGAGGGCCTGGGCTCTTGGCGCGATGTGGCCATTGAGGATTTGATGGAATTCTCGCGGAGTCAGGCGATACCATCATCTGATGATTTGTTTATTGGTTCTTTCTACTAGGGCATAGCAACAAATGTATTTGAATTCAATTGCATTTGCTGTTTTAAACTACTCTTCTTCTTTTAATCATACTCTTCGAAGACCAAATCAAGAAAATACAAATTTCATCATTTCCCTTACGGGAATTTTTATTCGGTCTGTTTTTTAAAACTTACAAATTTATTCAAGCTCAAGACCTTTTTAAATAATATAAAGCTTATTATCTCTATATTACTTTCAAAAAAATCGAACATAAAAATGTTCCAATGATACCAAGGCTGTCTGTATAGCTATTTCGGATCTTGCCAAGATCTTCATCAGCAGACGTTTTTGAATTCACCACAAACATACCAGAAACGTCTGGTGATATATATTATTTAAAAAGGTCTTGAGCTTGAATAAATTTGTAAGTAAATACAAATGTAAAACGAAAACAAATCAAATCCGTTACTTCTTGTTGTGCTGACGAATTTGTATTTACTTATATTTGAACAAAGTAAAGACAATAATTAGGTCTGTCTGCGTACTTTTCCAGTAGCAAATACTCGAGTAACTTTTTTTGGGAGGGTAAGAACAATTTTACTCTCTCGGTTGAAAATATCTCAAAAAGTACGCAGACAGCATCCAGTGAAATCTTGCAAGAAAACAGCTGATCGGTGTGTAAATAATTGA
This sequence comes from Phaonia tiefii, assembly GCA_963931995.1. NCBI lineage: Eukaryota > Metazoa > Arthropoda > Insecta > Diptera > Muscidae > Phaonia > Phaonia tiefii. Next base: position 49,284,414 of record OZ008369.1, on the reverse strand, counting down.
AATAACAAAGCAAAAGAATTTTAGCATATGTGTCGCACGGTCGCACTGTATATTTGCATGTTTCTAGCATGAAGTAAAATGTTTTGTTTATTATAATTTATTATAAACGTTAAAAATCAACACAATTCTAACTACTTACCTCTGCCATTGTTAAATTTCAATTTTTATTTTCATTTCACAAAAATTATTTCATTCAAACAGTAAATCAAAACAGCTGTTAAAACTAGTTGCAAAATCTTGCAAGCAGAAATTTCTCCAGCAACATTTTGCAAAGTTCTCTAACTTCCAACTGTCAAAAAATTCTCTTTTTGGCTCTCTCGCTGCAAGAGATTTGGAGTACGCAGACAACATTTTGCAAGATTTTGCACAAAATGATGCAAAATATGTGTACGCAGACAGAGCTAATGTAAGCTTCAAAAAAAGAAAAGTAAGCAAAGTAGATAAAGAATACTTGGAGTATTTGTCAAAACATTTGTATCATGACAAAATAAGTAAGGTGGATTTGTAATCATGACAAAATAAGTAGGAATTGAAGGTATTTTGTTTTTATTTCTGGAGCCGACCTTGTCAAATTCAGCTGATCGAAATTGTCAAGATGTATTTATTTTAGGTTATATCAGGAGGAATTGTTCTAATTTTCGGCAACAACCACAAGGACAAGAAAATATTTAATCTGTTGTTTTAACGCTACCACCTGTACTAGATACATTTTGGAGTTGGTATAAACATCATTTGACAAGGTAGGGCCACAACGACAAAAAAATTTAAATCAGCTGTTCTAATGCTTCCACCTGTATTAGATACATCTTGTTTGTAATATTTGTGAAAACATTTGCCACATTTGTTTTTTAATTACTGTTTTTTTGGTTGTAATTTTTAAAGCAATTGCGAAAAAAAGTAATGGAAATTCTTAAAGTAAATTATGCTAATTGAATATATTATTAGTAGAAACAAATTGCAATACAAATCAATATTTTAAAAATTGGTGGAAAATCTCGTGGATAAAATTCTTGTATCTAAAATGGATGAATTATACTGAAATTAAAGAAAAGCTGAAGAATGGAGATTTCAGAATTATTTTGAAAAGATGTCATTATCGTCTGCTACAATTCAACAAGTCCAATAAACGATGTGCAAAATACTCGAGTATTTTAACAAAGAACTCAAATATCAACTACAGTTAATTCAGAGAATTTGTATTTACATGGGTTTATTCGCTCATCTACTCAAGTTTGCTTACTGCATGTCGATCACATACAATATTTACTGTTTGAGAGCAATAGCATAAAGCAAATCATCAAAAAATTAGAGAATGTCTTGAAGTATTTATAATATGTACACTTGCTAAGTCCTACTTTCTATACCACTGGGAATCAGGAATGATAAACCCTGACCTGCATATATACATAGATCGTCATCTTGGATGGTGTTGTATGTATTTATCAGGGCTTATCAGGTAATGTATGTATATATACACGGGGAACATTGGGTGGTTCTTCTGTTTGTCCTCTATTCCCTTTTCATATACATACATATATTGGCAATCGCAATGGGTCAACGTCAACCGACCTCCGAGTGTAGTGACAATAAGTTGTATACTCTCTCTTGTTGTCACGTGTCCTAAACCTAACCTAGCCTCATCGCCAAGATGATATCGTTTGAAACCACGTTTGTTATTTTTATATTAGTTAGCGCATTTAAATCCGAATATTTTATTTCTAAAAAATTATTTAATTATAATAAAAAACCACACGCAGTCTTTATCTCCAGCAAACTGACTTACAGGCAGAGCAACTGCTTTGCTGAAGCCTTTGTTTACAAAACTAAACAGTTCCTTTCCAACACAACATGTACAATGTAGGGACAAAGGGGGAAAGCTAACAAAACTCGAAGTTTTTGAAATTTGTCCTCAGGCTCCTTTTTTGGACCATGAGGACCCCATGGGTTCGACCCCAGATGTTTCTATTTTTCTTTAATTTCAGATTCTTTTTTGCCATCTCTGAAAGAGCGGCAAGGGCACGTGTACACTCACTCGAATAGGGAAATTGAACATCTGGTAAATGAGAAAAGCTCGGCGGGATTGGCAAAGATATAGAACACCAGCTGCAAGTCTTCGACTTATCGTTGCAACGAGCGGTCTACGGGCTGCCCTCAGAAAGGATGATGACCATCTACAAGGTGGCGCAAAAGTAAACTTCCGATGTTTTTTGGCTGTAATTTAAAAAAAATGAAAAACTTTGATTCTTCTTGTGGATTATTTTTATTTGGACTTTTAATTTTTTTTACATCAAGTCGAGAATATGATGTCATGTAAATGGCCGCCGCCACAGTTGATTGTCATTTGAGCCCTTTTTATGGCATTTTTCATCACTTTGGCCAAAACTTCCGGCGATAGGTCCTCACATTCTTGACGGATATTGTCTTTAAGAGCTGCAAGAGTCTGAGGCTTGTTGACATAAACCCGCGACTTCAAAAAGCCCCACAAAAAGAAGTCTGGAGCGGTCAAATCAGGCGATCTTGCTGGCCAATGCAAATCGCCAAAACGGGAGATTAGGCGCCCGGGAAATGCATCCTTCAGCATATCGGTTGTGGCACGTGCAGTGTGTGCCGTTGCACCGTCCTGTTGGAACCACATGTTTTCAAATCCCAATTCATCAAGTTGCGGCAAAAAGAACTCGTTGATCATTGTTCTGTAGCGCTCACCATTTACAGTAACCGTTTGGCCCGCGACGTCTTCGAAGAAAAAGGGTCCGATGACTCCTCCAGCGAATACAGCACACCATACAGTGACTTTGAGCGGTTGTAATGGCTCTTCGTGGGTTACACGCGGATTTTCAGTGCCCCAGAAGCGTAAATTTAGCTTATTTACGTAGCAGCTAAGATGTAAATGGGCCTCATCACTCATGATTATTTTTGATGAAAAATCATCTTCCTCTTGGTGGTGATTAAGGATGGCTTGAGCGTATGTTAGACGCGATTGGCGGTCAGCAGCTAACAGCTGATGCACCGTCTGGACTTTGTACGGAAACATCTTCAAATCTTGTACCAGACCGTCGACTGATACCCATTTGCGTGGCACGTCGTCTGGTCAATGTCGACGGCGCTTCCATGACATCCTCGGCTACAGCAGCAATATTTTCTGCAGAACGGCTACTCCGGGGTCTGCCACGCCTGGCAGCATCTCGTGTTGTGCCAGTCTCTTCGAGGCGAGCGGCTAAACGTCGCAGTGTTTCACCATTAGGCGTTGGGCGGCCAGGAAATCTGCGACGAAATTCACGTTGTGCCAAAGTCACCGACCGATTATTGGTCAAATAAATAGTCAGCAATATTCCGCGTTCTGGAGCAGTGTAGCGTAACATTGTTTATTAACGAGTATTTCGCATATGTTTACTACACAAATGTCAAAACAGAACTGACATTAGGGGCCAATCGCAAAATTTGTAGCATTTTCTGATTGGAGGATTACTTTTGCGCCACCTTGTACATGGCAATTACATACGTTGGGAGGCTAACTTCGACCAATTTTTCCTTGTGGGTTCCCATAAGAAATATAAGTAAGCCTGTTGAGGCCACCTTACGGATTGAAAGTGGGGAGTGGCTGGCAACAGGTGAGGAAAAGCCCAAACTTTATGCGGATCATTTAAGTCAGGTTTTCCGCCCCAACCCATGCACCAACAGATATAATCTCTCGAACATAGTATGTATTAAGGAGTTGTCTACAATTCCACTGAACGTAACTATTGACGAAGTTGTAGCTATTATAAAGAAAACTCCTAACCTGAAAAAAGCACCAGGCTCCGATCTCATATCACAGAAAATATTCTCTGAACTCCCACCCGTGGGCGTAAAGTTTCTCGTAAATTTGTTCAATCGCATAATAAAACTTAGTTACTCCCTAAATCGTGGAAAATTTCCTTAGTGAAAATGATATTGAAGCCTGGAAAATATAGAACGCCGCAATCGTCTTATAGACCAACATACATATAAGCTTATTACCTTGCTAGTCAAAACTCTTTGAGAGTCTTTTTATTGGAACGTAAAGGTTTTATTTCGTCCCATAATTTCATCCCTGATCATCAATTTGGCTTTAGGGAGGGCCATACTACACTACAACAGGTAAACCGTCTGGCCAACGAGATTAGGATTAGGAAATAATTGCTGTGCGATATATTTGGATGTGGCTCAAGCATTTGACAAGGTCTGGCACGAGGGCCTAGTATATAAAATTAGGAAATACCTTCCTGCAAACATTTCCAAGAGTAATTGGTTTTTGTATCCTTTTTGCCAAAGAAAATTTAATGTGAACGAATTTGAAAACAATTGTGTAAATGGGCTGGCCTTATAGCTTATATATTATATTAATTAATCTTACGATCCTTGAGCAATCATTAGACTCATATAAATACTGCGAATTATAGAACATCATACTTGGATGAATAAACAGGCGCCGTCATCGTCACTTGCTGCAAACGCTCATTGACCCCTTGAAAGCTACTTGAAAAATATAAGTTTTAGGGTCAAACATGAAGACTGTATTTCTGATGAACTCTAAAATTATGCTGGCGTTCCGCAAGGAAGTGTTTTCGGTCCTTATATTTATCTTCTTTTTACAGCTAACATCCCAACTATTACGATACTGGGCTGCCATAAAAGTTCAGTTACAGCCGCAAAAAATCTTAGTGACCATCTCCAAACAATATACACTTGGATTGCTAACTGGAGAATAACAGTAAACGAAACAAATAGCAAACAACTTACGTTTACTCTGAACACAAAAACCTGTCCACAAATAAAATTAAACGGCATACCGATTCCATTATATGACGAAATTACATACTTAGGTATACATCTTGATCACAGGATGACGTGGAGAAGACATCATGAAGCTAAGAAACCACAAGATAAAATAAAGACTCATCAATTGCATTGGCTGCTCAATTCGAACAGCGCACCATGGTATAAGCGAAATGAGAAAATACAGAGATTTAAAAATACCTGTGATAAAGGACGAAATCCACCGCAATAAACAAATTCACCAACAAAAACTTTCACAACACACAAACGCTCTAGTAAGAAATCTAAGAATAACAAGTTCGTCCATCCCCTCTACGTAGGGGAGATTTCCCGACACTGTAATTAATCAATAAATCCCAAACGCAACGATACAGAGGCCCGCTTCAACATCAATCTAAGTATTGATAATTGGATTAACCCTGATTAGAATATAGGACTCAAACACCCATTTTTGGGCTCCTTTGGAGCAGATTCAACATATCATAAAAAAAATAAATAAATGGTTTCCCATTACATCCCATGAAGGGACTGGGGAGAACTTCTCACAATCACTGAGCTGTGCGCTTTCCAGTTTTCACTCACTGATTGGGACCTACAGTTTTAACCGATTCCGAACGGTAATTTGAGAAGCTTTTTCATGGCTAGATACTCGATAGTGTCGCCGTCACTATGCGAGGTGACCGCCGCCGAAAGAAAATTTGAAGGTGGTCAGAGCCGGGTTCGAACCCAGGATCTCATGTACAAGAGCCGCGCACACTAACTATTGCACCACCGACGGCCACACAACGTATCATAATAAAGACTTAAAAAAATAAAAAAAAAATATTCGTTTTGGACAATTTTTGCGGGACTATGCCGGTCAAGTGCATTTTAGCCTAAATAAGTGATTCTTGTGCTATATCCAGTATTTCTTCATATACAAATACTCTTAACCACATCAACACTTACGTTTTTCTCTCTTAGCATCCGCTAAAGTTATCTGTGATGCCTTAATCGACCGCTTCCTTTTTACCGGTTGAACGGGTACTGCCTTTGTACATCTCTGATAGTAGTAATTACCCTCGGCATCCATGAATATGGTACCATCTTCAAGTTCATCATTATCGATGTCATCATCATTTAGAAAATCCTGGGTGAAATCATTTTCGTTACCACCATCGTCATTGACATCCTCTCCACAATTACCGCTATCTACAAATTCTTCTTCTTTGTCATCTACCAAATGTTTTTCCAACTCAACTAAGTATGTCTCGATATCTGAGTCACTGTTCGACATGGTGCTCTGAAAATTGGAAACGACAAAGATTTTTGGCTGAAGTTCAGGACCAGGGGCAGGCAAAAAAAAATTAAACCAAAAACCAAAATTAAAGAAATATTAAAGAATATGATAAAATTGAAAACTAGCCGTCGCACGGACCTATGGGGCCCACAGGGTCCAAAAAAACCGTCACACCCAGGTACATTTGGGTATGGATTAGTGTGGGTACTTCAACGAAAGGTATTTGTTAAAGATCTGCACGAGTATGCTTGAAACGCTGTTCAACACATTCTCATATTTGTAAACAGTCTTCCTCATAGAGTAAATTTATAGTAGAGCCGCCATTTGTCTCATCTGACGTTTCCTTTCACACTCTTCGTGATGCGGTCGGTGTGATAGAGAGATGTTTGACGAAAAGTGATATACACCAGGTGGAATTACAATAACTTCTTGCTTTAATTTTTCATGCCATTTTGGTGAAAAACTGAAATTTAAATGTGTTTTAAACTTTTTTATTGACTGTTATTGTTAGCATACATTTGTGTTGTATTTGACACATTAATTTTAACACACAAAACGAAATGCCGTTGTTGTTATTTTGTTCGTTGTTTTGAACCATTGCCTCTATCTGGTATTAGTAAAGCAATTCTTTTCAACATCAAACGTATACATCACACGAGGACAAATGTCAGAAATTTGGTGAGTGAAAGATTTTCTCTACCCATATTTACTCTATGGTCTTCCTATTCGCATTTGTAAAAGCGAAACGAGCAATCGAACTCCAAAAATGTTTGTTGTTGTTAGAGAATAGAAACATGAGAGAATGGAGACATTAGAGTATGGAGACATGAGAGTAATGAAACATGAGAGATCGAATGGAATAGCACATCACTCTAGCGGTCGTTTGTTTCGTTCAAAAAAGCGAAACAAACGAAATATGATTTTTTTTCCGAGAATGAGAAACGAAACACAATCATTCTCATCTTTCCAAATTATTATGGAGACATTCGAATGTTTTGATTTTTGCTTGTTTGCGATGAAGAATAAGGAAATGTTTTGTTTGTTTCGTTTTAAAAAGCGAAACAAAGAAACATTCTCGTAAATCCGATAGTTTGTGAAAGAAGGATATAAAAAAAATGGATTGCCATGATGTAAGTTAAATTTGTAAATATGTTGTTGTTCTACCATTTGAACATTTTTTAACTGAAAATATTGAATTTACAATCAAATGAAAAGAAAATTTGATTTCTGTTTTGATTTTATTCAAAATTTATTCAAATCATTTTTCATTATGCAGCTGCAAGTATTTTTTTTAGCAATAAATGTAAATTGTATTTAGGGAAACCCCCTAATTATGCAAATGACAACTGCAATCGGCAATGTTGAAACCAAACATTTCCTTATTCTCCATCGCACACAAACAAAAATCAAAACATTCGAATGTCTCCATAATAATTTGGAAAGATGAGAGTGATTGTGTGTTTCGGTTTTCATTCTCGTGAAAAAAATTCATGTTTCGTTTGTTTTGCTTTTTTGAACGAAACAAACGACCACTAGTGTGATGTACTACTCTATTCGATCTCTCATGTTTCATTACTCTCATGTCTCCATACTCTCATGTCTCCATTCTCTCATGTTTCCATGAGTGTTTCGTTTCGATTGCTTGCCTCTCAGCGAATAGAGCAAATATTCGTTTCGTTAGTTAGATGTATTCTCAATTAGAGTTCTGTTTTCGCTTCATTCTCAATAGACAGAATATCAAAACATTCATGCAGCTCTTTAGTATTTGTCACGAATTCCGAGGTGTCATTCTTTTTTTCGTGGGATGTCTGTAAGTCCACTTTTGTGCGTACAGTAACCATGAGATTGGTTATGGTAACCATCCAGAAAAATACATTTTTTTTTTAAAAGTATCGAGTGATTTTTCCGATCATCGACTTAAGGTACAGAGGGAATTTTAACCCTCCTGGCTGAGCCCGGCCGGGCGAATTATTGCAATATAAATTTAACGATTTTCCAAAAGTTCTACCACACGGTACGAGCAACATACATAGGTACATGCGAGGGCTACTTTTCCATTTTCTCACATTCTTTACCTTTTCTTTCCTTCCTGAATTCTTGCCAGATTTTTACTACGAGTTTTACGTTTTTTAATGGGGAGGACAAATTCCATATTGCAACCAGTTGTCGTTTAGTGCTGGATTGTAGTATCGCCGCTGTAGTCCTTTTAGGCGACACCACACAGCGCTTTATTTTTATTGATTTCCCATGCGAAGTTCAGCCTTTCGCCGTAGCGTCTAGCGGAATTTGTTTGTAGTTGCTTAATTTACCTTTTACGACCCACAGGATAACTTGTAGTTTGTAAAACGAATGGGGACAATTCAATCAAATACAATTTTAATGTTTATTTTGGATCACAATTATGTGCACAGCAAAACCTCAGCAGTGACAAAAAAATACTTTGCCTCAGCTGTTGTTGTTGATGTTGTCGTTTGCTTTGTTTGGTATTTTTGTTAAAATTTGGTACTAAAACGTGCAACTCTGTATGTCTGTGTTGCCAGATTGGTTGAGCTGCGCCAATTTGTTTTTGAATGCTAATGCCTTGTTCACGCTGCCACGAAATTGACAATTTCGGATTGAAATTGTCGAACGAAATTAAAATCGTTCACACTGGCTTTTGAGAAATTTCGTTGAAAAATGACAACTGTTTGTTTACAAAAAAATGTTTTAGTGCCTGGGCATAATAACCAAAATTCTGTTCGGAACTGAATGAAAACAATAAAATAAATGAATTATACGAGAACTTTAACATGAATCACTGATTCACCACGGTTTTTAGTTTATTTTCTCTACCCTATTTCGATGTAAACTTAAAATTTCAATCTGATGAATGAGGCGGCATACTATTGTTTTGTTTTTTTTGCAATTTTAGTAACCACGTGATCGGTGAGCGAAGCCGACCCATAATTATTGACGGCGTTAGAGCAACAAAAAAAATATATCGACGGCGGCAACTAAGTTTTTATTGAATGTAATTTTTCGGCAGACGTTACTTTAAAGGTCATCTCGTTAGTTGTGTAAAAAATGTAGATAATTTTTTTTAGTAATACGGGCCTTTAAATGCGTTGCTAAACTAATTTTTCGACGACCCAAACAAAGTCTATTGATTAATTGGATGTGTGTGTTTACACAACAATTTTAACGCAAAAAACGAAATGCCGTTGCTTGTTTATTGTTCGTTGGTTTGAGCCATTGCCTCTATCTGGTATTATTAAAGCAATACTTTGCAACATCCAACCTCCCATCTACAACACACCAAATGTCATCAATTTACTGAGAGAGTTGGCGTCTCTATACGTCATTACTCTATGGTATAACCATTAATGCAATACAATCTTTGTATAATAAACAATTAGGCGTTTCACAAGTTCTCGTAATGTCGTAATGTTTACTGGATTGTCGTGCCTAAGTACGATAGTTGTGAAAAACCATTATTGCATTTTTTGTTGTATGTCGTATGTATCCAGCTGTTTGAAGAAAAACATTTTTTGAAACTAAAATGACGAAAATAAACGAAAAGGATAAAATAATAACATCAATAACGTAACATAATAATAATACAATAATAATATCACAAAATAAGTAATAAATATCAATAACAGCTCTTATAGTAGTGATGTTACTTATCAAATGTATTCGGTAATTACAAATTCGGTACAAGAAGAACATCACTAGTAAAGTACGACAATCAGTAAACATACCTTCGATGTTGTACTTGTCGTAAGTTAGTTTTATATGGAAGCCAGCAACAAAATTCGTACAACTGTTGTGAGAAGTTACGACAGTATGACAAGCAAAACCGATGTATAAATAGACAGTCAAAATTTCTCTTCACTCAAATGCCAACAAACAAAACGAGTGAAATCCTATTACTTCTCTGCCCTCTCTCTTACTCTCTTCATTGAATATTTCAATACACGAGCAGCTTTTTGATAGTGTTATTGTATATAACTATACAAATTCCAACCGTGTTGAACTAAAATTGCATAAACTATGCAAAAAGTATGAAATAATCACGATATGACACGAGAGAGAAATGCGTTTGAGTGAACTCCTAGCACTTTTTGGTTCTCTTTTACTAGGGTTGCCAAGTAATATTCATATTTGTTGTCTACCCAAAATTTTTAACGCACGAATCGAAATGCCGGTGCAGATTTATTGTTGGATGGTTTGAGCCATTGCCTCTACCTGGTATTATTAAAACAATACTTTCCAACATCCAACCGCCCTTCTGCAACACACCAAATGTCATCAATTTACTGAGAGAGTTGGTGTCTCTATATGCATTTATCTTTTCAATTGATTTATTTAAATATTTTCAATCCAAGGTTAGCTAATTGCATTTGTCAATACAAAATGAATTTCTGACCCGAAATAGAAAATTATTTTAGAATTCCTAGGTTATTGACAGGTTTTCAAATGCAATGAATTGTAATATACATATAATTTTACACTAATTACATAACCGACTATTTGGACACGAAATAGAACGTTCGCATTTTCCCACAAATGCCGTGTGTAACTTTCTTTATTCTTATTACTTTACTAGTTTTGCTTGTATACAAATTAAAGAAATCATCTCTCAATTCAAACATAGTCTGGGAACAGAATACAAAAAATATAATTATAAAAAATAACTTATATTGCTGCTAACAGAAAACTAAAAATAAGTAGTTACAGACACATCATTACATTTAGAAAGGACGTAACTAACATTTTAAACATGTTGCAGGAGGAAAAAACTTAATAAATATCACAATTTATGAAATTTTAAAAATATTTTAATGCAGTTTGAATTAAAAAGCGGAGACAACTTTTACGTGCACAGCACATTATTTATTTTATATTTTTCTATACGAATTTGAAAAAAAAAAACGCTATTCAAAAAAAAAAATGGTTAGTTACGTCCTTTCTAAATTAAGGTAACGATATGTAAAAATAGTCAGTTCCTCTAAAATAAAATAACAATTAATTCCAAAGAACTACTTGATTTGAGTATCACGCCTTGTAAAAAGAATAGACGGGGTAATGCAGGAGGGAAGTGGTTCCAAAATACTTAATTACATACTCGATCCATACTTTTGGTAATTTTTCGCTGGGGTTCTGTAGCTCACCAAATAATTGCAAGCAAGGAATGATGGAAACAAAAGTAAGCGTGTATGTTTTAAGCTAATTTTTCGACGACTTCATCTTTAACTTCGTCAGCCTCAGCATCGTCTTGGAAGACATACATAGTATTTAGACTGTAATCAATGGATACAAAAGCATTTAAAGCATTCATCGAAAACAATACAGTCGGATGTAATATCAGCTACGCTTTGGGATTAGATGATTCTGAAAAATTTAATATTATTATAAGTAAACTTGTACACTTGAATTTCTAATCTAAAACTACATACTTGCAACCGACGTTTTATACATCCTGGGACTTTCCTCTTTTTCTGCGAAAGTTGTTTGTTCTCTCTTTTCTTCTGCTAGCATAACTTCTATCAGCATGTAACCCTGGCCGTCATCAACCACTACTTCCCTTAATTCATCATGCTCCTCTTTAACCGATACCGTTGTGTATGGCGCAGTTGCATTTTGAACGGGTTTCTTTGCACATGTTGCCATTGGAGCTCTTTCTTGTGTTAGTATTATCTTTGGTTCATCGCCTGTAATTAGTTCATCTTCATCACCAACATATTCTTCGTGCACATATGGGATATTGTCTTTATTTTCTACATCATATTCCTCTTTTTCTTTGTCTTCGATTTCTTCGTCGATTACCTCTTCATCGCTTTGCGTTTTGATTCTTGATACTATCGTTCCATCCGGTAGGATTCGTTTCATGCGTCCCAATTTCAATTTTTGTTTCTCCTCAAAATGCCGCGAGTTTGTATCATGGGTTTCCATGTGCCGTATAAGATTACCTTTGAAGGCAAATGATCGTTCGCAATGGGGACATATGTGAGATTTTTTCCTGGGAGCAGGTGCTTTATACTTTTCCGTATGATGGACTTTTATATGATGGTTAAGTAGTTGTTTTTTACGGAAGGTTCGCTCGCAAAATTCACAACTAAAAGGCTTGGAATCGGTATGTAAAAGCATGTGACTATATAGGTGTCCTTGGGATGTCGAAGCGTAAGTACAGACATCGCAGCTGGAAGAGAAATAAAGCTCATATGAGATTAATGGTTATTAATAGTTCAATCGGTTATGGAAATATTCTATCTAAAAGTTCAATATCTATGGAAAACTATTAAGGAGTACATAACAATTTTCCTAATTGTTTTAACACTAACTAAATTGAAGAATACTAGCAAAGATTATTTCAGTATTCTTAACCAAACTCAATGTTGTCTTTACAAAGTATCTCGCTTACTATTCTCCTTATTTCCTTTTCATATACTTTTGGGTTATACCTATTAATGGACAAATAACTGGCTGTTTAAGCGAAAAAAGAGTAACCAGAATAATCTCTGGTCTGTAAATTCTTTTTTTTCTCCAACCTACCGATAACATTTCTCTCCTTCGTGTGTCTTAATGTGCGTCTTATATGAATATCGATCCGGTAGCACTTTACTGCAATGCTTGCAAGTAACTGGATTATCGGTATTGTGCTGCTTCTGGATGTGCAAACGTAAATCAGTTTTACGACCACATGTCGTAGGACAAAGATTACATTGGAATACGGGCTTGTCATTCACAGAATGTATCAACCGATGATATTTCAATGAATTCGATTGCGTGAAACGAGAATGACATATGTCGCACTCGTATGGCTTCTCGCCGGTATGGGTTCTCATGTGACGCTTCAGTCTGTATGTGTTCCGTGCCATATAAGTGCAGTGGGGGCATTGATAGGTCCGCTTTTTTGTGTGACAATACATGTGGCTCCGCAGCTGACCCAATTCTACACAACTGTAATCACATTCCTTACATTTATGCGGTCTTATGAGAGAGTGACGTTTTCTATGGTGTTGAGACAATTCGCCGTTTGTTGTAAACGACCTGTCACAATCCGCACATTTATGTGGCTTATTACCCAAATGGGTATTTATATGATTCTCTAGTAATGTATTATTTTTAAATCCCTTTTCACACATGGAACACTTGTAGGGACGTTCGTCAAAATGAGTTCTTAAGTGTCGCGACAATAACAATTTCGTGTCGGTATTATATGAGCACATCAAGCATTGATATTGTCCCGAAGCATTTGATTTTGGGGGGCTCATAACTTTGACTTTAACCTTCGTTTTAGGAACATTATTATCATTCGTTTCATTTTGGTAAACTTGGTGGTCCACGTTTCGCTCCGTTTCTTCAAATTCATAGATTTCTTCATCGTTACTACTTTCTGAGGTTATTGTCTCTTCGTGAACAGTTGTTGATGTTGAAGAAAACTTCTCCAATTGAATATCGCTATCTAATTTATTTTCAGATTTAAAGGAAACTGCAGTATTGGTAGGAGTTGTATCGGGTAGGTTTTTGCTGTAAGCTTGACCAAGTTTATGCGGTGATTTACTGGGTGTTGGGATATATTTGCTTTGTGAACTTTTTAGCTTTTCCTTTGATTTAGCCGGACATGGTGATGGTAGAGCTTGAAAAATAAAGATATTGATGGTAATGATAATTAAGTACATAATGCAGTCAAAAAAAAAAAAAAGACCAATAATGGAAAAGGCAGATGTAGGTACTTATCTAGTTATTTCTAAGAAAACTTTAGGTTCTTTTCTGACATATGTAGTTACGGCAAACTTTAGCATAACGCAGCAATGGGCCACAAGGAATAAAATAACTTTATACTGTTTACCAGATCACTGTGAGATAGCGGATGAAATGACTAATATAACTCATTAATTGCACTTCTGTCAATATATCAACCATTGCTTGACATTGATTAATTAACAAATTGGAATAGGCATATGATAGGTTGGTTGAATGATAACGAGTTTTTGATATGACTTGATTGTAAATATAATATTTATACATTCTTTCCCCTCTATGGTAGCTGCCATGTTCACTAGGATTTTATAAACTCCGATTCCGCATGTACTCGTACATCTCGATATGTTTTTGACAATTATTAATTTTTCCTAACAAAATGTATTAAATTTGTTTGAGTGGGTCTTTACTTTGAAATTCTGCTAGTTGCCGAGAATACTTGTTTACTGGTGGCTAACAATGGTTTCACATTCAATACTTGGTTTGCAACTTTTGTCACAAGATTAAGAACAAACCATCTGCCAAAAATTGGGATTAGTCTTTGGCGTTTGTTGTATGTAATAATTAATCTCCAAATCCGCATTGTTTTTTAATCTTGTTTAAATTTCACATTGGTGTAAATCTAAATATTCAAAATGTGTTCCAGAGCACCTCGGAATATATATTACACAATAAGAAAACTATATCCGTACAACAATGATCGTAATGTTCGCAATACATTTTGGTAAAACGTGAACTAATGCGAATTCAAAAAAATGAAACACGTACATATTTACTTAAATCGACTAAAGATTAAAATATGTCAATCTGATATTTATATAAGAAAAATCTCCGTAATTTTTTTTTTTTTTGGAGAATATCCCAGCGGAAAAGATGTGTCTGGACATGCTTGACATATTTTATATACCGTTGGACGAGCCTTAAAGAAACCTTTCATATGATACTAATATTGTACACATTCCTCCTTATTCATAAAAAGTTATGAGAGGTTTGGGATACATTTTTTGTATGATAAATGTCTCTCTAACCTCTTCTAAATTTTTATGAATAAGGTACAAAATTCTTTGAAAAACTAAAATAAAACATTTTTTATTAAATGTCCAGCTCAGGGAATCTTATGCTGGACACGAAATATTGTGGGAATCATCATAAAATAAATCAAGGTACACTTTGAGGTATGCACAAAAGGAACTTTTTACGTGAGTCGGCCTAATTGTCATATATTTCATCAGAGTTGCCATGGTAAAACATCTAACATCTTGTTAAATTAACCAAAGATTGACAAAGCGAACCACAGACTTGTCATTCGTGAGTATGAGCTTGAACGATAACATTTTATCTGGTTGATGAATTTGAAAAAATATTACAAAACATTTTGTAAACAAGTTAGTGATGCGAACTTCGATTACAGATTACAGAGGCCGCTGCAACATCAATCTAATTGTTAATAATTGAATTAACCCCGATTAGAATATAATATTCAACCACTCATTGTTGGAGCAGATTCAACAAATCATAATAAAGCCTTACAAAAAATAAAAAAAAGATTAGATTTGGACAGTTTTTTGGGACTTTGCCGGTCAAGTGCATTTTAGCCTAAATAAGTGATTCTTCTGCTATATCCATTATTTCTTCTTCATATATAAATCCTCTTAACCACATCTCCACTTACATTTTTCTCTCTTAGCATCCGCTAAAGATATCTGCGATGCCTTAATCGACCACTGCTTGCTCTTTAGCGGTTGAACTGGTTTGACGGGTACTGCCTTTTTACATCTCTGATAGTAGTAATTACCCTCGGCATCCATAAATATGGTACCACCTTCAAGTTCATCATTATCGATGTCATCATCATTTAGAAAGTCCTTTTCATTTTCGTTACCACCATTGTTATCGACATCCTCTCCACAATTACCGCTATCTACAAATTGTTCTCGACAGAGAACCATTTCTTCTTTGTCATCTACCAAATGTTTTTCCAACTCAACTAAATATGTCTCGATATCTGAGTCGCTGTCCGACATGGTGCTCTAAAAATTGGAAAGGACACAGATTTTTAGTTCGAATTTCATTTGGGGAGGACAAAGCCCACACTGCAACCAGCTGCCGTTTACTGCTGGATTGTGGTGTCGCCGCCGTAGTTCTTTTAGGCGACACCACATAAGCTTTTTTTTCGCCGTAGCGTCTAGCGGAATTTGTTTGTAGTTGCTTAATTTACCTTTTACGACCCACAGGATAACTTGTAGTTTGTAAAACAAATGGGGACAATTCAATCAAATACAATTTTAATGTTTATTTTGGATCACAATTCTGTGCATAGCACAACCTCAATAATGACATTAAAGAAACTGCTGTTCTTGTTTATGTTTTCGTTCCCTTTGTTTTGTATTTTTCATAGACGAATATAGGTATAGATACATTTATTCTCTCAGTAAATTAAACGCCATAGGTACGGTGGAAAGTAAACATTGGATGGTGGAAAACATGGGGGCTGAAGTTCAGGACCTAAGGCCATAGAATAACACATACCATAGAAGGTTTTATTCGCTCAATAAATTAAACGTCATAGGTACGATGGAAAGTAAACATTGGATGGTAGAAATATGGGTTCAATAATACCAGATAGTGGCAATAGTATACAGCGATCAACATAGGAACAACAACCGAAATTCGTGTTTTTGTGGCAAACTAGTTGTGTTAAATACAATACAAATGTATACCAACGATAAAAGTCAATAAAAAAGAGCAAAATATATTTAAATTTTTCAGTTCTACACCAAAACGGCAGGAAAAATTTAAGTGAACATATTTTGTAACTCCACCTGATGTAAGATAATTTTAAATTTAATTGCTCTCATTTCCACAAACCTACGATGAGAGTGTGAAATGAAACGTCAGATGAGAGAATAAGTTTATCTAGGTATGTATTAGTCTATGCCTAAGGCAGGCAAAAAAAAAATTTAAAAAAAAACCAAAAATAAAGAAAAATTAAAGAATGTGAGAAAATGGAAAACTAGCCGTCGGACGGACCTATGGGGCCCACAGGGTCCAAAAAACCGTCACACCCAGTTACATTTGGGTATGGATTAGTGTGGGTACTTCAACGAAAGGTATTCATGTCACAAATTCGGCGGTGTCATTTTTTTTCGTGGGATGTCTATACGCCCATATAAGTCCACTTTTGTAGGTACAGTGCCCATGCGATTGGTTATGATACCCATCCAGAAAAATAAACATTTTTTTTTTAATACTGTGCGATATAAGTCCAATTTTGTACGTACCGTGACGTACAGTACGTACAAATTTTTTTAAAAAAATCGCGCTCCTTGTACGAACATTTTTATTTATTTTTTCTCATTTTATCGGTCGCGAACCGGATAACTAAGGTATTTACACAATTTGGAGGGAAACATTAAAAAACCCAATTAAAATAAAATTTTTTGGTCGATAAAAACTACTTCAGTTTTTCGTGTTACTTCGACATTTATTATAAAATGCATTAAACAAACAAATTTTTAAAATTTTATCGTTCTATAACTCGATAACTGAGTTAGTTATCGAAAAAATTTACTTTAGTTTCTCGTCTTATTTCCACATTTACTATCTAACGAGTTAAAAAAAAATTTTAAAAAATTTATCGTTCGATAACTGGGGCAGTTATCGAAAAAACTTATGTAATTTTTTCGTCTTATTTTGACATTTACTTACTTACAACGCATTAAAAAACAAATTTTTTTATTCACCTATTTTGAGGCCCTTTTTTGGACTCTGTGGACCCCATAGGCTCGTCCGACAATTTTTTTTTCGTTTCCTCTGATTTTACTCTATTTTTGGTTTTTTTCATTTTTTTTGCCTGCCCCAGATCCTGAATTTTTGCCAACATGGGTTCAATAATACCAGATAGAGGCAATTGTAAACAACGTCCAACAAAGGAACAACAGCCGAATTTCGTGTTTTTGTGGCAAACTAGTTGTGTTAAATACAATAGAAATTTATACCAACGATAAAAGTCAACAAAAACCTGCAAAATACATTTAAATTTTCCAGTTCTACACATAAACAACATGAAAATGTTAAGTGGACACATTTTGTAACTCCACCTGGTGTAAGTTAATTTTTCTCGAATTTCTCCCATTTTCACAAACCCAGTGGTAAAGATCATCATTACTTCAGTGATGAATTCCCGATGATTTTGTAGATCGGATGCATTTACATTCTCGATCAACTTTCCACTTTACATTTACCTAGGGGTGTCATAGGCTGGTCAAGTACATCGCGTCCACTTACGGTCTAATCGAAACGCAAGGTATCATTGACACAACGTGATTAATGCAATAGGAATAGGAGTCGATTATATTCTACCTCTTACTATATTAATAAGTGAGGTTAAAAATGAGGTCTGATCCAGTATCTGCATTTAAATAATGATGATTTTTCTGTAAGCGAAGGTAAATGATGAATAAATGTTATACCTCCTTAAAATATGCCATAAAAAGAAATCATGGGCGTTCAAATCAAATTGAATTTCCTCCTCATATGCGTCCACTCGCATGGAATTTCACAACAGTACTGACTTTTTCAAATAAACGACTTCCCAAAAAAGAAATATGTAACGGTTCTTTTTTTACGTCTAATTCAAGGCGAATTGATATTAGGTGGTGTTAAGTGACCAGCTGATCCTAAATTTAAACAGCTGATTTCGTGGATGAAATGTCAAACCAATTGTTTTTGTTTACATGTTAATGTGCATGTGTTTTCTTATTGCCAAAGCGTAATTTTGTGAAAAAAGTGTTTTTTGTGTGTGTTAAAGTTTCAAATTGGTAAAAAATTAAAAAGTAATTTTGCTATAAGATGGGAAAGTGTGCTGTGTGTTTTAAACAAGTGAAACGAGTAACCGGGCCGTTTTTCCAAGTTCCAAGCGACGATAGCAAACGCTTGTTGTGGGAGTAGTCGCTGCCGGATGCAATTTCGTCCTAAAGACGTAATTTGTGGTGACCATTTTTCGCCCGAGGTAATGATTTGCTGTGGAAGCAAGACAAGGCTGCTACCAATAACCATACCTCATCCTCCGCCACTGAAAACTATCAGCTCCAATTGTTTGCCGGCTATTCAACAAACAGCTTTCACGATGGATGTATGTTGTTTTTAATTTTTTGCCAAATTTAAGCAAAAATCACATCCAAACAGCCACTAGCACAAACGTAAATACATCAAAATAAACATATGCAAACAAAGTACAAATGCCACTTTCACAACAGGCGAACTCAAGGCAAATTCATATTTTGACATTTCATCCACGAAAAGCAAAAACAAAATACATTAGACTTCAGGGCGAATTCTAGTGCTTCCACCTTGTATAAATTCGCCTTGGTCTAATTCAACGAACACACTACATTCGTTCCCCATTACAGCATAAGCGAGTCCGTAGCTGGGTACGTCTGTATCTTGTTTCCAGATTACGATTGTCATCTCATCTAATTCGTTCATCTTTACAGCGTAAACAAAGATTGTAGTAGCTGTTTTAGTACATTATCATTTGTTTCGCTTTGGATAGCTTTACATTTTTCTAATATATCATCATTTGACCATCGATGAGTTTTAAACCCCATTACAAATGTTACCACTGGGAACCATGGTAGAAATATAATGGTAGATGCAATACGACAACAAATACAACAAGTCAAAAACAACAGGCATTTTGTTTTTGCTCAGTGTCTGTATTGTGTCAAGTCAGCTGATAGAAAAATGATGAAAATGTAAACAAATTTGCAAAAAGTGCCATTTAGAAAGTGATTGAGTGTTATGTGATATATTGAAAGTGTTTAAGTGTGAAAATTAAAACGTTTTTATGTGATTTTTACATTGAAAACTTTTCAAAAACAGCAGTTGCGGGCGAACGGGGGTTGCAGACAACCAAATGTAAAGAAACTTTGACATAAGAGGAAAACTTACTCACACACACTCCAGAAAAAAGTTCAAATCAGCTGGGCTAGTGCTTCTACCATTTATTTGTACCATGCTGGGAACCTACGACGAAGAGTGTGAAATGAAACGTCAGATGAGAGAATAAATGTAACTATACCTATATTTGTCTGTGGTATTTTTGCGCTTGTTAAAATTTGGTACTAAAACGTGCAACTCTGTATGTTTGTGTTGCCAGATTGGCGGCATGAAATATCCCCCAAAAGAAGAATGACCCAACAATTTTATGAAAAATCACCCAATTTTTAAAGTTTGGGCAATTTTTCATAAATTTTTTGGGCGATTTTTCGTTGCCCCGCAAAATTACCCAAAAGAAATATGAAAAATCGCTCAATAAATCGAATAATCAAAAAATCGGAAAAAAAAATAAATGACCCAAAATCGGAATCGCCCAAAATTAATGAAAAATTACCCAAAAAATAAAGAAATGTAACCCAAATGAAAAACGACCCAAGCGAAGAGTGAAAAATAGAAATTAATGCCAATTTGCCATATGAACCGCTCACTACAGTTGCAAAAAAAGAGAAAGTATGCGAATGGAAAATCGCCCATTTCTGTAGCCAGAAAAAAGATTTCACTTACGGAAAATAACAATAAGATTGCTTTCAGAAATCCAAAAAAGGTCAATAAATCAAAATTAGTTTTTTTTTGTTTGGACACGATTAAACATTACAGCCCCAACCCAAGCTGAGTGCTAGCATTTTCAAAACGCACTCATTGCAAAACTTTATGTTCATACACGGCAATAAACCCGTATTGGCCGGTATAATACAGCATTTACACCAAAAAGGATTAACGTATTTTCGGGATTATCGACGTTTTTGTTCTTAAGGAGTTTGACATTTATAAGCCCGAAAAAGCGATAATCTTGGTAGGTGTAATTGCAGTTTAAGTCATTACGAATAAAGTATTTGTTGCATTCACCAGATGATGTGGAAGTTTCAACTTATATTCCAGCTGATACATCCGAATCCGTATTTGTACATATTACATCTTCGAAAATACACTCCGTTTCACTTATTTAAAGGCACTAAAAATTCCATATTCACAGAAAAAAATAAAAATCAATTTCAATTAAAAAAATTGTTTATTTGATTAATGTTTTAATTGATTTTGGATTAATGACGAAAATAATAACATTAATTATAGGTACATATTTGTAAATTTGTCAAAAAAAAACTTCAATTAAAAAATTTGTAAATTTGATTAAAGCATTTATTGATTTTTTTCAAAAATATTGATTAAGTATGTAATCAAGTTAATTAAAAATTTATTGATTTTTTTCGCGATTTTGGATTAAATTTTGAATTGAATCAAATAAAACCGTTATTGCTTTTTTCAGCATGAAACCCTAAAACCCTACAAAAAAACTAAAATTTTCTATTTTGAAGACCTATAAAAAATTAAATTTTTTAGAATTTGGATTCATAATCGGAACTAATGTCCGGTTTTCTTAAACTATTATTATATATTAAACATTTAATGTTTAAATGGTTTGTATTAAATACAAAAAAGTAGGTACATCTGGTGGTTCTGGAGAAACATTACATTTACCTGCTCCTTCCGCAGCAACAGTCACTCCATTGTTGCATTCCATCTCTTCTGAATATTTACAGCTTTGTTGGAGAAATGTACTGCTTTTATCCAATTTATGGCACTCTTGTTTTACACGTTCAAAATGTCTAAGGTGACTCTTAAAGTTTCTTTTTACGTGAAATTTTTGAAAACAATTTTCGTGTAAACAATTGTATGTGGTATTTGCCCCCTAATTGTGTCTCTTTAAGTGCATAAAAAATGTTTGGGAACAGCCACATTTTTCAGTGCAAACAAAACACTCATCGCAAGCACTCATTTCCAATAAAATTTATTCAAAAACTCTTGCCAATTAAACACAATTACAAAAAACGCAGTTTTAATCACGAAACAAGATTCTATAAGTTCACAAAATAAAATCTTTCAATCAACAATAAACGAATTACAAATAACAACAGTGTTGTATATCAAAGACTAGAGCCATACGAAAAGCGACGACGGCGGCTGGTGACTCAGCCGCCACACATATTGCCTCCCAACGGCGCTGTAAAATTCAACTTTCTGTAAAATACTTTATCACAACAATTTTTGTTTACAAATATTGTTTACATTAAGGTTGGTTAAGAACATATCATGCATATTTTTTTAATAATTTAGAAAGATTCACAGTAAAAATTCGATAATGCACTCAAAAATTAAACATTTTTAGCGCCGTAGATTTGCGCCTTGCCAACTCCAAGTTCTGTTGCAAACTCAAAAAATAAATTGTAAATATGATTAAAAATTTAATTGATTCAATTAATTTTTAATTGCATTTTTTGAAAAAATTCAATAATATTTTTAATTGAAATTTACAGGCCAATATTTTTTTCTGTGTTCAGCAGCCTGATCTTTTGCAATTTGTAACCGATTGCAGAATTTTAAAATGGAAAGGGAAGCTAGACATCTTGAGATATAAAAACAAATCATGACAATAGTGGTTTCTTAACTAAAGAACTTTTTTTGAGCAATTTATAAAAAAAAGTCAAAAAATGTGTTATTTTTTGGTTCACTTGAATAAAGGCAAGTGAACCAAATTGTGTATTTCGTATTTAAAAATAACCAAAATTTGGCTGAAGGCCTTAGTCGCCAGTGCTATAAATCTTAATATTAACCTTGTATTTACTATAAGTTTAATATATTGTAAATATATAAACAAAATTGTTATTATTTGTAACCGTGGGTAATGGGGTCACCCATCCCCATCTTCGATAGACATTTTTTGAGGGGTTCTAAGAATAAAGTGGTACAATTCGTATGGTTTTTTTTTTAAATCGCCATAATAAGGAAATCGCAAGAACATTTTTCAAATAATGTGCGTTATATCGTCATGTGAGTACTTAAGTGTTCAATACGCCATATTTTCCGCTTTAAGGCTCGTTCACAATGATAGCAACAAATTCAACAGGCGTTCACAATGCAAGCAACAAATTTGTTCGAATAAGTTCGAAAAAACAGCTGACTCGCAACATTGTTTACATTATACAGCAGTATACATATTTGGGGATTGAAAACCATGGAGAATTGGAATACAAACGAAAAAGCAAACAGTAAAAAATAGAAAAATTAAATGTGAGACACGGACCTCAGATTTGTACCACTACCCGGAGCAAAAAGTATTAAGTGTTTTGTTTAGAAAACTTTTCAAATTTTTCTATAGAAGAGTTTTAAAATTTTTCCTTAGAAAAGTTTTAAAATTTTTCTATAGAAATGTTTTAAAATTTTTCTATAGAAAAATTGTAAAATTTTATAGAAATCTTTTAAAATTTTTCTATAGAATTGTTTTAAAATGATTCTATAGAAATTTGTTGAAATTTTTCTATAGAAATGTTCTCAAATTTTTCTATAGAAAAGTTTTAAAATTTTTCTATAGAAATGTTTTAAAATTTTTCTTTAGAAAAGTTTTAAAATTGTTCTATAGAAATGTTTTAAATTTTTTCTATAGAAATCTTCTCAAATTTTTCTATAGAAATATTCTCAAATTTTTCTATAGAACAGTTTTAAAATTTTTCTATAGAAAAGTTTTAAAATTTTTCTATAGAAATATTTTAACATTTTTCTATAGAAATATTTTCAAATTTTCTTTAGAAATGTTTTCAAATTTTTCTCAAGAAATGTTTAGAAACTTATGTTCCATAATATGTAATGGCCTTGGACGGTTTCGATAAACCTGAAAATGTCAGCTTGTTTTAAACTTTTTTCTTTTGTTTATTAATAAAATTGGCGCGAACTACACTTACTACAAACAACTACACATTTGCATCAGCTGACTTGTTCGAAAGCCAGCGACAGTGTTGTATTCTTGGTAATAAAAAATTATAATTATATGTGAAATTATTGTTATTGGCAGATTCTACAGATAATATTATTTATTAAAATGTTTGTTTTGATACAACATGTTTCCATTTTCATTCATACTTTCAAGTTTTAAAACAAAATTCGAAGTAGAGCGCCCCTAGCGGTCAGTAGAATAAACTGATTCGAACAAATTCCAATTTGAAGTAGAAGTAGAACCTACTTCTATGACAAATTTGAATTCTATGACAAATTTTGTATAACTTCACACATTGGCTTATTAGACACTTAATTACTCACATGACGATATGTATGTATGTAAGTATGTATATCGAGACCTTAGAATAACAAGGTTCTAAGTGCACCAAGGTATGATTGGAGAAAAATAAGATTGAATGTTTATGATGCTTTAGTTATTATATGCTATTTTAATGTGGCAACAACTATTATTTAATTTGTTTCAATTTATTTAAATAATGTAATGCCTCAGATATATCCACGATGAAATCTTCAGTTTTCTAGAATTTTGTGTTTAAAAAAATAGATACAACTTTGATGATCATTTATTAGGCGCAATAACGTGATACCACAAGGTTCTATGAGCGACTTAGAACCTTGTGGCACTGTAAGAACTTAAATTTTATCACTTGGAACTTTGTTGCAGAAATCAATTTTGAAAGAATCCATAACTCACAAGTCTTTTTTTCCATTGAACTTATTTTAATAAGGAGTTTTACTTTTTTTTTGGTTTTTTTGAACTAATTTTATAGAAAATTTAACCCACTTTTCAATGAAACAACTTCCAGACTCTTAACTTAATTTATTTTGCTTTAAATTACACTTGAAGTTTGAAAGAACGCAACGCGACTCGTAATATTTCACAGCTGTTTTCTCGAAAAGTTGACTTCGACCATAGATACCTCTCGGTAGACCATGTCATATATATTTACGAGAATTTCACGCGTGACACGGCAAATTCGTGTCACCCACGCACCTTTACATAAAACATATGTATGTTTCAATGTTATTTCTTCTCTGACAAAAATTTCTCAAGTACAAACATGTAAGTCAAACACGCTACAGACGACGACGTTTTTTCTACATAGGTTTATTATGGCAGAGAAAAATCGTCACGAAAATCCGCTGCGGCTGGCGACTCGCCGCTAGAATATAATCTTTTCTAATTTCTTGGCGGCACTCTCTCGAAATCTCGCAATTGAGAGAATGAAGTTGCCACATGTTCATGAAAATCATAAGAGAAACCAACACAGATATACGATGGTACATGCGAATGCAAAAGAAAATTAATGAAAGGGTTAAAAATAAATTATTGTTAAACACAATACAATACAAGTGAATACATTTTTAAAATCAGTGAAAACAATTTAATTCCTATACAACCATAATATTATTTTTTCAAACTTTTATACAAATTTCAGTAAAGAGCCGCAAATATATACGACGCAGAGACGCTCTCTCATTTCGTTCTCTCTCTCTCATTTCGTTTAAACGCAAGAGATTTTTTCTGTCGTCGTCTGAAGCGTGTCTGGTTCTGTTTGGACTCTTATCCTTCATTTAACTGTCAAGAATCTAACTCTCTCGCTCTCTAGTTAAGGCAGGTACTAAGATCAATCGCGTGAAATTTTACAAAACTCCTCATAACAAAATGCTTACGGAATATCGACGAAATATTTCCGCACGTGTAGTACAGGGTAGTTTTTATGTTCCAGCCCGATGGTTTTTTGAACCACTCTCCCCTCTGCGCATATGGTCATTTCCGATTAGTTGTTGAGCCAGTTGAATTTTATACGTGTATAAATGCAAATCTTTTTTGAGTATTTTGAACAAAGTTGACGATGACATTTGCAATTCTTGTGCACGGTGTCTAACTGGCGTGTCTGGGCGTTCATCACAATTGATCCTGTTTTTTTATTCCCTGCTAAACAAATTTTTCGACCACATTGTATGGGGATCGAAGCGATTTTAAGCGGCATCCCATACAAAGTCGTCGAAAAATTAGTTTAGCAGGAATTAAAAAAACAAGCTTATTGTCTCTCACTGCAGCAACATATTGTGCCGTACATACGCTTCAAGGTCGGCCAGACTTCACTTTATCTACCAGTGTGTACAAAGTTTCAAAATTCTTTACAATACGCTGAATGGTTGACTTGCTCCGCCCATTATTTAAATCCCGCAAAATTCTTCGCGTTTTTACAATTGAATGATTATTTACATAAAATGTTTTAATAACTTCAGCACGCTATTGGTGCGTTAGATGCTTCATAATAAATTGTTATCGACTGCTCTGCAGAACTGTCAAATACCAACTGTCAAACGTCAACCAAACATAAATGGCGGTTAAAAAACATCGGCCTGGAACATAAAAAACACTCTGTACTAAGTTGTTCCAATGAGTATGGAATTTTAAATAGAGAATAAAATTTACTCATGGAGTCGAATGCCAACAAAGAAAACGAGTGAAGCGCCTAGTTTCTCTCCTCTCTCTCTCTTAATCTTCATTGAATATTTCAATACACGAGCAGTTTTCTGATGATGTTATTGTATCTAACTCTAGAAATTCCAACCATGTTTAAATAAAATTACATAAAGTATGTAAAAAGTAAGAAATAATCAAGTTATAACGCGAGAGTGAAATGCGTTTGAGTGAATCGCGTCGACTTTTTTGGTTCTCTTCTACTAGGGCTGCCAAATTGCGCCGGTTAATTCTTCTCTACTTGTACATATCCTATTTGGTTGTTCACGGTAAATATCGGCAACATGCATTGAGCAACATTTTAATGTTGCTAAGAAAAATGCAACGACTAATCCATGGTACAGTAATATCTTCATGGTAATAGCAGCGCGCGTTGTTGTTGTTGTAGGCAGCAACAACAAGCATTTTGGTTTTGTTCTATTCGCTACAGCTGTCAAACTCTACACAAATAGATACCAACAACACAAGAATGCAAAAGAGTACAAAAACAAAATACATGTGAGTGTGACAGCCGAAGCGAAGAACCTCATGAAAAAAAAATTAAAACAGCTGTTCTTACGACTTTACCATGAACATATTATCGAACTGGTTGGCGAAATATGTTATCTTCGTTTTGTAAGGTCCCTGACCCCCTGGGGTTGTCCGAGACCGGATAAGTAAGTAAGTATATTATTGTACCATGGACTAGTCAAAGTGAAGGAAGATATGATCAGTGTTGTCTACCGGCGCTAAATTTCAGAATAAAAATAGATTTGTAGTGCAAAAGAAACTTAAAAAATATGGTCGTCATCACTGATATGTATTTTTCGCAGCGTAACAAATTGGTTTTGCTCAATACTTTTCACGTAACTCTTCCTAGACCCGGCTTTACTGGGTCAAATTAGTCGTATTTTGGTTACAAGCAAGCGATTATCGCAGCGAAAATGAATCGGGTCGATATGTCGTCGCTAAGTGTTTCATAGAAAACAAGCGAATATATAAGCAAACGGTGTAACCAAAACACGCTTAATGTTAATCAACAAAGTCCTGTTTGACTAATGCAATGAAAGAATGTTGTGCAACAAAGTTCTAGCAATAATATTTTGGTAAACAAAGTTTTAACTGGAACATTTTTCAAGTCGTTTTGGAACACAAGGTTCTATTTGGTTGTTAGAACTTTTTTAACCAAATTATTATAGAAAAACATGTATTTTAGAACTTTGTTGCATCTCGTAAACGATAAGAGATATCCTTATGGCGATAGCACTAATCGATAGTACATTCCCAATTTAGTATGAACCTTGTTGATATTGTTGATATGATATCGATTTTGTTTTACAAATAAGTGATGCCGTTTGCCCATCGCCTTGGGTAATGGGGGCAAGAGTACGATATCCGTGGCCCCTCATTTCGATAACTTTCTTTTTAGAACACCCCAAAATAAGCCGAAAAAATTAAATAAAAGTTATCGATAACTCGCTTAGTTATCGAGATATAGAGGGTTAAAGTTATAAAAAATCGATAACTTTTTTTCAACGTTTTACTCAAAGATAACTTTTTCTGTAAAACTTTGCAAATTATTCGGAAAATTGAAATAAAATTTATCGATAACCGTAGTAGATATCGAGATATTTAATATCAGATTGGTAAACTTTGTGATTCGGCAAGAAATTCTGAAATTGAATTAGTTATCCAGATATTGCCAAGAGTACGTTTTCCGTGGCTCTCCTTTCGATAAATTTTATTTTTATAACTTTCGAAAGAAAGCCGAAAAAATTAAATAAAAGTTATCGATAACTCGCTTAGTTATCGAAATATTGAGGGTTAAAGTTTTAAAAAATCTTTCAAAATTATTCGGAAAATTGAAATAAAATTTATCGATAACTGTAGTAGATATCGAGATATTTAATATAGAATTGGTAAACTTTGTGATTTGGCAAGAAATTCTGAAATTGAGAAATTTTGAAATTAAACGCAGAGATCTTTTGCATTATATGTCAAGTTTATGCAGTTGCAGATTATTGTTTATTTTTATTATTATTTAAAAAAAAATTGTATTTTTGCTCATTGGTTCATTGTAATAGAAAGCGCTTCAGGGGAAAAATTATTTTAAAAAAATTGCTCGATTTTTTTTAAAACAATTTTTCATTGTTTTTTTTGTCTTTTTGCTCATTGGTTCATTGTAATAGAAAGCGCCCCAGGCGAAAAATTATTTTAAAAAAAATCGCGCAATTTTTTTAAAATAATTTTTAATTTTTAGTCCTTTTGTTCATTGGATTGGTAAAAAAATACAAGTAAAATTGTTGAAAGTAGTACATATAAAACGTTACAGCTACATATATCTCGTTAACTAAAGAAGTTACCGATAACTTTTATTTAAAATTTGGGCTTATTTTGAGGAGTAAATTGGTAAAACAGGTATTAATTTTTTATAACTTTAACCCACGATATCTCGATAACTAAACGAGTTATCGAAAAATTTTATTTATCGAAAAACATTGTCGGATCGAGGGGCCACGGATATCATACTCTCCCCATAATGGGTAAGGGCCGGTCACCCATTCCCCATTCATAATGGATAATTGTGCAGCGTAATTTTCCCATCGTCGTGCGTAGCTACCCATTATTTTCCCTTACCCTGTGGGTAATGAGTAAACGTTCATTATCCATTCCCCGCGGTGATGTGTATGGATTACGCATGTTTGTAACCATATATGTATAAACAGTTATAAGTATAATTTAAAAATAGCACATGTATGTTTAAGTTAATTTGTGTCATCCACAATAATAGTTCCTCCCGACAAGTGTCCACAATTTGTTTTGCATGTTTGTAAAGGCGTCAATAGTGGCGTCATATTCAACGATTATGTTTAAAAGTATCACTTCCTCTCAATTTATAGTAATACTAGCAGAATAAAAAATATATGTGTTTCAGAAACTAGTGTGGTGAGATATATCAACTGGGTATATTCATCTTGCCGATAACAGTAAAATATACACGGACTTTAATGACCTTTTGATTTTGTATATACAAATATATTTCAACCATTGTTTACTTTACGTCCAAAGCATAACAAATTCTGAGTCAATCCGGCGTAAAACGTGAATATGTATACTTACCACATTTTTCGGTGGATGATATTTATACACTTTATTGTTTTTTTCACACGCTTGTTTCTCACTTTCCGTTTAAAATAATAGCTTTTCTGAAAAGTCCTCGTGTAACATTCAAATATATCGTAGTTTCTCTTTTACAGCAAAGCCTCTTATGAAAATTCGAATGCATAACTTTGTAACAAGTGTTTTTGTAACAGAAACTAAATTATGATTAGAGAGACTAATATTTGAACACGAATTCTAATATATCTTCCATTTCAGGTGAATGAGGTTTTAAAAATACTCAAATTGGTTAATACAACTTAATTTCTGTAGTACCAAATTCTATTTAGTTAGACCTATTATTAATTTATAAATAACATCGACAAATAATTCTGAAGTATGATAATTTTGAATTCTAATCAAAATATAGACTTTATCATGTAATTTTATTGCCTGAATTGATTTCCAACTCATCTTTTCCCTGTGTGTACTAGATTAATCACACTCCTTACCAAGTGTCCAAACCAAAGTTTGATATATTATTGGGTAACTTCGGTGTTCTTATATAGACCAGATGACTAAATTCTTTATTATACAGTTAGACAGCTGACATTTCAAGCTTAAATTGATAGAGGAATTTAGGATAGAGTATTTTATTCTCTCATCTGACTTTTTATTTCACACTCTTCGTCGTGTGCATATGAGAGAAATTAGACGAAACTGTGAAATTTAAATGTATTTTGTATTTTGAACTTTTTTGTTGGCTTTTGCCGGTGATATACATTTGTATAGTATTTAACACAACTATTTTTGTATACTATTGCCTCTATCTGGTATTATTGAACCCATGCTTCCACCATCCAATGTTCACTTGTAACCATACCTAGGATGTTAAAAATAACGGGGTTTTCAACGGAGACGCTACAAAAGTAAATCGATAGGGACAGCAAACGACGAAATATTTTTTCCCGCTCTTTTGGCATTTCTCTTCAGTAAGGTTTGCCATTTCATCATGGAAAGATATACGAGCCAACAACGAGTAGAAATTATTAAAATTTACTACCGAAATTTAGAGTCAGTCCAATTTATGGTCGTCATAATCGTCCTACCACATCAACAATTGAGCATCTAGTGGAAAAATTTGAATCCACAGGCACAGTACAAAATGTTCCCGTGCCAGTGAGACAAAGAAGTGCCCGTAGTGTCGAGAATATTGCTGCCGCTGAGGCTTAAGTTCAAGAAAACCCAAATGTGTCTCTCACACGTCGTTCTCAAGCGTTGGGCATCTCTGTGACGTTGTTGTGGCGAATTTTGCTTGACCACCATAATAGTCGTATGTTCGTGAATTGGGCTGAGCAACAATCATCTTCAGCGATGAGGCTCATTTCTGGCTGAATGGCTTCGTCAATAAGCAAAATATGCGTTATTGGTCAGACAGCAATCCACACGTAATCTATGAGAAAAAATTACGGTTTGGTGCGGTTTATTGGCCGGCGGCGTC
This sequence comes from Phaonia tiefii, assembly GCA_963931995.1. Lineage (NCBI taxonomy): Eukaryota > Metazoa > Arthropoda > Insecta > Diptera > Muscidae > Phaonia > Phaonia tiefii. Next base: position 49,253,673 of record OZ008369.1, on the reverse strand, counting down.
ATTGGGCCGTACTTCTTCCGTGATGATCAAGACCGGCACATTACTGTGAATGCGAATCGCTACCGTTCAATGATAACTGAATATTTTTGGCCCCAAATTGGATAATATGGACTTGGAGGACATGTGGTTCCAACAGGACGGCGCCACAAGCCACACAGCGAATGCCACAATCAATATATTGGAAACCAAGTTTGGTGAACGTGTTATCTCACGAAATGGTCCAGTCGATTGGCCGCCTCGGTCGTGCGATTTGACGCCGTTAGATCATTTCCTGTGGGGCTACGTCAAGTCTATGGTCTATGGCAACAAGCCAGCGACGATTGATGAACTTCGTACGAATATCGAACGTGAAATTGCAGCAGTATCGGCCGATTTATGCTTGAAAACCGTCGAAAATTGGGTACAGCGTCTGGACTTCAGCAAGCGTGCCCGTGGTGGCCATGCAAAAGAAATCGAGTTCCATATATAATTGCATTGAACGTACTTTCACAGGAATAAAGAATTTCATTAGTATCTAAAACCGGTTTTGGTTTATTTAAAAAAACTTTTGTAGCGCTCTTACTGAAAAACCCTTTATTTAGAGAATAAATTACTTAATCCTATATTTAATTTTAATCGTGTTGTGAATATGGATGATCAAAATGAACATTTTCGTCATATTTTGCTCTTTTATTTCCCCAAAGGCAAAAAATCCGTCGAGGAACACCGGGATATTTGTGAAGTGTATGGTTTGGATGCTTTAATCCTTCCCATATCTCTAGACATAATACATACACTTAAGCCACTGAAACATAGAGTAATAATTAAGAGTTTCCACTACTCTCTTCGATGCCTCTTCATGACGACGAAGTAGTAGACCATTTCATAGAGTTTAATTTGCTGCTGTATTTTACCAATTTTACACTTTCGTTGGACATAAAACGGACAGAAATCAAAGGGAATGCGTATTTTCGTTCAATGCAAACAACATAAAACATAATTTAGCTGTCATTAGTATTAATAATCAATATTTAAAATTAGTTCCTGTCTTCTTTGCTCTCTCATTCTCCATCATCGGCCTAGTACCTTTCCTATCAGTTGTGTCATAGAATCCCCCTGATTCACGAAATTCCTTAAGATATTCCAGTCCATTCCCACAAGATTGGTCATGTCCGGTATTATACTGTCCGAGTGATACTTGGATCTAGCTTGTGTGAAGGCCGGGCATTGATGCAGGCAATGCTCCATCGTTTCATCGTCTTCGCGCTCTCTATGCTCACCGTTTGAAGTTTCCTGGCTTTCGTTGACAGATGGTTTGAACATTCGTTGCTGACTGCGTGGAGTAATCGTTAATTACCTTCTTGCAGTCAATGACCGTTCTAGTTAGATTTGACAATTTCCGATGATATTGCCCTAATTGCCATATGGCTATCCGTGAAGATATTAGCCTCGGCTGAGATTGTATTATCGACGATCCATTTGATAAACTTAGTAATCGCTCGACCTCCCGCTTGAAAGTTCGTATTGTGATCTGGAAGGCATAGGTGGGTTTCGGTTCGATGAAAAATCGTAGACCCGTTCTTTCCCCTAGCTTTGAGCCATCCGTGTAATATTTGGTTCCACTTGATTTTTCTGCCAGGGTCCCATCCTGACAGGCGTCTCTAAAATGGGTCATAGTGACACAATACACCTCAATTCGGGTTTTCGGTCGGATTCACTCGCATATTGCGTGTAACCGGCCAAAGGCTCCATTATCCGTTGGTGTTTTGACTTAAGATCCCTGTTGATCCATTCACCTATTGCCTGTAGGCGTTATGCTTCAAGGGCGGCCTCGTATTTGACACAAATGTCGATCGTATGGATACATAAAATAGTCTCCCTGGCCCTTGTAGAGGTTGTCCCCCCCATTACAACAAAGCGGATAAGTTTGCAATTTACTGCTCAAACGCAACAAAAGTTATACATTTTTGAAACGCATTGTAACTCATCCGAAAGAGATCCTGGCGCAAGTACGATGACCGCGCTCAAATTTCATCAATGGCTGAACTGCACCAAAAAAAGGAGTAATTTATTTTGTACTGGTTCCTGAAAAGCAATCCATAAATTCTGACGTCTATTGGCAGCAGTATTCTGAGAAAAGCTGCTGTCAACATGAATAAAACCATCATCAGCAAAAGTCACATGCTGCTCGCGTATGCTGATGATATAGATATCATTGTACGCACAATTAGGGAAGTTAAGGGAATTGAGAAGGAGTCAGGAAAAGTGGGTCTGACGGTAAATGAGCGGTAAAATGGGTCTCCACGCGATTAGACTAAAGCGAGCACGTTGATAACCGTTATAATTTCGAGGTGGTAGACGAACTTATATACCTCGGATCTGCCGTAAACAAAAACTACAACGTCAGCCTTGAGATCAAGCGGAGAATTGAGCTTGCGAATAGATGTTATTTTGGGCTAAGGAAGCACTTTAGAGATAAAGCTCTCTCTCGAGTTACAAAAGTCCGGCTGTACCAGACTCTTATTCAACCTGTCTTGTTTTATGGCGCAGAATCCTGGGTCTTATCGCAAGCAGACGAAACATCTGTAGGAGTCTTCGAGAGAAAAATACTCCGAAAAATTTATGGCCCTATAGGGCACAACGGCGAGTATCGGCGAAGCATGAACCATGAGCTGTATGAGCTATATCTCGACATTGAAATAGTTAAGCGGATCAAAATAACGCGATTGCGCTGGCTAGGCCATGTCAGTAGAATGGATGAAGACGAACCAGCACGAAGGGTTTTCGAAACCGAACTCGAAGGAATACGAAAAATATGAAAACCAAGACTCCGCTGGAAGGGTCAGGTTGACGAAACCCTGCGTACACTTGGTATTGCCAACTGGAGAGATAAGGCAAAATATCGAACTGGTTGGGGAAATATGTTATCTCCGTTTTGTAAGGTCCCTGACCCCCCTGGGTTGTTCGTGAGCGGATAAATAAGTGAGAGTTTGGGACTTGCAAACATATAAATGTTTGCGGTCTGTTCCAAACATATACATGGTTCCTGCAGAATATGTTTGCAGAATATGTTACAGCGACTTTTTGATGTGTTAACATCTATACGCGCGCCTCTAGGGCAAAAAACTATCAGTTTCAATACATACGCAAGTGTTAGGTATTGAAGAGTAAATCATCGTTTGTTTGTTCGTTGCTTGGCAGTCGGTATTGAAAGTGATTATTGGGCGATTTTCATATAATTTTCCCACGCGATTTTCTCCGGAAATTCATAGCCGATTTTATTAATTTTTGGATTAAAAAGCTAGTGCGGGTTTCGACGAAGAGTTTAGGCCGATATCGGCGAGCCGAGATTTAAGTGTTTTAATTTGGAGTATTAATTTGGAGTAATATTAAAAAAGTGTTTTATGTTGATCTTCGGTTTTGTCTTATGCATAGCAAAGAGAATAGTGACGTGGTTATACGTACATATATAAAAATGAGATAGCAAGACCATAGTGGAATTAGTAAAGTGACCGCAAGACGAGTTGTTGTAATTTGGAGACATTTTTGTTGTGTTTTGTAGTTTTGACAGCACCGAGGAAGTGTCAAAATCAGCTGATTCCCATTACCTTATTTGTTTAGTCATTCTCTTTTGTTTGACGTTTGTTTTAGTTTGCAATTTAGTTTGCAAGACTTCAAAGAAAAGGAATGACGAACTGCTGTAGGAAATTGGAATTGACTGCTGTGGCGGAAATTGTGCAACTCAATCCGAGAACGTCGAATCGCAATTGATTTATTACAATCCTCACTCAAGCTTTCGGCAACCGCTTCCAGTCTGTGGTTCATTTGTATGGAACTTGTGCGTGCAATATTATATTCCACTCAACTCCGTCTATACTCACCTTTGGTTTTTTGCAAATGCAACAACGGTTCCTCATTTTTTCTTTTTATTTAAATCTACTTCTGATTTATTTAATTTTTTTAACTTTAAGATTTTTAAACTTTTTCACTATTTCAAATGCGCGTCTCTTTGATAAGTAAACGTTTAGAATGAAAATAAAAAGAACGAATGTAAACAAACACAAAAAATATAAACAAGATCAACAAATAAAAAAAGTTAAATCAGCTGTTCTTATGCGGCCACTTTATTATTACACTATGAACAAGACAGCAACGTATGTAGCTTATGTACAAACATAACAATGTATGTATGTACATTTGTCTGTTGCTTTGCCATTCTCTTTGTTTTTTGTGGGTTTAATATAAAATAAATAAAAAGTATTAAGCAAGAAAATAATGAAATCATTAGCACTTCTGTTTAATTTTTTTCATTTTGTTTTATTATAGTGAAAGGTAAGTCCAATAAAATGTGGGTGCGGAGCACTCTCAGAATAATTTTGGGGGAATAAAACAAAAAGTATTGAGCAAGAAAATAATGACACATGTGCTTGCACTGGGTCTTTAAATAATTTTAAGTATTAATATTATTTAACTGTAACGTCATCATATGATTGAACGCTGTCTTTTATTTTCCAATGTAACATTTACGAATGTGTTCATAGAAATCGAACAGGTACCGTGTAGCAAAAAGGTGATAACACATCGCCCGTGAGTTCGAACACTCATTGGATTTTTTTTCAGCGTGTACTCCTTATCTCGAAATTTCGGTTTGCTTTCCACGTTGTTTGAAACGTCTTTCACTTAATTAAAAAAAAAAATTTAAAAAAATTATATTAAACTGAAATCCCAATATTTTATTTGAAATTAATATTTAAAAATTCATTTTAATTCAAGTTCAGAAATTGTATTTGTTATTAAAAATATAAATTAAAGAAGTAATTTTAAAATATATCAACTAAATTCTAGAGACATAAATTGTTATGTGATGAAATTATTTTTTTCTGATTCCACTTTGTTAGTTGGCTTAACATGAAATCTTTTTTTGTAATTTAATAAATATGAAAATATTGTATACTCATTTATAAATCTCATTGAAACTTTAGTAAGTGTAAAGTCAGTCGAGATTGTGTATAAAGATATACATAAATACAAACATTAAGAGGAAAGTTAATTCAAGTTTCTTTTTGTAAAATAGTATACTCGTAATTTTTGTGACAGCCAATAAATTAATTTAAATTTGTCCAAGCATTTCAAACGTTCGCATTGCAATCGAAGTCTCGTGTTGTTATATATTTGGTTTTGTTTTCCGATAAAAATATCAGCTGTTAAGTTTCTTGATATTTCTAGATGCATAGTTGGCTGTAAGGTGAGTGTAGTATACATTTTTTTATCGTGTAGATCGTTAAAAATAACTTGGGGTTTCTACAAGCTATGATTTGCTCAGTTGTATAATGAGTATAACCGAGTATAGGGCAATTAAAAATAGAATAAAATACACAAAACCCATCAGACATCCCAGGTTTTCATCTTCTTCATTGTAGTAATAGTTACGACTATGATCGTAGTCATATGCTTCTTGGTATTCCCGACTGTGGTATTCATTATTTATGGAATCGTTTGGATTCATTTCTTTGTATCCCGTCATATATTGTAAAAAATTTACACTTTCTGGAGATTCAAAAATCGTCTCATCGTCGCGTTCGTTAACCTTCGCTTCCTCTTCCACTTCCTCAATTTCGATAGTCTGGGCCATATTCTGTGCACACTGAGAGAATATTTGTTTGTATTTTGATTAATTTCACATTCGACTGTTTTTTTTTCAATGCAATTACCGAGAAACCGATGGACGTGAGGAGTAATCTTGTTTATGCGATGACTTATTTATTATTAACTTCTTAAATATGATAAGAGTGATCGGAAGCGTTTGTTTGAGAGCGGGCAACCCGTCGACTATCAATATCGTTATTTCGATTTGCGGTTACGCTGTTGGTATTAAGATTTACAGGGGATGAGGTGTGTCATTCGCAATGTTGACTACGACTTTATAATTTATTCATTAAAATTTAAATTTTATGAAAGATAAACAATTTAAGTTATATTTGAGGCAAATATTAGGTCAAAACTAGGCAGCATCTTCTGTAGTAAGTTAAAGATATAAGAAACTTGGCAACATTTTTCGTGACACGTGTTTCCGTGAGATTGAGGGGTAAATGAGGGAAACAGTAAATTAATGGTATCGATAATCAGAACATCTAGGCGATTGTCGGTAAGGTGAAATTTTATAACAGCTATAGCGACGGAGTCGTGGACGAATTCGTTTACCACGGATCTGCCGTAAACAGAAGCAATAATGTCAGCCTAAAAATGAAACGGATAATTGTACTTGCAAACACTTCAGATATAAGACTCTCTCTCGAGAAGACCCTCTCTTGCGAAGATCCAACTATATAAGATTCTCATACAAACTGTCTTGCATTATTCCGCAGAATCCTGAGTCATGTCGCATGGTGAAGAAACATCACTGGGAGTCTTCCAGAGAAAAATGCTCCGAAAAATATATGGTCCTATAATAGAGATGCAATGGGTAGTATGCGCGCCTCTTGTACATGAGATCCTGCGTTCGATCCCTGCTCTGACCACCTTAAATTTCATTCGGCGGCGGTCATCTCGCATAGTGACGGCGACACTATCGAGTATTTAGCCATGAAAAAGCTTCTCAAAAATACCGTTCGGAATCGGTCTAAAAACTGTAGATCCCATGCAGTGAGTATAAAACTAGTAAGCGCACAACTCACTGGTTGTGAGAAGCTCTTCCAAATTCCTTCATGGAATGTGATGGGAATCATTCATTTCATTTCATTATAGAGAACGACGAGTATTGACTACGTATGAACTACGAGCTGTAAAACTGTATCCCGACATCGGCTTAGATATGCGAATCGAAATATCGGGTTTACACTGGCTAGGCCATGCAAGTAGAATGGATCAGAATGAACCAGTGCGAAGGGTATTCGAAGACGTACTCGAAGGTCAGCGATAAATAAGATGACGAAGACTTCGCAGTGAGACCAGGTGGAAGAATGCCAGCGAGGTCTTGGTGTTACCAACTAGAAAAGAAAGGCTAAAGATGTTACCAACTAGAAAAGAAAGGCTAAAGCCGGTTGGAGAAACATGTTATGCTCTTTTTGTAAGACCCTTGATTCGTCTGTGTTTTTTTGTGGCCACCTAAGTGAGTTAGTACATTCTGTTCTTATCTTTTATTTTCTTTTCTTTTCAGGGTAACGTGTCTATTCAAAAGGACATCACTGCTACTTGGGGAGCTTCCTTGGAGGAACTCACATTCACTTCAACTTAAGAAATAACTAACAACAGTTTTTACTGATTTCTAATGCAAATGTAAGAAATAATTAACAACAGTTTTCACTGATTTCTAATGCAAATGTGGGGAAAGTGCAAAAATAAGTTTATCTGAGCGACAGTAGAACCAAACCAGAAGATTGTGAAACTACTTGGACGTGGTATCAGAAACCTTGACCAATATTTCCTCTTATCATCACAATTTTTCTTTCAGTTGAGGGACATGGTTTTATTTTTGATTTTACTTCAATAAATCCTAAGCATTATGAAATTTTAGACTGCAACCTTTGACGATATTGTAGCTCTTTCCGCATTTCATAATTATGGTTAATATGTCTTTCAGAAATAATGCACCAATACAGCATAAAATGCCGTAACAAATTTGAAATTTTATAAACGGTGTCTCAGTAAGATTGCACTTTTTAAATTTAGTGTATTTTTTTTGTGCATGTGGCAACTCTGAAATTTGGCAGCTGTCACATTTGGTTTTTCTGATTATTAAAAACGGAGTTCGTTACGAAAGAACAACGTGTGATAACTTATTACAAAAATTTGGAAAGTTATGCTGAGGCCGCCCGCAAACTTGGAAGAATTTTGCACCTAACTTAACTATTCGAAGAATGGTCAACAAATTTGAAGAAACTGGGTCGGTTATGCACAGTAAGACTCCTGTGCGTCAACGTACCAGGCGGTCTCTTGAAAACATTGCTGCTGTAAACGAGAGCGTCGCAGAAAACCCGAAAACATTAATTCCTCATCGTTCTCAACAACTTAAAATTTCACGAAGCACTACGAAAATTTGAGAAAATACATCCACCTTCATGCATACAAAATTCAGCTTACTCAGGAGCTCAAACCAGCAGACCTTGGAAAGCGCCGGCAATTCGTTCAATGGATAATGGAGCAAAGCGAAGTCAATACCAATTTTCCAAAAAAAGTCATCTCCGATGAAGCGCATTTCCATCTGAATGGCTTCGTGAATACACAAAATTGTCGAATTGGGGGCGTCAACAGAAGAATTCTGTTGCTAAGGTTTGATAAATACAGCTGTAATTGTTACTGTGAATGTGCAAATTATGTTAATATTTGAACATCGTGAATGCACAAAATTAAAAATGGAGGATTATGTTCGATGTTCGTACAATTTGTTGTAATAAAACTTCTAAACAACTGAGAGAAGTTCGATTCCTCTCGGAAGAAGCATTTTCATATATGGGTAACTTCGTTTCGTGAAGGCGACACGATCTGGCACTTAGCCATGAAAAACTTCTCAAAATACCATTCGAAACAGGTGTACAACTGTAGGTTCCAATCAGTGTGCGAAAAACCAGATAGCGCACAGGTTACTATGTATGAAGTTAAAATAATAGAGAGAATAAACTTGTCTACTATGTTTTACTCTATGGGTTTAATCAGGGGGTTGCTATAATAGATAAAGTAAAGAAATAGATGAAGCACAAGTGTTGGGAAAAATATCGTTGAAAACAATAAATGGGATATTTTTCATTCCAAAAAAAAGTAAAAAAATATGACATTAAAATTCTACAATTTCATATCAAAAGAAAAAATTATTTTTAATAAAAATATCACTTCGAAATAAGAATACAACACGTTACTTAAAGTAGAATATCTCATGGCAATCGAATTGCAAAGCCATGACACCACCGACTAAGTCCTAATAAATTGGTTCTTCCTCCGGTTCAGCTATTCCTTATTTGGAGTCCTCAGACACTCTAACGGTTTTAGCATCTGCGACCACGGAAGTTGATACAGTTTTGCGCGGGGAAGTTTTTAGATTAAAAAGGCGTTCCGGCATGTTCATCTTTGGGCGGTCTCACGGGGTTTCTCCTATTGATATCCACACCCTGGCATATGGCTTTGGAATAGTTTTTTATATAAGAAAAAAAAGCTTTCATGGCCACCACGGACACGCTTGCAGAAGTCCAGACGCTGAACCCAATTTTCGACGGTTTTCATGCATAAATCGGCCGATACTGCTGCAATTTCACATTCGATATTCGTACGAAGTTCATCAATCGTCGCTGGCTTGTTGGCATAGACCATAGACTTGACGTAGCCCCACAGGAAATAATCTAACGGCGTCAAATCGCACCACCGAGGCGGCCAATCGACTGGGCCATTTCGTGAGATAACACGTTCACCAAACTTGGGTTCCTATAAATTGATTGTGGCATTCGCTGTGTGGCTTGTGGCGCCGTCCTGTTGGAACCACATGTCCTCCAAGTCCATATTATCCAATTGGGGCCAAAAATATTCGGTTATCATTGAACGGTAGCGATTCACATTCACAGTAACGTGAATGATCATCACGGAAGAAGTACGGCCCAATGACGCCGCCGGCCCGTAAACCGCACCAAACCGTAATTTTTTCGGGATGCAATGATGACTCTTGGATTACGTGTGGATTGCTGTCTGACCAATAACGCATATTTTGCTTATTGACGAAGCCATTCAGCCAGAAATGAAATTCAGAATTCAGAAATTGGACGTAGCGCTCTTAAAGTTGAGGCCACTGACTCCAAATTTCGGTAGTAAATTTTAATAATTTCGACTCGTTGTTGGCTCGTATATCTTTCCATGATGAAATGGCAAACCTTACTGAAGAGAAATGTCAAAAGAGCGGGAAAAAATATGGCGTCGTTTGCTGTTCCTATCGATTTACTTTTGTAGCGTCTCTGTTGAAAAACCCTTTATATGCACGGCTCATAGACGAACATAGTATAGACATATATATTCTCTCAATAAATTAAACGTCATATGTGTGGTTGCAAGTAAACATTGGGTGGTGGAAAACATGGGTTCCATAATTCCAGATAGAGGCAATAGTGTGTCGAACTCGTTCATTTAAGGTGCCCGGACATAGCAATCACGAACATACTCTCCACATCGAACATGTTCACTATATTCGTGGGGGTCATGTCTGGTTACCCTAAATGAACTATAAAGTTCATGAACTACCCAAATCTAGTACACAACGTCTAACAAAGGAACAACAAACGCATTTCGCGTTTTTTGTATTGTATTTAACACAACTAGTTCGCCACAAAAACGCGAAATTCGGTTGTTGTTCCTCTGTTGATCGTTGTATACTATTGCCACTATCTGGTATTATTGAACCCATATTTTCCACCATTCAATGTTTACTTTCCATCGTACCTATGACGTTTAATTTATTGAGCGAATAAAAGCTTCTATGGTATGTATTATTCTATGCATACATAGAGTAATGACGTATAGAGCTGCTACTGTTCTCAACTGAGTTATTTGACGTAAATTAACTTACACCAGGTGGAATTAAACAAATTTTTCACTTGCATTTTTCATGTCGTTTTGATGAAAAACTCTGAAATTTAAACGTATTTTGATATATTTAATTTTTGTTTTGATATATTTTATTATTAGTATAAATTTGCGGTGTATTTACACAAAAATTTTAACGCATAAAACGAAATGCCGTTGTTGTTTTATTGTTGGATGGTTTGAGCCATTGACTCTATCTGGTATTATTAAGCAAAGAGAGTTGGCGTCTCTATACGTCATTACACTATGTAGTTGCTGTTGTATGTTACTCATTGGTTGGACATAAAACGGACGGAAATAAAGGGGATGCGTATTTTCGTTCGATGCAATCAGTATAAAGCATAATTTAGCTGTTATTAGTATCAATCAAACACTTTAAATTTATTTTACTGCATGGTTTGCGTCTGATTGCTTATCGCTCTCTCACTATTTTCTATCAATATTCTACTGGGTCATGGATACCCATTTTTTCTAGGCTAGTGGCCATCTTGTTGAATTGTATATGCAGGTTTTGTTTTTCGGGTTTCTTACCTCTTTTTGGTTTCTGTATTTGACAATGAGTCTGAAGCATAGATAAAGGAATTAACTAGATATCGCACATGATGTAGGAAATTTTTTGTTCAATGGGATATTTTCTAGATGGAGCTGAATGCAATAATTTCAACGTTTGATCCCAAACAAAACATACCTTGCAAGATTCATTAAGAACGGGTGATAGATGTAGGTGTTGTAGGCAACATCAACGGGCATTTTGTTTTGTTTGGCGGACCGATGCTGTACAAGTCAACACAAACAAATACCAACAATAACAGTACACCAAAAAAGCTCATAACCAAAATGCATTTGAATTAGAAAGTGGGGAACACAACGACATGAAAAAAACTAAATTAGTTGTTTGAATAGCACAACCTGGAAAATGATTCTATTTTTGTATTGAAAAAATGTCCCACACGTCAGTGAATGTTATGAGAAACGTCAATGAAAGTTACAAATCGACAACACAGCACCTAGTGGCAGTATTTAACCACGCCTGTGGGATATTTACTTATTTCCTTTATCTATGGTCTGAAGTATAAAGACTGTAGAATCAGGGGGATTCTATGGCACAGCTGATCGAAAAGGTACTAGGGAAATGATGGAGAATGAGAGACCAAAGAAGACAGAAACTAATTTAATATAGTGTTTATTGATACTAATGACAGCTAAATTATGTTTTAAGTTGTTTGCATTGAACGAAAATAAGCATTCCATTTGATTTCTGTCCGTTTTATGTCCAACCAAAGTGTAAAATTAGTAAAATACAGCAGCAAATAAAACTCTATGAAATGGCCTACTACCTCGTCGTCATGAAGAGGCATCGAAGAGAGTAATGGAGACTCTCTGGTAGAATATAGTCCAATCAATTTGCTTGAATTTTTACACTATAATCGAAAAATTTCAAAATGGTTAATTGTTTTGTTTCTACAACAGATGATTGAAATACCATAAATGGTTCATAATTTTCACCAGAGGGCACATTCCGTACGACCATTTTTCACTCGGACGCGACGAAAAGCAATCAAAAATCATTTTTATTTGGATTCTGTTGTTTGAATTTGAAAATCATATATACAGACATAAAAGTACATATATCGCTTTTCATATTTTTTGTCAAAACAAAATGCAAAAAAGCATGGTTAAATAGTTTTTTCAATAGGTTTTGATTCCAGGAAAATTTGCCATTTTTCCACCATTGCTGCGCCATCTATATAATTTCCCTTGACTTTCGAATCCACCACATATGTACATAGGTTTCTAGCATTGCAGTCTACGGCGAGTACTACAGAGCAATGATTACGTACTTTTTATCACCCCCTCACCCTCAACAAAGTCTTGGAAAATTGGACTGACAGGATGTCCTACTGCGAAGTCAGCCGCGGCAACCACGTGAATGAAATCGTGTTCCATAAATATTCAAAATATTTGTTATTTCTAATGAAGCTATAATATACCAAATGAAATGTTGTATTTGGACCACGTTTCTCTCATCCCAACGCATCACATTAGTAAATCACTAGATAATATCTGCATAGATTCGGGCATGATAGCTCACCTACATGCCCGGCCTGTGAGGACAAATGATAAATAAGAGGACGTCGAAAAGGCTGTGTTTAAATGCAGAAGTTTTGGAGGATATAACCTACCTGCGACTTGGATTTTGGATAATGATCGAACATTTGTTGGATTATCGAGATGGAAGAGAACGAGCGGATGTGATATCCTGGGGGCATCCTATAAAGTTATCTCATAAATTGCTACCGTCCCCCGCGAAATAATGCTTAACGGCAGACCCTTGGGGGAGCGTATAGGGGTTGTGTGTTAGAAATGAAGAATCGTACATGCTGATGCCCCTCCCGGCTCATTAGTAGATATTAAGATTCCACGCCATCGGTTCGCAATCAAAAAGAAAAAAAAATATAACTAAACCACAACACTCGTACGAGTAATGTTTATTAATAATAATATAATCAAAGCGTACATTTTTGTGGAATTATACTACACCGAAAAATTATCGTGATTACCGGCAACTGTTTTTTCCATAGAGAAAGATATGACGAGTGTGCATGTGTGTTTCAGTTCCACCATATTCTCGTCGAAAGGGCAAACGACAGTTTTGATACGGGTTTTTATGCCAGTTTTTTCTGACAAAATTTCGACTTAATACAAATAAAAATTAAAGAAAATTGTTGTGTTCTTCAAATCTAATCTATTGCATATACAATTATTTTAAAAGTCATAAGAGCAAATACAATCAAATGTAAAGTCAGTTTTTTTAGTTCGCCTATCGCTCATTCTCTTTGAAAGTCTATCCTGTATCAAATTTGGAGTCGATTCAGGGCGTTTCGATGACACAACAGGTCGACCTCCTAGCTGCAAATTTGATACAGGACCGAATGTGAAACCCTTTTTTTTACTCTTTGGGTTAGTTTTGAAATTTTGTTCAAACGCTGAGGAGGACATCGAAAAGATGAAGCACTTTAACCAACATTACGGAAGATATAGGCCAAAACCACTGTATTTCAGAAATATCAATACTAGTCAATTTAAAAAATAATGGAGAGGTTGTATATCTTCACTTATTAACAGGGTTCGTATTTCGTGGGCAATGGGTTACCCTGGATAACCCATTATTATTGTCGTGGGGGGTACCCATTACCCACAGGGTATGTGGCAAATAATGGGTAGCTACCCGCGACAATGGGAAATTACCCATCACGATTACCAATTACCTACAGGGTAATGGGAAAATAATTGGTAGTTACCCACGACGATGGGGACTTACCCATTACGATTACCCATTACCCACAGAGTAATGAGGAAAATAATGGGTAGTTACCCACGACGATGGGGAATTACCCATCACGATTACCCATTACAAATGGGGAATGCGAAGCGAATATAAAAAATTAGGAAAATGCCTGTAACCTGGTTATATGAGTTTCAATAGGTTTTTCATAAAGTGCTCCAATCCGTATAACAATTTTTTTTTCAAAAAGTCACCAAAATAAGACAATCCCTAAATTAAAAAAGTAGCTATAACTCGGAAACGGTGCGTCCAATCGCAAAAATAATATTTTTTTTACCGCCACATGAGGCGTTAAGCAAAAAAATCGCTGGAACCAAAATTAAAAAAAAATCGCTAGAACTAAAATTGCAAAAACGCCCTTATGGAAACGGAGCGTACAATCGAAAATATAACCAACTTTTATGGATTTCAAAGGGATTTTCAATTCGTGTATACATTTTTTTAAAAAAATCTCCAAAATAAAAATCGCAAAAATAATAACTTTTTTACCATTAAACTAAAACTAAAATTTTCCGAGTAAACAAGGGCTAAAACGTACTTATGTCTATATCTCGGAAACGGAGCGTCCAATCGACAAATAACTAAATTTTACGAATTTCTAACAGTTTTTCGTAATTGTAACGTTTATTTGAATTCGATTTTTTTATGACCGTTTTTTGTTAGTTTTTGGTTAATGTATGAGAAATTCATACTACAAGCTTACAAGCCATGAACATTTTTCTAATTGAAAAATGGTTGGTTTTTATTGGAAATAATAGACAATTCAGTTCAACACACACTCACTGGCATGACTAGTTTCGAACTCCGTGACAAGTTCATCATCAGATGCCTAACTACTGAGCCTGAATAATATACTGGTACAAACTCAATTCTGCAAATCACATGTACGAATTAGTATCGATCGAAGATCCCTTATTATCAACATCACTGAAAGGCCTATAATTCCAACAACAAGAACAGACAGAATTTTTCCACCATGTTCTTCTTTCCTCATGCATTCTCGCATTGTTGCAGTGCATTGAGGTAAGTTTTAATCTAAGGGTTTTTCAACAGAGACGCTACAAAAGTAAATCAATAGGGACAGCAAACGACGCCATATTTTTTCCCGCTCTTTTGACATTTCTCTTCAGTAAGGTTTGCCATTTCATCATGGAAAGATATACGAGCCAACAACGAGTCAAAATTATTAAAATTTACTACCGAAATTTGGAGTCAGTGGCCTCAACTTTAAGAGCGCTACGTCTAATTTCTTAATTCTGAATTTCATTTCTGGCTGAATGGCTTCGTCAATAAGCAAAATATGCGTTATTGGTCAGAGAGCAATCCACACGTAATCCATGAGTCATCATTGCATCCCGAAAAAATTACGGTTTGGTGCGGTTTATCTGCAAGCGTGCCCGTGGTGGCCATGCAAAAGAAATCGAGTTCCATACATAATGGCATCGAACGTACTTTCACAGGAATAAAGAATTTCATTGGTATCTAAAACCGGTTTTGTTTTATTTAAAAAAAACTTTTGTAGCAGTCTTATTGAAAAACCCGTTATATCTCAGAGTTGTATTTAACATTCACATGGTAACATTCACATGGAAGAATTTTTTTCAAAACAGTGCCAAAATAAGAAAATCGCTAAAATAAAGAAATAGCTAAAACTCGGAAACGGTGCGTCCAATCGTAAAAATAATTATTTTTTAACCGTCAGAGGAGGGTTTAACCAATGCATATTATACATATTAATACGGCATCACTTTCACTTACATCACTTACAAAAATCGCCAACACATATGGGTGTTTTAGCGATTTTTGATTCGAGATATTTTAGTTTTAGCAATTTTTAAAAAAAAAGTGATGCCGTATTCAACACATCCATAGGATAGAGTCTCCTACAGAGGTAAAAAAATATTATTTTTTCGATTGGACGCACCGTTTCCGAGTTACAGCCAAATCCATAAAAATTGGTTATTTTTTCGATTGGACATTTATTATTCTTGAGATTGGACGCACCGTTTCCGAGTTATAGCAATTTTTTTTGCGATTTTCTTATTTTCTCGATTTGCTGAAAAAAATTTCTTCCATACGAATTGGACCATTTTATGAAAATCCTTTAGAAACTCATACAAACTTGTTATTTTTTCGATTGGACGTGTTTTAGCTTGGAATGGCGTTTTAGCGCTTTTTGATTCGAGAGATTTTAGTTCTAGGGATTTTTTTTAAAGTGATGGCGTATTCAAGACATCCATAGGTTAAAGAGGTAAAAAAATATTATTTTTGCGATTGGATTCACCGTTTCCGAGTTATAGCCATTTTTCATTCTGGCGATTTTCATATTTTGGCGATTGTTTGAAAAAAATTCTTCCATACGAATTGAACTATTTTATGACAAACCCTTAGAAACCGTAAAAAATGAGTTATTTTTTCGATTCGACGCTCTGTTTCCGAGATATAGACTTTTTTTCTAATTTTTTCATATTTTCGATAAAAAAAAATGCGGATGGGTTAGTTACCCTGGGTAACCCATTGCCGATCGTCGTGGCTAACTATACATTATTTTCTCCTTTACCCTGAGGGAATGGGTAATCTTGATGGGTAAGTCCCCATCGTCGTGCGTAGCTACTCATTGTTTTCCCCTTTACCCTATGGGTAATGGATAATCATGATGGGTAATTCTCCATCGTCGTGGGTAGCTACCCATTATTTTTCCTGTATCCTGTGGGTTGTAGGTAAACGTTCATGTGATTTTTGATGTTTGTCCACGGCGATGTGTATGGGTTGCACATGGGGGGTAAATACGAAGTCTGTTTTTAAACAACCTTTAGTTGAAAATACTTGAAAATATTTCCTTTACAATAACGTTCAGATGACCTACAACTGATTGATTTGGTTCATTACATGTGTACAATAAATTACACACTTCGAATATCCTTCATTTTATACAATCGTTAAGCTGATTGTCCTACAAAATGACTACGATATTCTAAAATATGAGCAATTCTTTTGTACTTCACTTCCGTAAAGTCAATGAAAAAAACAGAGAATTTTAACGAGGTTTTTAACGGCACAAAATACAACAATACATCGTAACATTACAACGATCATTCAGCCAATATGCAGCTAAATGTAATATCATATGAATTTGCTCTTTCTGCGCTCACTATCGCATCATCATCATCATTATCGATTTGATGATAAAATAATGCTCACTACCGTATGATACACGCCTGGAGAGACCGCTGACCGCGTAGGAGGTCACGCGCATGCGCGGAGCAGTTAACGTAATTTTTGTAAAAGTGTGTTGTGTGTGTTAAGTATAGCAAAGTGTAGTATTAAGTGATGCCTCTCTAAAAAGTAGATCACATTTTGGCAGTAAAGAGAAGAAAAATACCCTATGGTCTTTGGGAATGAATGTATGACTCAAACCTCGTGGTCTCCGGTGGCATGATAGTGTTGGAGGTGTCTGCAGGCTTGTTTGTGTTTACATGCGCATGCGCATGTGCACTTGCACAATTCCTCACGTTTCTTCTTCCTTTTATTTGTATGTACGTGTGTTGTGTTCGGTACGATATCGTTATAGTTTCTGGGTCTGAATGTATCTATCTGATTTTGACGTTGTTGCTCAGTGAAACCCCTCAATCTGCCTGCTTCGTTTTTTGTGAGACATGTGAAGGCCATGATCGTATGTTTGTACAATTTTCGAACGTGATTTATTTTAGTTGTTATTTTTGTTGGGGTCTAATTATGTTTGTAATACTACGAATTAATTTTGAATTCACTCAATTCATTTTCTTTGCTTATTTTTTTTTTATTAGGTTTGAGTGTTATTTTATACTTTTTTAATTTTTTGTTGAGTTTTATTTTGAATGGGTCTTCAAAAGAGTTGAGAAAATGTGGAATTAATTTGTCATTTCAATTGGTCAGAATGTGTAAAGATGACGCGGAACTTTAAAAACTGAACATTAGCTTATCAACCAGTGTCCTTCTTTTTTTTTTTTTTTTTTTTTCTAAATCGAGCGAACCCATCGCCGCCACTCTTACCCGCCCCTACCGACCGAGAGGGCCACGTCCCCATAACGTGAGGACAGCGTACACATTATAGACCGGTCTATAACGGGAGAGCAAGGATCATAAGTTCACAAGTTACAACCAACTACAGAAATTCTTCACCAGTTGGTATTACACTAACATAAATAAGTATAAAAGCACATCACGAGATATTAACATAACAGACTTCATAATATATAATAATTACGAGCAAAACGAAAACCAAATTATAAATCAGACCAGATAGTAAGGATAAAGTAAATTAAATTTACATATGTATGTTAATGAATATACAGCACTAATGCAATCGGTTCAAATGACAAATTATGCTAGACTTTGTCGTTTCCCAACTACCTGTGAAATCAATAAACTGATATAGCTCATTAAAGTCACGACACATTCTCCTAACTGGATCAAAGGACGCATAATTCGAACGCTGAAACTCGATGTGAATGAGTTTATAGTACCTCGTGAGTCTCAATGGGACATTTATGAAAATCTTAGATAACAGAAATTCAAAACATATACATTCATCAATTATCTTCTAAACTGTAATAGAGTTTATCATGGTACGTCTACTACTAAGAGTCGGCAATTTGATCAATGCTAGTCTACTGCTATACGAAGGAAGATTATGGTTCGGGTTCCATTGAAGATTTCTCAGACAAAAAATGAGAAACTGTTTCTGGACTGATTCAATCATATTAACATACAAATTGTACTGGGGGTCCCAAACAACTGATCCATATTCGAGAATAGGGCGGACTAGAGAAGTAAAAAGATTTTTCGTAACGTAGGGATCTGAAAATTCCTTTGCCCAACGTTTAATAAAATTCAGAACGCCATAAGCCTTGTTCACCATCGTAATTATGTGGGAGTTGAAATTTAATTTTCTGTCCAAGAGAACACCAAGATCAACAAATGAATCCACCGATTCAAGAACATTGCCACCTAAAATGTATTTTGCCGAAAATAATGATGACCTAGAGAACAGCATATGCTTACATTTCGTAAAATTAAGCTCCATCAAATTGGTCTCGCACCACATCTGGAAAGTAGACAAATCCCTCTGAAGTAAAGAATATTTACAAGGATCCTTGTAAGAAAAATAGATCTTCACGTCATCAGCGTACATTAACAATTTAGAGTGCATTATGGAGGCGGGTAAGTCGTTAATGAATAACAAAAATAGATCCGGCCCAAGATGACTGCCCTGAGGCACCCCAGATGACACAAAAATAGATCTTGAGAATGATCGACCAAATGATACCATCTGTTCTCTGTTCATTAAATAAGAACTAATCCAATTCAGCATGTTACAATTAAAACCCATTGCCCCTAGTTTATATAATAACAAATTGTGGTTAACTTTATCAAAAGCCTTACTAAAATCGGTAAAAATCACATCAGTTTGATCTCCATTAATAAAGCCGTCAATAATAGAAGAGGAAAACTGAAGCAAATTAGGAAAACTGAAGCAAATTCTTAGTTGAATTGTGGTTAAATTTCGAATTTCGTTTTTCAATCTATGCTTACGAATGCTTTCAACATTGAATATTCGTTAGTTAAGTCGCGTATTCAGTTCTTGCAAAATTTTCGTCAGAAATTTTGTCATTAAAGCCTGGTATTCAGTTTTTATGAAATTTTCGTTGCCATAACAAGTACGTGTATAAAAAATAACGAAAATTCCATGAACCGAAAATTTCGCCCACTTTTCATTTGCTTGGTACTCAGCTCTGCAAAAATTTCGTAGACAGAATCAAGTATAGGGTTGTTACGCCAAAGTTATTTTGTACGAAACCAATTGTTTGATAACACTGTGCAACAGTGGGTCTTGGGCCTCAACCATACCAAAAAATTGTGAAAGTAAAGGGTTTTTCAACAGAGACGCTACAAAAGTAAATCGATAGGGACAGCAAACGACGCTATATTTTTTCCCGCTCTTTTGACATTTCTCTTCAGTAAGGTTTGCCATTTCATCATGGAAAGATATACGAGCCAACAACGGGTCGAAATTATTAAAATTTACTACCGAAATTTGGAGTCAGTGGCCTCAACTTTAAGAGCGCTACGCCCAATTTACGGTCGTCATAATCGCCCTACTCATTTCAGGCTGAATGGCTTCGTCAATAAGCAACATATGCGTTATTGGTCAGACAGCAATCCACACGACTCAATTGCATCCCGAAAAAATTACGGTTTGGTGCGGTTTATGGGCCGGTGGCGTCATTGGGCCGTACTTCTTCCGTGATGATCAAGGCCGGCACATTACTGTGAATGCGAATCGCTACCGTTCAATGATAACCGAATATTTTTGGCCCCAATTGGATAATATGGACTTGGAAGACATGTGGTTCTAACAGGACGGCGCCACAAGCCACACAGCGAATGCCAGAATCAATTTATTGGAAACCAAGTTTGGTGAACGTGTTATCTCACGAAATGGCCCAGTCGATTGGCCGCCTCGGTCGTGCGATTTGACGCCGTTAGATTATTTCCTGTGGGGCTACGTCAAGTCTATGGTCTATGCCAACAAGCCAGCGACGATTGATGAACTTCGTACGAATATCGAACGTGAAATTGCAGCAGTATCGGCCGATTTATGCTTGAAAACTGTCGAAAATTGGGTTCAGCGTCTGGACTTATGCAAGCGTGTCCGTGGTGGCCATGCAAAAGAAATCGAGTTCCATACATAATGGCATCGAACGTACTTTCACAGGAATAAAGAATTTCATTGGTATCTAAAACCGGTTTGGGTTTATTTAAAAAAACTTTTGTAGCGCTCTTATTGAAAAACCCGTTACTTGGACGTGGTATCGCAACAACCCGCTCGGTTTTGCTCCTATACGTAACAATTCTTTTTACAGGCTGAAGAAAATATTGGAGGTGAGTCAGGACCCTATTTCAGATTTTACTTCAATAAATCCTAAACAGCTTGAAATATTGCATTACAAAACCTTTGACAAAATTGTAGCTTTTATCCTGTTTCATAATCCCCTCTAATATCATTCTAAGGAAAATACGATGTTAATCGATTATTTCACGGAATGTCATGAAAAATTTCTCACATTTTGTATGTTTTGACATTTCTTGCCTAACGGTAAATAAATTGCGGTAGTTGTCTTCAAAAGAATTGTAGCTTATAAATTTCTTGATAACTTTTCTAAATACACTAATCAACAAAAATTATATTTAGAGCTCCATAAATGGTGTAAAAATGCTGCGTTTAACCACATTCTTTAAATATTCACCTATGTGTATTCAATATTAAACAAATTACAAATTTATTTTATGCATCTATAGTAGGAAATTTCTGTCGGTGGTGCAATGGGTAGTGTGCGCGCCTCTTGTACTTGAGATCCTGGGTTCAATCCCTGCTCTGACCACCTTAAAATTTCTTTCGACGGCGGTCACCTCGCATAGTGACGGCGACACTATCGAGTATTTAGCGATGAAAATGCTTCTCAAAAATACCGTTCGGAACCGGTGTAAAACTGTAGGACCCAATCAGTGAGTACAAAACTAGAAAGTGCACAGCTCACTGGTTGTGAGAAGCTCTCCCCGATTCCTTCAGGGGATGTAATGGGAAACCATATATATGTATAGTAGGAAACTTCATCGATTTTGAATTGCTGTTGTATGTTACGGACAGAAATATAAGAGAATGTGTATTTTCGTTCGATGCAACCAACATAAAACCATAATTTAGCTGTCATTAGTATCAATCCAGTAGCTGTCGGTGGTGCAATGGTGGTGTGCGTGAACGAGCGTTTTATTCCTGGTTGGACCACCACAAATTTTTTTCGACGGCGTTCAACTCGCTTAGTGACGGCGACACTATCGAGTATCTAGCCATGAAAAAGCTTCTCAAAATACCGTTCGGAACCGGTGTAAAACTGTAGGTCCCAATCAGTGAGTGAAAAACTAGAATTTGCACAGCTCACTGGTTGTGAGAAGCTCTCCCTAATCCCTACATGGGATGTAACGGGAAACCATCTATTTATTTTTAGAATCAATCAAACACTATTTAAACTTAGTTTGCTCCGTGGTTGGCTTCTGGTTGCTTATCGCTCTCTCAGCGATCTACTCTGTTTTCTATAAATTTCCTACTACTTAGTCGATCAGCTGTGTCATGGATACCCAAAAACCATAGAATAACACATATGTAGATAAACTTATTCTCCCATCTGACGTTTCATTTCACACTCTTCATCGTAGGTTTGTGGAAATGAGAGCAATTAAATTTAAAATTATCTTACACCAGGTGGAGTTACAAAATATGTTCACTTAACTTTTTCCTGTCGTTTTGGTGTAGAACATTTTGCACTTTTTTGTTGACTTTTATCGTTGGTATACATTTGTATTGTATTTAACACAACTAGTTTGCCACAAAAACACGAAATTCGGTTGTTGTTCCTATGTTGATCGCTGTATACTATTGCCACTATCTGGTATTATTGATTATTATTATTCCTATGTTGATCGCTGTATACTATTGCCACTATCTGGTATTATTGAACCTATATTTTCCACCATCCAATGTTTACTTTAATTTATACTTTATTTATTGAGCGAATAAAAGCTTCTATGGTACGTATTATTCTATGCCAAAAACGATGTACAAGTAGACAATCAAAATTTCTCTTCACTCAAATGCCAACAAACACAACGAGTGCAACCCTAGTACTTCTCTACTCTGTCTCTTACTCTCTTCATTGAATAATTCAATCCACTAGCAGCTTTTTGATAGTGTTATTGTATATAACTATACAAATTCCAACCATGTTGAAGTAAAATTACATAAACTTTGCAAAAAGTACGAAATAAGCAAGATATGACGCGAGAAAGAAATGCGTTTGAGTGAACTCCTACACTTTTTGGTTCTCTTTTACCAGGGTTGCCGCAAATGTGTGTAGAGGTGATATACAGAGGAGTGTTATGCCAACAATTGCGGGGGTTGACAACCCATCCAGAATGAGAAAAATCTTTATTTTAATAAATTTGTGTGATTAATTGCAACCTCTAAAAATAATTTTGCTCTATCACTTTAGAAATGAAACGGAGAATAGTGCTTGCAAATAGCCATTATTTCGGGCTAAGCAAACACTTCAGAGATGAGAGCCTTTTCCGAGAAACAAAGATCCGAAAGTATTCCAAGACGTTCTCGACCAAGACTTCAGTATTAGGATCAGACGGAAGAATGTCTGATGTTTCCAACTGGAAGAGAAATGCTAAAGGTCGAACCGGTTAAAGAAATATGTTATCTTAATTTTGTAAGGCCCTTTATCCCTCAGGGATGTTTGAGGCCGCATAAGTTAGTAAATAAGTGTCTGATTAATATTAACTGACCTCCAATTATGTTTGATGCTGGTTGCAGGGATTGATTTGTATGGGAGGTAAGACAAGGGGCGCACACACGGCAAAATGACTACTTTAGAAGGCCAAAAAGCTATTTATCAATATAAAGATAGAGTTTAAAAAATCTTTTATTTTTTGAGTCAGATAGTCGGTTAATCACAAAGCGCATAAGTCGCATTTGTTATGTTCAAAACAAAAGAGTGCGAGGGTCCGGCAAATAAGTGAAGTGACGGTTAATTGCATTCTAAAACGTAAAGTAATATCACGCAT